>CM070621.1:53449757-53890085 GCA_036346255.1 Ampelocalamus luodianensis
TACATGGCCTAAAACCCAACTCGTAAATCCAAAATTCACATTTCTTCAATTTGGCATAAAATTGGTTCACTCTCAAGGTCTCCAGACCAACCTCAAATGTTGAGCATGGTCCTCTTCCGCTTTGGAATAAATCAAGATGTCGTCAATAAATACTACGACGAAATCATCAAGATAAGGGTGCAACATACTATTCATGGCTTCCATGAAAATCGCAGGAGCATTAGTTAGTCCAAATGACATAACCTTATACTCATAATGACCATACCTTGTAGAGAAAGTGTCTTCTCAATATCTTGCTCGCGAACTCGAATCGATTATAACTCGATCAAGGTCAATCTTGGAAAATATTTTAGCTCCCTTCAACTGATCAAAGAGATCTTCAATACGGGCAACGGATATTTATTCTTTACTGATTGCTTGATTAAGAGCCCGGTAGTCCACACACATACGCCAACTACCGCCCTTCTTCTTAGTGAACAGAGCAGAGCTCCCCACGGCGATACACTACGCCGAATCATACCTTTGGATAGCAAATCATCCAGCTTGCTTTTTCAACTCCTCACGAAATGGTCGTGCCAAACGGTATGGAGACATCGAAATAGGTCGGGTTCGAACAAGATCTATCCGAATTCCACTTCACGCTCGAGGCATACCAGAAGCTCCACAGAAACACGTCAGAAATTCATTCACCACCGAATATCTTCAATACGGTGGAGATTCGCACTTCTCGCTAAGAGACCAAAGCAACCCAATGTTCGAGGCTCGACGACTAGGAAACAGACTAGCCAACACACACAGTGGAATCAAACGGCGCCTTTGACCGCCTCAAACACTAGTTCCTCTCCGACGGAGCTGCAAAGTCACCGCCTTCCAAAACAACAAATCTTGGCACGGTAAAAGAATAGCCAATCCATACCCAAGATAACATCAAAGGTGATAATCGAATCACCATGAGATTGGCAATGAAATTTTCATCTTCTATAGTGATAGTACAATGGGACAAACTGTAGAGCTAGAAATAAGACCTCCTGGAACCGACCACCACAGTTCGTAAATAGATTGCACACTCAAACCCGCCCTTTTAACAAAATCTAAGGACACAAAAGAATAAGTAGCCCTGAATCAAACAGAACAAAGCCTCATGTGAATCAACTAATAAAGTACTGTCACCACATCGTATGCCCACGGTGTCGTGGGTGGGCATGGCGTGACTCCCAAAGGTGCCGGAGCAGAGGACGCACTAACGCTCGAGAGGGAGGCAGAACTGCAGCAGTGAGAACGAGGCGAGCAGATGGAGCGGGGTTCCGAAGAACCGGCCGGGCGCAGAGCTGAAGCGCCGGTGAAACCCATCTGGTGAGAATCGTGGCACAAAGGTGCAACCAGAGTCCGAATCGAGCTCCGAGGAGTACTAGAGGACGACGCTGCTGAACTGCTTCCACTTGATGGTACTTGCGGATTCGCACAAAACGAAAGCTTGTGGCCCTCTCGACCACACCGACGACAAGTCCTCTCGAAAGAACATTCGACGCACGATGCCCCTCTCACACTTAAAACATTTCATACCTTGACTCGAATCATGCATCGAGGTGTGGAAGAAGAAAAACGTGGCGCCAAGAAAAGATCGCCTGCTGGCCGGACGAGATGGGCGGCTCCTCAAACCTCTTGGAAGTAGGCGGCGAGAGGACCCACCTCCACCACCAAACTCCTCTTCGGCCACCACCGAACCACCAATGAAGTAGTGCCACCACCGCTTGCCTCTGCGAAGGAGAATTCTCTCTCTGCTCTATCCTCTAGCTCGCTCAACCACAAGGCTGAAATCACGCAAAACCGAGGCTCCCAAGATCCGACGATACTCTGAAGGAGACCCCGCGAAACCTCTTGGCCTTCTCCAAGTCATCAGCGCCACGGTGGTACAAAGCGCACTGCATTGTTGAACTCCATCTCGTGCTCGATCTCGACCTATTGCCCCGAGTCAACACTAGCAATGACCGCCCATCTTCTCAATAAAAGAATCCGGATAGTACTTGGCTCGAATCGTGCCACAAAAACTTCCTAAGTAATCGGACTCGCATCGTCCTAGCGCATGTAACCCTTCCCACCAGATATCGGCTTGACCTTCGCTTGAAAGGCCACAAACGAACCCTTTGCGCCGAAGTTCATATCCAATGCTCGAATCGACGCTCCATGTACCGGAGCCAATCTGCTGCTCGAATCGGGTACCGCCCCATCAAACGTGTTCAAATGAGCGCCATCCACTCACGAAGACTCATCCTAGTCTCGGTGGAATCTGCGCAACAACCGGACCGCCATGGCGACGCAAGCAGCAAAGATTCACGATACCGCAGAGCAACAGAGCAGCAGGATAAGCTGCCGCACTGCCGACGAGCTGCTCGTTCTCCTTTGAAGATTCGAATAATCGCCGACACCGCCGAGCATCGCCGCGGCGGCAGCTTGAGCTTCCACACCGGTTGAGCACCGAGGCAACCTCCTCATTAACCCCACCAAAATTTCTTCGCGGGCGCTGCGTAAACAACCGACCACGCCCACGCATCGCGACCACGGATCGGCGGGCGCCACGGCCTCTACCTCTCGCCATCTAAGGACAACACAACGAACAAAGACCAAATCGAACAACGGTTGCACAACAAATAAATCATAACAACAAGAAAATTGCGGAAACAACGAATTGCCCAACCCAACCTCATCGTGCACGTGTGTCAATTTAATAATTTTATTTTAACCACGGACCTAAAGCCCGCCTCGATACCAATCAGTAACACCCCAACTCAAAGACGAGCCCGGAATGCAACTACCCTAAGTCGAAATACTAAATTTGGCGAACCTCCTTTGTATACGAGGATACCGGAGGTTCCACACAACAAAACACACAAGTAATCATAAACTAGTCATGAAATCAAATTCTAAGATCTAAACAAGAATCAACGATAATGAGCTAAGATAACAAATAACCATATGACTTAAAGTTCTCATCTATGTTCTCATTGATCATAAAGATACCATCCATGACTAAATTTATTTATTACAAACCAAAAGATGACAAAAGAGAATCATTATTTATTATAGTAATGAGTCTAATGTGAAGTGCATTATTCGAGTAGTGCTCATCTACTCCCTCCCAAGTGAACTTCATCAACGATCACCTAGAAATAAACAAACAAAGCAAGAGTGAGTCCATGACTCAGCAAGTACAATGATTAAGAAAAACATTCATTCATTGAAGATCACACATAACATCAATGGGTTCGATCATCACACTGGATTACTTATGAGTACATGATATGAATGCTCAAATCAAGGAATGGACTGCACACACGCAGATATGCAGATAGCCGGTGAACACCGTCGGTGAACACTCAAGCCCGCATCTTAACAAAAATGCGGGGATCCACTTCCCGTATGAAGAACGTTTCATACGGGTGTCCAACATTGCCCATATTGGAATTAATGGGTCTTATCCAACCATCTTGGAATTGATGGTGGTTCTCATCCACTCCCGTGGACGTCAAATGTCAATGAATGCATGCAACAATTAAATGAAATATACCATAACATCACTTCTATTCATGAACTCAATGTATTGAACAAGGCATGAATAATTCATTTCACATGTCTCACAAGTTACCAAAACAACTCATGCTAATAACCACAATGCACAAACATCCAAATAAACATGGTACTTGCCTTCGCGTTGCGGCGTTATCCGCAACGGGCGCTCTTATACCGGAGTTTCGCGCCTAAACCAACGAAATAACTTAATAAGTATACATGATACCCAGCTCAACTAGTCGGTGTTCTATTTTACTTCTATTAGGACTCAATTAAATCCTATATCGCATAGACTGAAAAACAGCGGAGTCTGTCCAATAAGAAAATCCTGGACAGCAACACGGGGACTAACATAACTCACAGCCTGGAAGTCGAAAAATAGCAAACCCAATTTCTGTAGATTCTTAACTGGTCTAACTACAAAACTCTAGTTGACGCGACAATCCAATTTGGTCAAATTAATAGGCTAATAATTGTTTGAACATTCAGCACAGATTCAGCCTACCACAATTCAGCAGAAATATTCAGTTGATCATAACTTCTATGTTACAACTCCGAATTGAGCGTTCTTTACCAATCTGAAAAGGTTATCGAATTACCTACAATAACCTAGTCGGGTGAACTTTCAGATTCTTCCAACTTCTCTATCATAATATAGAAAATATACAGACAGATTAATCACGTCAGGTTTCTGGCAGCGACTGTTAAAACAGACATATCTTTTGACCCATAACTCGGAATCAAGTAAACTCAGTGGCCATCTAAACCTGACAGGGGATACTTCAATTTTCTAGGAGACACCAAGTTCAAAATCTGTGAATAACAATTTCTTATACAATTTACAAATTGACTGCAGAATCTCGTCAGGATTCTGGACAGTCAAGACTAATTCTATCATAACTTTGACTCGGACCTCGGATTTGAGTGAACTCGCGGCCACTGAAACGTAAGAACAAGACCTAGATATCTCTAGGAGACCAAACCTTCAGATTCTGCCTAAAAAAACCGAAACACCCTCTACAACGTACTGGACAGAATCAGTTTCTAAATTTCAGCAAGTCTGCCTAAACAAAACGTATCCAAATCTCTTCTAACAACAATCAAACCACGAGGATCGCATCGTTACCCCTTGCTGCAACCAGGGAGTAGGTGGAAGGATCCTTGGCGAAGAAGTTCTTCCTCCTTTTCTCCTCCTTGTTCCACAGCCCACGATCGTCGTCCCCGTTTCTTGCAAAGACCGGCAATGGAGGAAGATCAATGCCGCAGCGGGGAAGACGACTTGAGGGGCACCACCATGAGAGAACACCAGGGAGGAGGAGATGCTGGGCGCAATGGGAGGGGAAGGCCAAAGGGGTGGCGGCCAAGAAGGGAGGGGCGGCCAAAAGGGGGAGAAAACTAGGGTTTGGCATAGGGAGAAAAGGGTGAGTCCCCTGGCCGGCCACTTGGGGTCCAATTGGGCCTCTAGCCCAGCCCAAGTTGGCCGAAATTAGCGATAACCCCCTAAATCCAGAGACAATTCACTATTCCCATGGTTTCCTCTCCCTAAAGATCAATTTTCATCCTCAAAGTTTAATCCGAAGTATTACACTACACTAGCTGGCAATTCAAAAATTCTACCACGTAAATCAGGAAACCAAGCAAGAAGATGACCATAGATCATTACCACTAGACGCGCAGTGCAGCAGAAGAAGAGTTAGAGTAGCCTGATCCAATGTAGAGCGCGTCGATGAAGTGGTCGTAGTCGATCGTCCATTGTAGTCGATTGCCTAATGTAGTCGATCGTCTCTTCCAGCAACCAATCGCAATCCTTGCAAAGTCGTGGTTCGTCCTTAAGTGCAACAGCAACCGCAATAGCGCCTCTACGGTATCCACATGTCTAGGGATGGAACACCGTACGCTTGGATATTGAAGAGTTCCACCATCGCTTCCTCATAAGTTTTAGGCTCATCATTGTTCAAAAATAAAACATTATGCACATACCTTATAGGCAATTGACATGGCTATTTAGATCTTCATGGGGCTGATGCCTCATCTACAGGTTCTACAACATTTTGTTCATCCTGCAGAGGTTCAGTAGGAGTTAAAATATTTTCAGATGTTTTCCGAATTTCTTCGAGTTGCACCTTGCTCCCACTGACTACTTTGGAAAGAAAGTCTTTCTCCAAGAAGACACCATTTCAGGCAACAAACACTTTGTCATCATCCCACTTATAAAAATAATATCTTTTATTTTCCTTATGATACCCCACAAAGAAACACTTATTTGACTTGGGGGGTGAGTTTATCAGACGTCAAATATTTTACATAAACCTCACAACCCCATATCTTTAGAAAATACATTCCAAGACACTTCCCGGTCCATATCTCATATGGTGTCGTTTTCACATTTTTTGATGGAACCTTATTTAAAGTGAAAGCCACTATTTCTAGAGCGTATCCCCAGAATTGCAATGGATGATCAGATTGGCTCATCATTGATCGAACCATGTCTAACGGTGTTCGATCCCGTCATTCAGACACCCCATTCTATTGAGGCGTTCCCGGCGGAGTGAGTTGTGGAACAATTTCATATTTATTTAGATGATCACCAAACTCATGGCTCAAATATTCCCCTCCACGATCAGATCATAGATATTTAATTATCTTGCCAAGTTTATTCTATACTTCATTCTGAAATCCTTTGAACTTTTCAAAGGATTTAGATTTATGTCTCATTAAGTAGATGTAACCATATCTACTAAAGTCATCAGTAAAAGTTATAAAGTACTAAAAACCACCTCTGGCCGAAGTTCTCATTGGTCCACATACATCCGTATGTACAAGGGCCAATAGGTCACTTACTGTGAGGACCCCGGTTTATTTGGCTTGTAATGCTTAACCATCCATTGGTCCTAGCATCACAAATCAGATATACCAAGCCTCGAGATATGTATACTTCCCAGAATTGCAGTATACACACCCCGCTACAAAATCATGCATCAATTCCATTCATTCACATAGAACCGAACAAGCAACGAGCTGAAAGACATACTTAATGTAAAGAGTTATTACAAAAGAGAGGCCGACCGACCAAAAGACATACAACTAGATAGGTACAAAGCGGAAGCAAAAGTGCCATAAGATGGCGATAAACAAAAGCCAATCAGTGTGCCTTTACCCACAAGGCAACCAACCGGACCGCCAAGCTAGTCGTCCCAGAACCCGCATATCTCGCAAAAGTAGGGCCCTTGGGGCTCACCTTCTTCCTCTGCAACAAAACAATTAAGCATAGCATCTGAGTACAACAATTGTTTTTGTACTCGCAAGACTGACGTGTGAGATAACAGAACTATAATTAGCTACATGCAAGCTTTATTTAAGTGGATGAGGCTCTGGACTTATTTTCAGCATAAAGCAAGTTTTATTTGCAATAATGTAGTACATTAAAACTCAAGTTTGCAATTAATTCTTATTGTTCAAATAAAAGAGAAACAACTATAACAATAGGTAAATGACAACATCCTGGAAGTGACTAACCCAATAGCCACCACAACAATAGCATGAAGTACCCCTTCATACCACCCAGGTCAAGTTTAAGTTTTTAAAAAGGTTGTAGTCTAGTTCTTGTGGGAAATAACCAAGCGTGTCCATAACCTAGGACGAGGCTATTCGAATAGTTTTAACCCTGCAGGGGTGTACCAATGTACCCACACGATAGATCGCCTTTCCACCAGCCACGGTTAGCATACTTCCTTTGGTATGCAGGCACGGCTAAGTCTAACAAGACACTTTCCAATGGACAATGCTAATTAAGAGCCGCAACCCACGGGAGAAGGACACATTAGGCAGCCTAACCGGTCTGCTAATGCTCCCCTCCAACACCACACACACACACACACACAGTTTCAACACACCCACCGACCAGCTCATAATTAACACCTCCCAAAGTACTTAGTCAAGAGAGGTTCCATATCCCCCTCGTATGGTTAGCACGCAACAATTGCTTGGATCAATGACACAAGTAACTCGGTCCTTAGGGACTTAGGCACCATTCCATTCACACCCAACAGATCACACCAACATACCATTGTGCCCAAGTCAAGATATAGTTTTTGTTTTCAGTTTTTTGATTTGTAAATTAGTAAAACACAAGGATTGGACATAATGGAATAATATAAGTATTTGTGTGATCAAAACCATCGACTAAGTCGATGATCGCCCAATACTACCGATAACTAGGCATGGCTAAGCAATATTTATTCGCAATCTACTAAGTGACAAGAGCTCATCCAACAAACTCTAATCACAGCAAATAACCTAGGCTCAGGTAGTAGAGGATAATTATTTACCTACAGATTATGCAACTAGAGGATTAACTAATCAATTTAACAACAAAATAGCAATGCATACATACAAGTTAAACAAAATATTATACTTTAAAAGTAATGGGATCAAATGGGAAATGATCAAACTGCTTGCCTGGCTACTGTTGCTCACTATGCTGCAGAGGATCACTCTCAAGGATGGCACAATCGTCGGAACCTACCGAAAGAGCGAAAAAGAACCGATAAGAACAAAGAAAACGAAAAAGACTCTAAAACCAAAATGTTCCAAATGCTCTGAAAATTTTACAGCAGCAAGAGCATGATTTAAAATGAATTTAGAAACAAGAACTAATTGATTTGGACTTTTATTGCAAAAGATATGATTAAAACAATTTGGTTAATTTGAAAAATTGCAATCTGCTACTATTCACATAATTAAATTATTTGGTGAAAATTTCTAGAAAGGTGGTGTAGCTGAAATTTTTATGGTAGGTAGTTACTGACATCTTAAGGCTAACACAAGTGGTTTCATCTTAATTGGAGTTAAAATGATTTAGTTATGATTTTTCTAAGTTATAAATCTAAGGCATGTTTAATTTCGGGATTAAAGACTACTGTAAAACCTATACCATGCTAAAGTACTTTAACAGATGCAATTATAGAACTTTAGTTTGTTAAATTTGGAACTACAGAGAAAAAGATATGCATTTTTGAAGTTTAAAACAATTAATAAGTGCAAATAAAAGCTCTCGGGAACTAAATCTGAAAAACCAATGAAAACTAGGGAGGTCGTGGGCCGTTGATCAAAGATCGCACGACTCACGAGCTCAGATGCCAAAACCCACACGAGCACCTGGGCACAAAGACCTCATCGCGCCTAGGGGAGGTCTTAGCCGTTAGATCTAGACTTGGTGGCCCAGATCCAACAGGAGGTCCTTAAGGTGGAGGTCTAAGAGAGGAGGTCTGGACGGTGAGATCTGAAAGAGGGAGGTCTTTGACGGCTAAGATCTACTGAGGAGGTCTTAACTGCCAACGACTCCACCGATGGATTTAGATCCGATGGCCCACGATCAAGATCGCATCCGGAGTGGTCCGAATGTTCTCCAGATCTGAGCCGTAGATCTAAAGATGAACGACAAAGAGAGAAACTAAGCGATAGAGCTATAAATAGACTGAGGAGGTCTAGCCCGTTAGATCTAAATCTAACGGTCCAGAGCTGACGGGGAGCTCCTAAAGCTACGGATCTAATGGAGGAGGTCCTAGATGGTCACGATATCTAGGGGGAGGTCGTGAACGGCTAAGATGAAAATGAGGGAGGTCGGGACGGCTAAGATCTCACCGAGGAGGTCATGGATGGCCATGATCTTCGCGCGGAGGTCCTATGAGACAGGTGTTTAATAGAGAGAGGTCTGGACGGTTCGGATCTCCGCGAGGAGGTCCCGAACGGTCCAGATCGAGCGGAGGAGGTCTTGCGGCCTTCTTCACAAAGGACCAGAGGTGGTCTTTTTGTAAAGAGGACCCCAAAGGTAGTTTTGAAGGTTCTCTTTACAAAAGACCAGGGGTGGTCTTTTGCAAAGAGGACCTCGGTGCGGTGGCTCAGGGGTGGTTTTTATAAAACGACTAAGGAAGGTCTTTTCGCACAGAGGACCTCAAGGAGGTCTTTTACGGCCAGGATTTCAGCAAGGAGGTCCTAGCAGCTAGAGACTTATACTAGGAGATCTAACGGCTGAAATCTGGGTCGGGGTGGTTCTAAACGGCCACGATTGAAACTAAGAGGTCGGGGACATTAACTACACCCACGGCTTGCCGACAAGAACAACATTTAACCCTAATGATTAGGCTCTCGGACAACTTAAATGCTAATCATGGGGCTACAACACTTGTCCGAGTAAAGCACGACAAAAACATGAACTCGGTTTTTAGCTCACCGCCGGCGATGGGGACCTCGCCGGTGAGAACCAAAGGCTCGGCTGGGTTCCAAATAGTGAGAAGAACCTAAAGGTGCCAACAGCTAGGGCTAAAGCGCACCCTACCGGTGGCTAGCCGGAGATGACCGAAGGAGACCAAATACGGCAAAACGAAAAGCTAACGAGGTCTAAAACAACCAGGTTTCTAAAACTAAAGTACTAACCTGGGAATGAAGGAGGTCCAAGAATGGTCGCAGGAGCTCCGGTGACAGTGGTGCTCGCTGGAGATGAGGAAGACGACCAACTCGGCCCCGGAAACAGGCTCCTCAATTTGTCAACCTCTGTAAAGGTTAAACAAAACAAGTTAGGGAGACCGAGGTGACCAAGATGACAAAGTGACAGCCAATATTGCAATATTGAACCACTGGAGCTCGAAGGTCGCCTGGGAGCTCCAAGGTCCAGCAATGGTGGCAAAGACTTTCGGGTGTTTTGAGCACAAGAGCAGAGAAAGAAGTTAGAGGTGCAAGAATGGATCCAAAGAAGCTTAAGGGAGAAGCTCGGGCTCAATATATAGCCGGAGAGGAAGAACAAGGGTAGTGTCCACAGTTTCAACAAGCTAGGACACTCGACATGATGGGAGTAGGTGTCAGAGAGACTTTTGAGAAAAAGGGGCTGCCAGACATTTAATGTTGGCAGCACATAGCCGTTTGTCAGCCCTAGAGTTGACAAGGCACTGCTCTCTACTGCCATGCACAAAATTTGGTAATGACCAGGCCCCACCATCGCTGAGAGAACCGTGGAGGACCGGTCAAAGAGCTCAACGGCTAAAATCGGCCTGAGCTCCAACTAGGGAGGTCGTGAGTCGTTGGATTGAAATCTAAGGGCTCAGATTTAGAACTATGTGTTAGAGGTCCTAACACTTAGGGAGGTCCGAGCCACGATCTCAAGATGGACGCCCACGATCACCCAAGTGCTAGGTGGTCGTGGAGGGTCGAGGAGGTCGCCTCAGGGTGGTCTTTGCAAAAGGTGCAAAGGAGGTCCTCGAGGGTCGTCTTTGCAAATAGAACCGGAGGAGGTCGCGCGGGTGGGAGGTCTTTTACAAAGACCAGAGGAGGTCTTTGCGGTTGGATTGAGATCCAAGGGCTGCGGGGTTAGCGAGGTTGCGGGCTGGTCTGGTCTTTGTTATTTGGTTTGACCAAGCCGATTAGCACGAGCGGACTGATGCACCCGAGAATGAGTGAAACCAAACTGGGTTTGGAAATAACAACTGAGTTTGGAATAATTTTTATGGGCAGCAAACTTGCTCTAAAAATTCTGAAATTATTCAGAGGGGGTCCCATATCAACCCAAGGGCTTAGGAAAATATTTCCAGGAGATGATCAAAACATTCGACAAGATTGTTTTTGAAGGATCAAGATTTGGATCAAAAGACTTGTGACTTTGTATTTCCCTACTCTTGTACAATAATTGTTTAGTACACACAGGAAATACATGATGTAAGAAAAAGTTTTAAATTCTACTCATTTTCTTACATTCGAAACACAAGTACAGAATTTGGGATGTTACAAAACCTCCCCCCTTACAAAAATCTCGTCCCGAGATTTGTCTCACTCGGAAAAGAAAGAGGGGTAGTCTGCACGGAGACGATCTTCTCGCTCTCAAGTAGCTTCATCCTCAGAATGATTCGACCACTGAACCTTAAGGAACTTGATGGTCTTATTCCTCGTTCTTCGTTCAGCTTCTTCAAGGATGCGAACAGGATGCTCGCGGTAGGTCAAATCCTACTGGACATCAAGAGTTTCCAACGGAGCTTCCTCGGTTGGAACACGGAGGCACTTCTTTAGCTTGGACACATGGAACACATCATGTACCCCCGCCAGTGCAGCAGGTAACTCCAGCTTGTAGGCGACAGCTCCCTTCTTTTCGATGACACGGTATGGACCGACATATCGAGGAGCTAACTTGCCTCTGACGCCGAAACGTTGATGGCCCTTCAAAGGGGAGACCTTGAGATAAACAAAGTCATTGGGCTCAAAACTCAACTCGCGACGACGGCGATCCGCATAGCTCTTTGCTCGGATTGAGCCGTGCGCAAACGATCACGAACAAGTCGGACTTGACTCTCGGCTTCATTGATCGAGTCCGCCAAAGAAAGGTCTCTCGCGGTCTCGCACCAATACAACGGGTTCTACACTTTCTCCGTATAAGGCCTCGAATGGTGCCATGCCGAGACGGCTTGGAAGTCATATTGTAAGAAAACTCGGTGAATGGCAAACACTTCTCCCAATGCTTCCCATAGGACAGGACACAAGCTCGAAGCATGTCCTCTAAAACTTGGTTGACCCTTTCGGTCTGACCATCGGTTTGGGGGTGATATGCTGTGCTGAATGAAAGACGAGTTCCCATAGCTTCTTGCAAGCTATGCCAGAACTGAGAAGTGAAAATGGAACCACGATCAGAAATGATTGTCTTCGGCACCCCATGCAAGCTCACGATCCTGGCGATATAGAGCTCCGCAAGGTGACCGGTACGAATCTTGGTCTTGACTGGAAGAAAGTGTGCCACTTTAGTCAACCGATCAACGACAACCCAAATGGCATCATTGCCCCTAGGTGACCTGGGTAGGCCGGTGATAAAATCCATCCCGACCGAATCCCACTTCCACACGGGAACAGACAAGAGCTGGAGCAGTCCTGCCGGACGCTGATGTTCGGCCTTGACACGACGGCACACGTCGCACTCGGCAACGAACTTGGCGACTTCC
Source organism: Ampelocalamus luodianensis (assembly GCA_036346255.1). Taxonomy (NCBI): domain Eukaryota; kingdom Viridiplantae; phylum Streptophyta; class Magnoliopsida; order Poales; family Poaceae; genus Ampelocalamus; species Ampelocalamus luodianensis. Next base: position 53,462,300 of record CM070621.1, read on the forward strand.
CTCTTCATTCGGGTCCACCAAAATCTCTGGCGGAGATCATGATACATCTTAGTGACCCCAGGATGAATGGATAATGGGGAATCGTGGGCTTCGCGGAGAATCAAACCTCACAATTCCATGTCCTTTGGAACCACAAGGTGTTGCCCGAACCTCACAACACCAAGCTCATCTACGGAGAAGCACTTGGCTGTCCCATTCTTGACATTTTCCTTGATGCGGTTCACTCCAACATCCGACTGTTGAGCGGACTTGATCCGATCCACCAAGGTTGGCTGTACAACCAAGGCAGCGAGGGAACCATGCTCAACCAAACCCAAGTTGAGACGCTGAAACTCCTCCAAAAGGGTGGGCTGGGGCTCTTGGAGCAACAATGCATTGCAATGCGCTTTGCGACTAAGCGCATCCGCAACGGCATTGGCCTTGCCCGGATGGTAGTGAATACCCATGTCATAGTCCTTGATCAACTCCAACCATCTCCTTTGCCTGAGGTTCAGATCTGGTTGGGTAAACAAATACTTCAAGCTTTTGTGTTCCGAATACACTTCACAACGATTACCGATTAGGTAATGCCGCCAGTTCTTAAGTGCATGGATCACCGCGGCTAGCTCCAAGTCATGGGTAGGATAGTTGAGTTCATGAGGTCTCAATTGCCTTGATGCATAGGACACTACCTTGCCTTCTTGCATAAGGACACAATCGAGGCCCCGACGAGAAGGGTCGCAGAAGATATCGAAGCTTCGATGGACATCGGGAAGAACAAGAACGGGAGCGGTGGTCAACCGCTTCTTGAGTACTTGGAAACTTTCCTCGCAATCGGCAGACCACGAGAACTTCTTGTCCTTCTTGAGCAACTCCGTCATTGGCTTCGCTATCTTGGAGAAGTTCTCGATAAGCGGCGATAATATCCCGCTAAACCAAGAAAACTCGAACTTCGTGACCAAGAGGGTCGACTCGAGAAAGCACATCGCGATCTTGCTAGGATCCACGCTCGCCTCTGCTGAAAGAACATAGCCTAAGAAGGCCACTTCCTTCAACTGAATCGCACTTGTCGAACTCGCATACGGTGGTGCTCACGGCTTGCCCAACACAAGCCTCGGATGCCCGTGTTCCTCATCGTTCTTGGAGTAGATAAGAATATCATCGATGAAGACCACAACAAACTTATCCAAATACTCCATAAACACCGAATTCATGAGATTCATGAACAAGGCAGAGCATTGGTTAAGCGAATGACATGACGGTATACTCGCAAGCCATAACGAGTAGAGAAAGCCGCTTGGGAATATCCTCCTGGTCGAATCCGAACTTGATGATATCCCACTCTCAAATCAATCTTAGAAGACTCGAGCTCCAGTTAATTGATCAAAGAGATCGTCGATACGGGGCAGAGGATACTTGTTGTTTACCGTCACTTCATTGAGCGTCCGGTAATCCACGCACATGCGAAGAGTATTGTCCTTCTTCTTTACAAAGATTGCGAGACAACCCCACGGGATGAGCTAGGACGGATGAAGCCCTTCTCCTGAAGCTCCCCGATTGCTTCTTCAACTCCACCAACTCGTTTGGAGCCATCCAGAGTGCCTCTTCAAATCGGAGCGATGACAGGAACCAACTCAATGGCGAACTCGAGGTCACGGTGGCGGCATCCCCGGAGATCTTCGGGAAGACATCAGCGAAGTCACATCGTATGGACTTCACTAATATCTAGAGTGGCTTCGCCCGAGCACGAAGAGATGCGGACCTTGCGACCTCGGCGGCGAACTTAACTCGCCGCGTAAGGATCGTGAGGTAGATGAGCCTCCGGGCGCAATCGATTTGTCCCATGTGCTGAGACAACCAATCCATGCCCAGAATTACATCTAAGCTTGCTGAATGGAGGAGGATAATGTTTTTGCTTAAGGCTGGAACATAATAACAATTATTTAATTCCATATCTAATCCTGAATGTAAAGCTAATGGTAAAGTGCCAATAGCTAATGCAACAACTCTTGCTTCATTGCCCACACGAAGATCAACATGTCCTCTTGCCAAACTTTTACTCCTTATCAGTCCCTGCATCGAATTGCAAATATGTCAACCGATCCAGTATTAAATACCCAAGAATGTGTAGGAGAAGTAGCAAGATTAATTTGTATAACATTTATACCTGAACTGGAAGTCTTACTTCCTTTGTTCTTTTTCATTTCTGCCAAGTACTTCTTATAGTTTCTCTTCCAATGCCTAGTCTCATGATAATGGTAATATTCAGTGTCAGGCTTAGGACCTAGCTTGAGCTTCTTAAGCTTGGCCTTAAGACTTTCGATCTCATCTTGAGTCTTTCCTTTGTCTTTTCCCTTTCCCTTTGACTTACCCTTCTTCTTGAAGCTAGTAGTCTTTTGAACCATCATCACATGATTAGAACTTTTCTTGATGCTTCCTCAGCACCCCTAAGCATGCCATGTAACTCGATCATCGACTTCTCCATGACATTCATATGAAAATTCAATATGATAGGCTCAAGGCTCACAGGGAGCGATTAGAGAATCACATCAGTAGCCAACTCTAGGCTAAGGGAAAAACCAAGTTTTTCCAAGCTCTCAATGGGACCAATCATTTTGATCACATGAAAACTGATCGGGTTAACTTCTGGCAGCCTACAAGAAAACAATGCCTTAGAGGTGTTAAACCTCGCTGCCCTTTCTTGATCCTGAAACATACCCTTGAAACTCACAATCATATTGTAAGCATCTGTGGTCTCATATTACTTCTAAAGCTCAGAGTTCATGGTTGCAAGCATTAGGTAGTGCACATCGACTGCGTCATTGCAATGCTTCTCATAAGCATTCTTTTCAGTACGATTAGCATCTGCATTCGGTTCCTCAGGATAGGGACCCTCTAGAATATATTCCTTCTTTTCTTGTTTGAGAACAATTCTCAGATTACAAAACCAGCCAATGAAGTTTGTACTATTTAGTTTTTCTTTCTCAAAAATAGATCGCAAGCTAAAGGTAGGTGCAAAAGAAGTAGTAGGTGCCATGATCTACAACAGAAATATATGCAAAAATTTAACACTATGTTTATGTAAGATCTTCTATTAGGCACTCATGCTGGTGATTATGTTCGACCAGTCGACGACCAGCTCGTATCTTCATACGACTAGTCTGGACTTGGTCATATTTCTATACGACTAGTCCATATCTGGTAGGACTTAATCAACAATAGTCAATAAAAGATACTCCCACTATATGTTCTAAACCATGTTTCCCTCTTAACATCATATAGTGAGTTCAAGATCCAAATATCAATAAGTCCTAGTAAGCTTTGGCATCACTACTAGAAACCTAGTGATTTAGGTAGGCAACATCTTACCAATCATATCTCATATGACTCTTGTTTGTTGAGTGACATCTCTATGCTTCGGCAACCAACATTATGCCCCAAGGCACAAAACCGTTTTGATAGCCTTGTTAAGTTAAACCAATGCTATGCATGTGAGTGTCCGACGCCCACCCCAGCTTATTAAGACAATTAATGGCACTCTACTTTGGTAGATGTACCAATTAACGATCAAAATCGTGATAGGCGCAACAATTGTAAAAGCATCAAATTTACTTAATTTTTCTTGAGAAATACTACTCTATTATGTTAAAACATGTAATGATAAAACATGATCAAATGACATAACAGGAATAAATAAAAACGTTCACAGATAATCATATTAAATTGTGAAATAGTATGACCCTTATCATGACGATCTATATCACCATGATTCCTGCCTTCCGACCACCATGCTTGAAGTCTCCGACCGCATTCATCTACTAAGCAATTACTCCTAAAAGCTAGTAATGAATTACATAGGATAATATCAAGCATCACATGTCGGTAGGCAGACCGTTATACAATAATATATAGCTCGATGGCTATCTCACAACATGACATGCAAGGCATGAAAATCCATACATGCATCACATACACAATGGACCATACTATTCACATCAATCCCTACAAAAACGAGTTATGCATAGAATCCAATTCTATCAGGTGTGGGGTTCGAATGGGCAGCACCCCTCGCTGGTTGAGGGTAGCGCGCTCAGAATTTTTTTTAGAACATGATCTTATTCACGTAACCGAGCCTTAGAAATCATCATATTAATCAAATTAACTCTATTTCAAACCAATATGATCATTGCCTTGATACGACCACATACTGCGGCATACTCCGATGGCAGAATTCCGATCGGTAGGAGTAATATGCAGAGTGGTCGTGAACAAGCGCAATAAACCATCTGGTCCTTTTAGATCATACCTCCTCGCAAACCCATCTACTATCGCGGAATACTGATCAATCTTATCGACCAGTGCCTAGACCGTTCCATCCACATGAACCGATCCAGATTACCAGACCTGACTAGTAATAGATCCAATCTACTACTGCCACATATCAAGTATATGCGACCGATCCAGATTAAAAACTACACAGGATGGCTCTAATACCACTGAAGGGATACGGGTGGGCTACACTAGCTAGCAATCCAAAAATTCTACCATATAAACCAGGAAGCCAAGCAAGAAGATCATCACAGATCATTACCACCAGATGCATAGTGCAGTAGAAGAAGAGTTGGAGTAGCCTGATCCAACATAGAGCGCGTCGATGAAGTGATCGTAGTCGATCGTCCACCGTAGTCAATCGTCTAGCGAAGTCGAACATCCAACGTAGTCGATCGTCTCTTCCAACAACCAATCGCGATCCTTGCAAAGTCGTGGTTCGTCCTTAAGTACAACAGCAACCGTAGTAGCGCCTCTACGGTATCCACATGTCCAGGGATGAAACACCGTACGCCGGTGTGCTACCACCAACTCGCACGGTAGGGATCTCGCATGTATCCCAATAGCCCCAAGCATCTCCTTATATAGTGCCTATGAAGGATCCTATCAGAACATATTTTGTTCTAACCCGTTAAGTGTGAGACCCTGTAGGTTCATGCGTATTCGGTTGTGACTCAAAAACCTTTTCCGACCACGAGTCATTAGCAGTTCCAAGCAGGACATAACGATTCCTGAATATACACAAATTATATCGGACGAAGCTTAATGCAATATGATCTACGACCAGATCCTTATCACTAATGATCAGCTCATATCTCTATACGACTAGTTCATATTTTGTCTCAACTAGTTCGTAACTCCTCACGAGTAGGTTTCAACTACTTAGTGACTATCTTCGACCAGTCTATGACCAGCTCGTATCTCCATACGACTAGTCTGTATCTGAACGAACTGAATGACCTTCTTGTGTATTATCCCTTTGCCTCACGATATCTGGTTGAACTCCAGGTGAGATATTATGTCATCCATAGACTGTTCAATACTTTCTCGATCGAGTGTTGGATAAATTCATGTGGTCGAAGTCTTCGACCACTAGTGGCATGGTCATGCACTTTCTTTATCCGATCACATTGAGGGGCCCAGAGATATCTCTCCTGTTATGTTAGGAGGGGAAAATCCCATATCCAACCAATCACATCCCTTCGTATGTTTTATAGCTTACCTGAAAGCTACCTTTATAACTACCTAGTTACGGAGTAGCATTTGGCAACCCCTAAGAGTACTATTACACATATAGGGAACCATGCTGATCTCACATCTAAGTATTATACATCATCATTGCTTGAGACCAACTAATGATACATAGAATCATAACAATCTCAATAGTATCTCAAGGTGGGTCTATCTAACACCATGTTCTCTAACATGTGTTCATATTATTGATTCGATATCCCTATATCCATGACTGGTGAAACATGGTCATCAATCGATACATGTGCTGGTCAATGAATCCCTGGTGTTTCAACCAGTGACATTCGACTAGAGATACATTTACAATGACATCATATAAGTTAAAGAGTTTCATCGACAAGTCACATACTTGTTAATCTTTATAACTGATGATTCATTCAAGGAACAGAATAACATTTATTCTATAACTTATAAACATAGACGTGATACAATCATCTCTATGATTGCCTCTAGTGCATATCACCAACAGTAACACCCCCAAATACTTTACGTATTCTACACTAGTCCCTAGAACAATAGCTAGTGTACACAGTAAACAAATAGGGAAAATTAGCTCAGTAGCACTACAATCGTTGGTATTTAGAGGAATAACATCCCAATCGAGGTTGACTGTGAAATAACACCGCAAACAACCGAAATTCTTGAAAATGACATTGTCGTCACTTTGACATCCGTTAGTGGGTAAAAAGACTCATTTGCCCTTGTTCTCTTTCCTTTTTTTTTTTTTTTTGATTCAACTACGATGATGATGGGTATGACGCTAAGCTGATGGTGGGTATGACGTTGAGCTAGTGGTGAGGGTGTACATGCATCAGCCGAGGCCCGAGAGGCTACGGCGAGGGTTCAGGCGACAGCAAGTAGGTTCTTGGCATGGAGGATTGTGTGAGAGGGGGTAGCAGCAAGGGTGGCGGCTGAGCATGAACACGAACATGGTATTGCATTTTCAAGATTCAAAGAAATAACATCCAAGCTTGTAATTAATCACACATGAGCATGAACACGATTCGGATCGGATTCATCTCCTCTAAGAAAAATCAAAAGAGAAAATAAGAAAAATCACACCACCGGGTGTATTCTGCCTCTCCCTTGTCAGATCCGGTGTGGAGACCACCAGATTTGGAGGTTGGCACAGTTGAGGACAACAGCATGAGGTGGAGGACTGTGGTGGCTGCCGGATGTGGAGGCCGGCGCAGTTGACGACGACGGTGCGAGGCAAAGTAGGTGGAGGAGGCCAACGCTGTTGAAGATGTCAACGTGAGGTGGAGGATTGCCATGGCCGTCGGGTGGATCTGGAGTTGAGGACGACAACGTAAGGTGGTGGACCGCGATGGCTACCGGATGTGGAGGCTGGCGCAGTTGATGACGATGGTGCGAGGTGAAGTAGGTGGAGGAGGCCTATGCGGTTGAGGATGACAACGTGAGGTGGAGGACCACCATGGCCGCCAGGTGGATCCAGCCTCTCCTTTGCCAGATCCGGCGTGGAGACTGCCGGATGTGGAGGACCGCCATGGCCGCCTGGTGGATCCGGCCTCTCCCTTGCTGGTTCCGGCGTGGAGACTGCCGGATGTGGAGACCGACGCAGTTGAGGACAATGATGCGAGGCTGAGTAGGTGGGGGAGGGAGCGGCACCGGTGGTGGGGAGGGGTGCATCGGGGTGGGTGGGGAGGAGGCTACTGGCGGTGGAGAGAGTTGTGGTGCCGAGACTACCGAGGTGGACGAAGGGAGAAGCGGTGCAAGAGGTCCCCTTCGTTCGCTCGAGAGAAAGGGAGGAGTGGAGGGGATGAGTGGACGACATTGTCAGCCGATGAGGAAAAGGGACAAGGAGAGAAGAGAAGAGGGGTAAAACAAGTATTAAAATTGTATTATCTCACATCATGTATTTCTTTTTGTTAAAATGGGCGGAAATTGTGATGGCAGTGTCATTTTCAAGAATTTTGATTGTTTACGGTATTATTTTGCAGTCGACCTCGATTGGGATGTTATTCCTCTAAATACCAACGATTGCAGTGCTACTGAGCTAATTTCCCCAAACAAATATGGTAACATCCATAATTCGCATAACTTTATTAATAAATATCAGAGTTTATTACAATAAAGGCTTATGAGTTAACAATAAAGAACACGGCAAAAGACGAAGAAGATGTAGCAGAGCCCAGTTAATCTGCCATAGGCAATCGACTGAGGCAGCGGCTTGGGCATCGAGATCCTTAGCAGTTGCGAAGTCTTTTCTACTCTGAAGAACATTTTATTAACCAAGGGTGAGTACGAAAATGTACTCTACAAGTTACACCCATAACAAAGTTAATGCATGCAAGAATATTATCAAAGAAAGGCTTATAGGGTTGCTTGTGTAAAAGCAACATTTGGCATTTTAAATACAATAGCTAAGTTCAAAAGCTCAAGTTTTACAATATTTGAAAATTGAGTTTTAACTGAATTAGCAAAGCTAGTATGGGCACCAACCTAACACTAACTTAAACACGGGTACCAACCCAGGGCTTCAACCTACAATTTTTCTCATGGGCACTCATCCAAGTCATAAACTATTTTATAAAACATTTTAAAAATAAAATCAAAGTCTAATCCGCGAAAGGCTTTGCCCAGCATATCCATGACTGTGTATACGATTATTCGAACAGTTTGACACTCTACAAAGGTTGTACAACTGTGAGGACCCCGGTTTATTTGGCTTGTAATGCTTAACCATCCATTGGTCCTAGCATCACAAATCAGATAAACCAAGCCTCGAGATATGTATACTTCCCGAGTGCGGTATACACACCCCGCTACAAAATCATGCATCAATTCCATTCATTCACATAGAACCAAACAAGCAACGAGCTGAAAGACATACTTAATATAAAGAGTTATTACAAAAGAGAGGCCGACCGGCCAAAAGACATACAACTAGATAAGTACAGTAGAAAGCAAAGTGCCATAAGATGGCGATAAACAAAAGCCAATCAGTGTGCCTTTACCCACAAGGCAACCAACCGGACCGCCAAGCTAGTCGTCCCAGAACCCGCACATCTCGCAAAAGTAAGGCCCTTGGGGCTCACCTTCTTCCTCTGCAACAAAACAATTAAGCATAGCATCTGAGTACAAAAATTGTTTTTGTACTCATAAGGCCACGTGTGAGATAACAGAACTATAGATAGCTACATGCAAGCTTTATTTAGTGGAGGAGGCTCTGGACTTATTTTCAGCATAAAACAAGTTTTATTTGCAATAATGTAGTACATTTAAAAGCAAATTTGCAATTAATTCTTATTGTTCAAATAAAAGAGAAACAATTATAACAATAGGTAGATGACAACAACAACCTGGAAGTGACTAACCCATTAGTCACCACAACAATAGTATGAAGTACCCCTTCATACCACCCATGTCAAGTTTAAGTTTTTAAAAGGTTGTAGTCTAGTTCTTGTGGGAAATAACCAAGCGTGTCCATAACCTAGGACGAGGCTATTCGAATAGTTTTAACTCTGTAGGGGTGTACCAATGTACCCACACGATAGACCGCCTTTCCATCAGCCACGGTTAGCATACTTCCTTTGGTATGCCGGCACGGCTAAGTCTAACAAGACACTTTCCAATGGACGATGCTAATTAAGAGCCGCAACCCACAGGGATAAGGACACATTAGACAGCCTAACCGGATTGCTAATGCTCCCCTCCCACACCACACACACACACCCATGAACACACCCACCGACCAGCTCATAATTAACACCTCCCAAAGTACTTAGTCAAGAGAGGTTCCATATCCCCCTCGTATGGTTAGCACGCAACAATTGCTTGGATCAATGGCACAAGTAACTCGGTCCTTAGGGACTTAAGCACCATTCCATTCACACCCAACAGATCACACCAACATACCATTGTGCCCAAGTCAAGATATAATTTTTATTTTCAGTTTTTGATTTGCAAATTAGTAAAACACAAGGATTGAACATAATGGAATAATATAAGTATTTGTGTGATCAAGACCATCGACTAAGTCGATGATCGCCCCATACTACCGATAACTAGGCGTAGCTAAGCAATATTTATTCGAAATCTACTAAGTGACAAGAGCTCATCCAACGAACTCTAATCACAGCAAATAACCTAGGCTCAGGTAGTAAAGGATAATTATTTGCCTACAGATTATGCAACTAGAGGATTAACTAATTAATTTAACAACAAAATAGCAATGCATACATAGAAGTTAAACAAAATATTAGACTTTAAAAGTAATGGGATCAAATGGGAAATGATCAAACTGCTTGCCTGGCTGCTGTTGCTCACTATGCTGCAGAGGATCACTCTCAAGGATGGCACAATCGTTGGAACCTACCGAAAGAGCGAAAAAGAACCGATAAGATAAGAACAAAGAAAATGAAAAAGACTCTAAAACCAAAATGCGCCAAATGCTCTGAAAATTTTACAGCAGCAAGATCATGATTTATAACAAATTTAGAAACAAGAACCAACTGATTTGGACTCTCACAGCAAAAGTTATGATCAAAACAATTTTGCTCAGCTGGAAAAATTGCAATCTGTTACTGTTCAACATAATTAAATTGTTTGGCAAAAATTTCTAGAAAGGTGGTGTAGCTGAAATTTTTATGATAGGTGGCTACTGACATTTTAAGGTTAACACAAGTGGTCTCACCTCATTTGGAGTTAAAATGATTTAGTTATGATTTTTCAAGTTATGAAAATGAACAAAACTAATTTGCATCACGAAATCTTGTTGGAAACAGAACATGCCTAAAGTCAGTTTTATTAACATGTTTATTACTAGAGGAAGCTAACAGAATTGGATTCACTCAAAAGGAGTTAAAATGAAAAGGTATGCACATTTAAAAATTAGAACACTTAAACACTTTGAAAATTTGGAGCTCCGGAGGTGCGAGGAGCTAGCGAAAAGGAGAAGGTGCGGACCGTCGATGCGAGATCCAACGGTCACGAGCACCGATGCACGATGCACCAGTGCGGCGCGCGCGGGGGGAGTCCGGCCGTGGATATCGAATCCAACGGTCCCGACCATGGAGAAAGACTGCGCGCGAAGGATCTCCTCGCGCACTAGGGAGGTCGTGGCCGTCGGATCGGGATCTGGCGGTCCCGAGCTCCACGAGGAAGGTCCTACGGCTATCTCACTAAGGGGAGTGCGGGCGGTTAAGATCTCCGATGGGAGGTCTTAACGGTCTAGATCTGAGCGGAGAGAGGACCTAAGCGGTGAGCTTAACGGCGAGAGGTCTTGGCGGCTAGGATCTCACCGAGGAGGTCCCTAACGGTCACGATCTCAATGGGGAGGTCCTAAGCGGGTTTTTAGAGAGAGTGCGGGCGGCTTAGATCTCCCGGGGAGGTCATAAACGGTCCAGATCGAGGCGGGGAGGTCCTAAAGCCACGGATCTAAAGGAGGAGGTCCTAGGCGGTCAAGATCTCCGGAGGAGGTCCTGAGCGGCTAAGATGAAGCGAGGAGGTCCTAGACGGTCAAGATCTCCAGGGGGAGGTCGTGACGGCTAAGATCTCATGGGGGAGGTCTGTTGGAGATATGCCCTAGAGGCAATCATTTTGATGATGATATTTCGTTGTATCCATGATTTAATAAATGTTCCTTGAATATTGCCTTTGTGTTGATTAACAAGTATGTGACTTGTTTGTGAAACTTTTTACTTGTATGGTTATTCTAAAGTTGTCCCTAGTCGGAGTTCATGTGAGGACACACGTGAATGATGGATTAGCACATGTATCGGTTGATGACCATGTTTCACGAGTCATAGACATGGAGATGTCAAACCAATAATGTGGACACATGTTTAGAACATGGGGTTGGACCGACCCAACATGAGACATAGCTTTTATACTTATGGTTCTCTCTACACAATGTATACGCCTTGTCCTTAGACACGAGATTGTCGCATGTACTTGAGATGTGAATAGACCTACTTAGGGGCTATCAAACGCTACTCAATGAATCAGGTAGTTATAAAGGTAGCTTTCGGGTTTGTCATGAAGCATCTTTGCGAGGCACGGTCGATCGAGATGGGATTTGCCCCTCTCTACAGAGAGATATCTCTGGGCCTCGGTGATCGGATCCGGAATGCATGGCCATGCTACTTAAGGTTAAGAGTTAACCTAGTAAGGGATTCGGATCACGGGATCGAGAAAGAGTGGTCGACTTGGGCTCGACCAGAATATAGTGAGGCAAAGGGATTGGCATGTACATAACGTTGTGATGGTTCGTCCGATATGATCTTTACGTGCATTTAGGAGTTGGCACGTCTTGCTAGAGGCCGCTACCAACTATTGACCAAGTATGTGTACTTGCGTCATGTCTAAACATACGTGAACCTATAGGGTCACACACTTAAGGGGCCGAAGCCTAATTCGGATTGGATCCGAATTAAACTGGACATTGAGTCATAATGGGCCTCTATTCGTAGAAGCTCATTATAAGGACGTCTATAAAAGGAGGGCAGGGGCGCACTGGTTAAGGGTTGGGTTTTTTGTGATATCCCCAAACCATGGCCGCCACCCCTCCCACGCCCTAGTCGCTCGCGCGGATCTAGTAGTCCAACAGACCTCCCCCATGAGATCTTAGCCGTCACGACCTCCCCCTGGAGATCTTGACCGTCTAGGACCTCCCTCGCTTCATCTTAGCCGTTCAGGACCTCCTCCTGGAGATCTTGACCATCTAGGACCTCCTCCTTTAGATCCGTGGCTTTAGGACCTCCCCCGCCTCAGATCTGGACCGTTTATGACCTCCCCCGGGAGATCTAAGCCGTCCAGACCTCTCTCTGTTAAAAACCCGCTTAGGACCTCCCCATTGAGATCGTGACCGTTAGGACCTCCTCGGTGAGATCCTAGCCGTCAAGACCTCTCATTTGTTAAGCTCACCGTTTAGGTCCTCTCTCCGCTCAGATCTAGACCGTTAAGACCTCCTGGGAGATCTTAACCGTCCGAACCTCCCCTTAGTGAGATAGCCTTAGGACCTCCTCGTGGGCTCGGGACCGCGGATCCCGATCGGCGGCCACGACCTCCCTAGTGCGCGAGAGATCCTTCGCGCGTCTTTGTGCCTCCGATGGTCGGGATGTTGGATTCGATATCCACGGTCGGGACCTCCCCTATGCGCCGCACTGGTGCGCTGCTGTGCATCGGTGCTCTGTGACCGTTGGATCCGCATCGACGGTCCGGACCTTCTCCTTTTCGCTAGCTCCCTCAAACCTCCCGGAGCTCAAAGTTTTCAAAGTGTTTAAGTGTTCTAATTTTCAAATGTGCATACCTTTTTCATTTTAACTCCTTTTGAGTGAATCAATTACATTAGCTTCCTCTAGTAATAAACTTGTTAATAAAACTGACTTTAGGCATGTTACTGTTTCCAACAAGATTTCGCATGCAAATTAGTTTTGTTCATTTTCATAACTTGAAAAATCATAACTAAATCATTTTAACTCCAAATGAGGTGAGACCACTTGTGTTAACCTTAAAATGTTAGTAGCCACCTATCATAAAAATTTCAGCTGCACCACCTTTCTAAAAATTTTTGCCAAACAATTTAATTATGTTGAACAGTAACATATTGCAATTTTTCCAGCTGAGCAAAATTGTTTTGATCATAACTTTTGCTGTGAGAGTCCAAATCAGTTGGTTCTTGTTTCTAAATTTGTTATAAATCATGCTCTTGCTGCTGTAAAATTTTCAGAGCATTTGGTGCATTTTGGTTTTAGAGTCTTTTTCGTTTTCTTTGTTCTTATCGGTTCTTTTTCGCTCTTTCGGTAGGTTCCGACGATTGTGCCATCCTTGAGAGTGATCCTCTGCAGCATAGTGATCAACAGCAGCCAGGCAAGCAGTTTGATCATTTCATATTTGATCCCATTACTTTTAAAGTCTAATATTTTGTTTAACTTCTATGTATGCATTGCTATTTTGTTGTTAAATTAATTAGTTAATCCTCTAGTTGCATAATCTGTAGGCAAATAATTATCCTTTACTACACGAGCCTAGGTTATTTGCTGTGATTAGAGTTCGTTGGATGAGCTCTTGTCACTTAGTAGATTTCGAATAAATATTGCTTAGCTATGCCTAGTTATCGGCAGTATGGGGCGATCATCGACTTAGTCGATGGTCTTGATCACACAAATACTTATATTATTCCATTATGTCCAATCCTTGTGTTTTACTAATTTGCAAATCAAAAACTGAAAACAAAAATTATATCTTGACTTGGGCACAATGGTATGTTGGTGTGATCTGTTGGGTGTGAATGGAATGGTGCCTAAGTCCCTAAGGACCGAGTTACTTGTGCCATTGATCCAAGTAATTGTTGCGTGCTAACCATACGAGGGGGATATGGAACCTCTCTTGACTAAGTACTTTGGGAGGTGTTAATTATGAGCTGGTCGGTGGGTGTGTTCATGGGTGTGTGTGTGGTGTGGGAGGAGCATTAGCGATCGGTTAGGTCTGTCTAATGTGTCCTTATCCCGTGGGTTGTGGCTCTTAATTAGCATCGTCCATTGGAAAGTATCTTGTTAGACTTAGCCGTGCCTGCATACCAAAGGAAGTATGCTAACCGTGGCTGGTGGAAAGGCGGTCTATCGTGTGGGTACATTGGTACACCCCTGCAGGGTTAAAACTATTCGAATAGCCTCGTCTTAGGTTATGGACACGCTTGGTTATTTCCCACAAGAACTAGACTACAACATTTTAAAAACTTAAACTTGATATGGGTGGTATGAAGGGGTACTTCATACTATTGTTGTGGTGACTAATGGGTTAGTCACTTCCAGGTTGTTGTTTTCATCTACCTATTGTTATAATTGTTTCTCTTTTATTTGAACAATAAGAATTAATTGCAAACTTGCTTTTAAATGTACTACATTATTGCAAATAAAACTTGCTTTATGCTGAAAATAAGTCCAGAGCCTCCTCCACTAAATAAAGCTTGCATGTAGCTATTTATAGTTCTGTTATCTCTGCGTCAGTCTTGCAGTACAAAAACAATTTTTGTACTCGGATGCTATGCGTAATTGTTTTGTTGCGAGAGGAAGAAGGTGAGCCCCAAGGGCCTTACTTTGCGAGATGTGCGGGTTACGGGACGACTAGCTTGGCGGTCCGGTTGGTTGTCTTGTGGGTAAAGGCACACTGATTGGCTTTTGTTTATCGCCATCTTATGGCACTTTTGCTTCCGCTGTGTACTTATCTAGTTGTATGTCTTTTGGCCGGTCGGCCTCTTTTTTGTAATAACTCTTTATATTAAGTATGTCTTTCAGCTCGTTGCTTGTTCGGTTCTATGTGAATGAATGAAATTGATGCATGATTTTGTAGCGGGTGTGTATCTGCAGTGCAGGAAGTATACATATCTCGAGGCTTGGTTTATCTGATTTGTGATGCTAGGACCAATGGATGGTTAAGCATTACAAGCCAAATAAACCAGGGTCCTCACAACAACTTTACCCATAAAAGATAATCGACTTATAATATCTGTTTCACACACTTCCATTGGTGTGCGACTAAGTGATTATCACAAAGCTTTTACAATGTTTCATTCTAAAATAGTCATGCCTGCTAAGGCTTCGCTACTGTAAGGTTTCACACCAAACGGAAGCCCCCTCTGCGTCATGTGGGATAATAAAAAAGTAGGTCATTTTGACACCCACACATCAATATGGCATAACTAACGATGGAACGTCACAAATTAATTAGCCCGACCTATCCCATACTAGACTTGTGGTAGTACGGAATGGTTTAATAATCTGCAGCTCATAGATTGGTCCTTAATTGACTGTGACTTCCAAAACAATCCCTAGGCCTCAACCATTCACTGAATTGAGCCTGTGCATAAACGTGCACCCACCAACTATCTATTTTGCCCAAGTCCAAACCAATTTTTATTTTACATTGAAATCATTTGTAAATTTCTATAGCACACCAATGTCATAAACATATTTTAAAACCATATTTGATTTTTGGCTAAAAATTCCCAAATCAAATAAAGATATTTCATGACTTTAATTGATGATACCACTAGATACTGCTATGTGTATTTGTTGAAAACAAATGATGAGGCATTAGACTACTTTAAAACTTATAAACCTGATGTTGAGAATCAATTAGATAGAAAGATTAAAAGAATTAAGTCCGATCATGGTGGAGAGTATTTTTCTAATGAGTTCAATTAATTTTTGTGTGAAACATGGAATTATCTATGAAAGAACACCTCCCTATTCACCCCAATCAAATGCGATTACTGAAAGAAAGAACAACACCTTGACTGACTTGGTGAATGACATGTTAGATATTGCGGGTATATCTAAAGCATGGTGGGGGTGGGGGAGGCTATATTGACTGCGTGTCATGTTCTAAATAGAGTCCCACTAAAAATAGTGAGGTAACTCCATACGAATGTTGAAAAGAGAGAAAACTAGCACTCTCATATTTGCGTACTTGGGGGTGCTTAGTGAAGGTCAATGTTCTAATAACTAAAAAGCGTAAACTTAGACCTAAAACAGTGAACTGTATCTATCTAGGATATACTCATCATAGTACAAGCTATAGGTTTCTAGTAGTTCAATCCAGGATATCTAACATGCCGATCAATATGATAATAGAATCTCGATATGCTATTTTCTTTGAAAATATATTTCCTATAAAGAATTCACGTAGGTTTTCTAGTCAAACAAATGATTTAACTCTTGAACCTACCATTCCAATTGAGTATATTGAACACATACATGAGGAGGATGACAATGTTGTAGCTCCTCGAAGGAGCAAGAGACAAAGGACTGCAAAATCTTTTGGTGATGACTTCATTGTGTACCTTGTGGATGATGTTCCCAAATCTATTTCAGAGACATATGCATATCCTAATGCAGAGTACTGGAAGGATGTAGTTGTAGTGAAATAGATTCCATTATCGCTAACAAAACTTAGGAAATCACCGATCATCCATTTGGTTGAAAGCTAGTTGGATTGAAGTGTGTGTTCAAGAAGAAGCTTAGTGTGAGACCCCGGTTTATTAAACTTGTAATACTTAACCTTCCACTGGTTCTAGTATCACAAATAGAATAACCCGCGTCTCGATGGATATGTGCTTCCCAGAAAATGCAGCACACATACATCATACCAAAGCATGCATCAATTCCATACACAGAATATAACAAGTCTACCAAAAGACATACATAATATAAGTTATTTCAACACAGCCGACCGGCCAAATGACAAGAGTATCAAAAGTAACAGTGGAAGCAAAAGTTGCCATAAGATGGCTTAAACCAAAAAGCGACCGGTTAGCTACATAACACCACAGGGGCAACCGGCCAGGGCCAAGCTAATCGCCCACACACGCCACAAAGACAACTCACGAAGTGAGGCCCATCGGACTCACTTCCTTCCTCTGCACAATACAAGCAATGCGGGGAGTACAAAAATGTACTCGCAAGACTTACGAGTAACAAGCCTATACATAGCTACATGAAAGCTGTATCAAAGGAATGTGGTTATATGGTTCTTTGGACGCACAAAGCAAGTTTCATTTACAATAATGTAATAGGTTGAAAGCAATTTAACAAATTAGTTTTACTTATTGAAATAACAGCGAGTAACAATATTTAAAGGTAACCATCTGGAAGTGACTAACCCATTAGCCACCACAAATAGCATCAATCCCTGATTCATACCACCCATCAAGTTTTAGTTTTAAAAAGGTTGTAGTCTAACTCTTCAAAAGCTTATCCAAGCGTGTCCATAACCTAGGACGAGGCTATTCGAATAGTTTGTAACCCCTGCAGGGGTGTACCAATGTACTCACACTTCAGACCGCCTTTTTGCCAAGCTATTAAGCACACTTCCTTTGGTATGCTTCACACGGCTAAGTCCTCTGAACCCTTTCCAATGGAATATGCTAATCAAGAGACGCACGTATGGGGGTTAATCCTTAGTGATATGTCGACGCAATATGGATCACAAGGACCCATACGTGGAGCAGGACACACCGGCCTCGGCGGGTGCTCCCCTCCCCACAAACGCGTCCATGTTGCACATAATTAAATATGCAACCCACCACGCGACTCATTAATTAACACACCCCAAAGTACTCAGCTAAGAGAGGTCCCATATCCCTCTAGTGTGGTGAGCACACACAGAATGCTCGGATAACGGATACTCACAAGTAGTTCGGTCCTTAATTGACCCGGGCACCATTCCATTCACACCCAAAAGATTACACCATCTTACCATTGTGCCCAAGTCTAAATTGTTTTCATTTTCAGTTTTAGTTTTGCAATTTAGACATAGCACAAGGCTGAAATATACAGATTATAACAGTTTGTGTGATCAAGGTTATCGACAAGTCGATAACAGCCTATTTCTACCGATAGCTAAGCATAGCTAAGCATAATGACACGTAAACTACTAAGTGACAAGCGTCCATCCAGCGAACCCAAAATCACAGCAAGTAACCCTAGGCTCAGTAGTAGAGGAATCAACATTTCCTACTGATAATGCAACTACTGGGCCAACTATCGACAATAGTTTAAAACAACATAGCAATGCATACATAGGGTTTGCAAACAACATATTAGAATTTGAAAATAGTAGGAATAATATGATCAAATGATGCTACATCTGCTTGCCATCTTTGGAGTGCAGGGATCGATGGTGTGGCTCGAAATCAATAACAATATTGTCTTGGAACCTAACGCGAAAAGGCGATAAACCAATAAGAGCGAAGAACACCAAATAAACTCCAACGACAAAAGACATCCAAATCTAATGAAATTTATACAGCAGCTAGAGAATGATTTTAGATAATTTTAGGAACAAAAATCATACAATTTGGACTTAACATGCAAAACAAATGGACAAAATACTCTTTCTCAGCATAAAATCAACCTAATTAATTACTGGTATTGTTCATGGCAAAATTTTCTAGAATGATCTAAGGTCTGAAATTTTTATAGCAGGTAGATTATGACATCCTAATAACAGCAAAGTTGAGTTTACTAAATTTGGAGTTATACACATTTACTTATGATTTTTCTAAGCTTTGAATCTAATGCAACTTACTTTACAGAATTATGAACATGCTCAAAACTTATTCCATATGAAAGTACACTATGAGACGAGTTTAAGAAAATTCATTTTGCACAAATTGGATTTATCTGAGAAAAGATATGTATTTTTCAAGTTTAAATCTATCTCTGGAATATTCAAAGGGACAAATCAAGTTATTTCTAGTTACACAATTTTATGCTCTTTGAAATATGCCTAATTCCATTTTTATAATAAACTTAAGTGATAACGAATTTATTACAGTTGGAATTACCTAAAAGGATTTAAAATGAATTTGTTATGAATTTCTAAAATTTTATACCATTTTGATTGTTAAATAAATACTTACCAAATACAGACAAACCTAAACAACGAGAATATGGCGTGGGCGCTCGAGGGCCTTTGATCTAAAATCCTCGGCTCACGCGAGAATAGCGCACGCGCAACACCTAACGAAGCCCACCGTTGGATCAAGATCCAGCACTCACGCGAGGAAGGCATCCGGACGGTGCGGTTGCTTGGGCCAATCATAGCCGCAGATCTGCAGATGGACGGTCCAGAGCACACCATCAGTCGAATGGTCCGAATGCACACGGGATCTCAGCCGTTGATCTCAAGATCGACGGTCAAGAATGATAGAGGCAACCGAAGGGTCCGAATGCACTCTAGATCTGGGCCGTTGATCACAGGATCGACGGTCCACGATCAACAAAGTGCTACACACGGGGTTTAAGTGCGCGGAGAGGATTTTAAAGAGGACCCACATGTCAGAGAGACAGAGGGACAATTAAGACAACGATTATTTACCAGGAACCAATGATTAGTGATTAACTAGCAATTAATGCGTCCTAACGACAGGCACAGATGTGATTTAAGAGACTGGAGGGCCCGCACGTCAGAGACCCAAAAGTGAATTTCCGACATCGATAACCTCCGACACATTAATTAACCAATAATTAGTCATTAATGATGTCCGACACGCACGGGATTATGCCAGTGGATGATTTAAGGATGTTGGGCCCACTGACAGTGGCTCAAAGACACAACTTAAGACACAATTAATGAACTAAAGATTATCAATCACTGGTAATTAATGTGCCTTAACCAAATAGCCAGCAGGAGCTTCTTGCGGCAAACTCCCGAGTGACTTCAACGGCTTGCCGCCGGCGACACTGGCCGCGGCGGCGCCAACTAAGAACTAAAATGGAATCGCAATAGCACTACGGACCTAATGGTGGCATTCTCGCCGGCGGTGAGAGACCAGAACGCCGGCTAGCCAGAAAATGGAAATAGAGCTCTCACTGCTAAACATGAAAATGGCAAAAAGCTCCGCTGTAGTCCAAAGAAGCGTGTGCCAGAGCCTCTAGGGACTAATAAGAAGCTACCTTGATGAAGAGAAGGTTCAAAGATGGCCGGAGAAGCTGGTCCACGGTGGAGGCTCGCCGGACTTGGAGAAGAAAGGTTGAAAATGGCGCCCTGAGCCAAATGAGTGATTCCAAAGCATTAATATAGCTTCCTTATGGTCCACAGAAGCTACATGAGCAAGTAATTTGAAAATAGAGCACTCACCTGAGCTGAGGAAGAAGATGACCAATTTCAGCCGAATTTGAACAAACCCCAAATTGGACAATTCCTGAGAATCAAATCCAACATAAAGTGAGGGGAAATGCTCAAGATAGTAAGGAGATAAGAATAGGGTAAAGAAACGTGAAAGAGAACCACTGGAACACTAAGAACACCAATGGAGCTCTTCGGGTCAACAATGGCGATTTGGGGGTTTTGAGGAGTTGAGCTCCAATACTGAAATTGGAGCTTGAGGGTGGTCTAAAGAAATACCAGGAAGTGAAAAGGGTGCTTATAAAGCTTTGAAAGCATTAGGATTTGGACCAAAAGCTTTTCGGGCGGCAAAGCACAAAGCACCAGACGCGGCCGACAAGGAAAAAGGTAGTAGATGGTGCATTAGGGCATGGCACGGCCGAATGTGTCTCCCACGACCCTCTCATCGACTAGAGCGGCCGTAGGAAGCACGATTTGACATCGCCATCACTACCCTACTTTGTTCATGCAGTGGAGGTTGAAGATGACCGAGGAGAAGCTCGGGCGATCCGAGCCCTACGATTTAAATTGGGCGGTGAGATTACGCCACGCCTCGAGGTTTAAAACACAACAAAGGAGATCACAAGCCTAGGATTAGAAATGAGCGGCTCAGATTGCCCCACGTCGCGAACGTGGTTTACAACAGAGGGACAAGCGGCGTTGGATTTTAATCCAATGGCTCGATTCAAACCAACAACCGGAGGTCCGATCGTTTGAGGATGCGGGCGGTTAGATGGGAATCAACGGTTCAAACTTAACAACAAGCGGAAGGTCGAATGTTTAAAAGCACAAGGGTCGCGATTAAGATCCAACGGTTGCGATTTGACATGCGATTTTAAAGAGAGACTCGGTGCGGTTAGTTGATGGACGAGTCGATTTGCTCGAGCCCAGTCGACTCGAACCCAAAGCACGATGAATTTAGGTTTTGACTTTCCGATTAGACAGAGACTTTGGAGGATATATTTGAGATAGCAAAACAACTTCAAAAATTATGAAATATTTACAGGAGCTTGCTAACTCGGATATTAACCTTGTGTAAAATTTTCAGAGGTTTTATACTGTGAATAAATCTCTAAAAATTATGCAAGGCTCGATTTCAGTTTGACTGAAAGTCAAATAAGTTTGATTGCCCTAAAAATATTCAAACAATTTCTAAAAATTGTGAAATTTTTAGAGGGCCACATACCATCACAGAAACTTAGGAAAAATATTTCCCAATGATGATCACAATATTTGACAAGATTGTTTTTGGAATATCAAAGTTTGGATCAAATAGACTTGTGACATTGTATTTCCATAATCCCTGGTACAAAAATTGTTTGGTACAACAGGAAATACATGATGTAAGAAAATTTTTTAATTCTTAGCCATTTTCTTACATTTGAAACACAAGTCCAATAATGGGATGTTACAAAACCTCCCCCCTTACGAGAATCTCGTCCCGAGATTCTGTTTACTCAGAGAAGAAGGATGGGTAATCTGCACGAAGATGATCTTCGCGCTCCCAAGTTGCCTCATCCTCGGAATGATTCGACCCCTAAACTTTAAGGAATTTGATGACACGGTTCCTTGTCCTTCGTTCAGATTCTTCGAGAATACGAACAGGATGCTCACGATAGGTCAAATTTTCCTGCACATCGAGATTTTTCAACGGAGTTTCCTCAATTGGAACACGGAGACATTTATTTAAGTGTGACACATGGAACACATCATGCACTCCCTCAAGTGAAGCTGGCAACTCCAATCTGTATGCCACAGCTCCCACTTTCTCGACGATACGATAAGGCCCAACATATCGAGGAGCTAACTTGCCCTTGACGCCAAAACACTGATGGCCCTTCAAGGGTGAGACCTTGAGATAAACAAAGTCATTAGGCTCAAAGCTCATTTCTCGACGACGACGATCCGCATAGCTCTTTTGCCTGGACTGGGCCACGCGCAAATGCTCACGAATCAACTGAACTTGGCTTTCGGTCTCATTGATGGAATCTGGCCCGAAGAACTAACGCTCACCAGTTCCTGACCAGTTCAATGGGATTCTACATCTCCTCCCATACAAAGCCTCAAATGGTGCCATCCCAAGACTAGCTTGGAAAGCGTTGTTGTAGGAGAACTCGCAAATGGCAAGCACTTCTCCACTTCTTCCCATAGGAAAGAACACAAGCACGAGACATACCTTCCAACACTTGGTTAATTCTCTCCGTCGACCATCGGTTTGAGGATGATAAGTGAATCGAAGAAAGACGTGTACCCATTGCCTCTTGCGGACTATGCCAAAGCGAGAGGTGAAAAGATAACCACGATCGACACAATCGTTAGTGGCACACCATGCAAGCATACAATACGAGATACATAGAGATCCGCCATGTTGATGACACCGAGGTTGATACGCCTTTGCGAAAAATCGCTACCTTTGT
Source organism: Ampelocalamus luodianensis (assembly GCA_036346255.1). NCBI lineage: Eukaryota > Viridiplantae > Streptophyta > Magnoliopsida > Poales > Poaceae > Ampelocalamus > Ampelocalamus luodianensis. The sequence goes on from CM070621.1 coordinate 53,484,910, forward strand.
CAATCGATCGATGACAACCCAGATAGTATCCTTCCCCGAAGAAGTGCGGGGTAGACCGGTGATAAAGTCCATACCAACGGAATCCAACTTCCACTCGGGTACTGGCAAAGGCTGAAGAAGACCTGCCGGACGCTGATGTTCATCCTTGACACGGCGACATCGTCGCTTCGACCACGAACACGGCAATCTCACGCTTCATGCGAGTCCACCAGAATCTCTGTCGAAGGTCTTGGTACATCTTGGTAGCCCCGGGATGAATAGACAAAGGGGAGTCATGAACTTCGCGGAGAATTAAATTCCGCAATTCCATGACCTTCGGAACCACAAGGCGCTGTCCAAACCACACAACACCATGCTCATCCTCAGAAAAGCACTTGGCTGTCCCATTCTTGATGTTCTGCTTGATTTGAATCACACCAACATCTGTCTGCTGGGCAGCCTTGATTTGATCCACCAAAGTTGGTTGCACAACCAAGGTAGCAAGAGAACCATGCTCAATCAAACCCAAATTAAGCCGCTGAAATTCTTCAAGAAGGGCAGGTTGTTGCTCTTGAAGTAACAAGGTATTGCAATACACCTTGCGACTAAGTGCATCGGCAACAACATTGGCCTTGCCCGGGTGATACTGAATACCTATATCATAATCTTTGATCAATTCCAACCATCTTCTTTGCCTGAGGTTTAGATCTGTTGGGTGAACAAATACTTCAAGCTCTTGTGATCGAATACACCTCTAGCGGTTACCAATAAGGTAATGCCGCCAAATCTTAAGTGCATGAACCACTGCAGCTAACTCCAAGTCATGGGTAGGATAGTTGAGTTCATGAGGCCTCAACTGCCTTGATGCATAGGCCACTACCTTACCTTCTTGCATAATAACACAACCGAGTCTCTGACGAGAGGTATCACAATAGATATCGAAGCTCTTATGAATGTCGGGAGAACAAGCACTTGGAGTGAAGTCAACCGCCTCTTGAGTTCTTGAAAACTCAAATCACAAGCAGAAGACCACACGAATTTCTTTTCTTTCTTGAGCAATTCGGTCATGCGCTTTGCAATCTTGGAGAAGTTCTCGATAAAGCGGCGGTAGTAGCCCGCTAAACCAAGGAAACTCCTCACATCGGTGACTGACTTGGGCTGCCCCCAAGATAGAACATCACTGACCTTGCTAGGATCCACAGCTACACCACCTGCTGAAAGAACATGGCCCAAGAACGCCACTTCCTTCAACCAAAATTCACACTTGCTGAACTTGGCATACAACTGGTGCTCACGAAGCTTGCCCAATACAATCTGCAGATGCTCAGCATGCTCTTCTTCACTCTTGGAGTAGATAAGAATGTCATCAATGAAAACCACAACAAACCTATCCAAATACTCCATGAACACCGAGTTCATAAGATTCATGAACAAAGCTGGAGCATTGGTCAAGCCGAAAGACATGACAGTGTACTCGTAAAGGCCATAACGAGTAGTGAATGCCGTCTTTGGAATATCCTCAGCCCTGATCCGGACTTGGTGATAGCCCAATCTCAAGTCAATCTTGGAGAACACACAGGCTCCAAACAACTGGTCAAAAAGATCATCAATACGAGGCAAAGGATACTTGTTCTTCACCGTCACTTCATTAAGTGGATGGTAATCAACACACATCCGCAGGGTCTTGTCCTTCTTCTTCACAAAAATAACTGGACAACCCCAAGGAGATGAGCTAGGACGGATGAACCCCTTTGCTTAAAGCTCACCTAACTGCTTCTTCAGCTCCTCCAACTCATTAGGGGCATTCGATGCAGCGCCTTAGAAATTGGAGCGGTACCGGGTAGCAACTCAATAACAAACTCCAAGTCTCGAGCTGAGGCATCCCGAGCAAATCTTGGCGAAGACATCCACAAAGTCTGGCGTGGCCACCTCACGAATCTCAAGGCGGCCTAGCCGAGGGCACAAAGATGTGGCCCTGCAGTGCGTGAAACCCCAACTTGCTCGCCTGAGGGACTAGTGAGGTAGACCATCTTCCTGGCACAATCGATTTGCCCCAAGTGTTGGGACAACCAATCCATGCCAAGAATCACATCCAGACGCGCCGAGTCAAGTAAGATAAGATTCGCCAAGAATTCCACTCCTTCAATATTAATGGGAACGCCCCGACATTCTTGATCAGCTCTCATTTCCGAACCGGAGGCGAATAAGCAAAGAAATCCCCAAAGGAACAAAGTGAAGGTCACAATCAGCGACAAATGATCTCGAAATAAAGAATGCGATGCTCGAGTCAAACAATCTGCGGCGGGGCGATAGCGACAAGAAGCGTACTACCCAACACAGCGTCGGGCGCCTCCTGAGCCTCCTCGGTAGAGATATGGTTCACTCGACCACTCCAGACACCACGAGTCTTACGGATCGCCTTACGGTCGGTGGGTGACCATTCCCTTGCCGCGTCCTCCATTAGGATGAGGGCGCTCCGATCCTCGAGGGCAGCGCTAGCATAGTGGCCCTTCTTGTTGCAAGCGGCGAGTAACATCGGCGGCCGGGTTGCGAGAGTAACACGCTCTTGGGTCGCAGTGCGTGGTGGCTCACGGCTGCGGGGACGGCAGCTGGGCGCCAGCGGCCTCGGCGGTGGTGAAGCCAACGCCACGAGCCCACAGTGCGGAGTCCAACACGGGGGCAGTGAGGCCAGCTGTGCGGGCCGATGGGCCTCCCACTTACGCTTGCGGGACTCACCCAGCGCCTTTGCCTTGTGCTCGGCGGCGATGGCCTTGTCAACCAAGGGTGGAAGTCGACAAAATCCACAATAGATAGCTTGTCACGCAACTCCTCGGACAAGCCATCCATGAACTTCTCTGCTTGGCCTCATGAGGCCACCTCACTGAGCATAACGAGCCAAGTTATTAAACTTCGTAAAGATACTCGATCTGACTTGCGCCTGCTAAGCGCAAGAAACTCCTTCTTCTTGAGCTTCATCGGGCCATCGGGGATGTGGGCGACGGAAGCGGTCGGAACTCATCCCACGAGACAACGTGGCTGCGGGATGCATGGCGAAAAATTCTCCCACCAAGAGAGTGCTGCACCCTCAAGGCGATGGGATGCAAAGAGTGCCCGCTCTGCTCCCGGCACTAAGCGATGTTGAGCTTCCGCTCAACGGGCGCAACCAATCATCTGCGTCGAGGGTCCTCGGGCCAGGGAAAGTAGGTGGCTGCGTACGGAGAAACTCCGCAAGCCCACCACGAGACTGGTGGCCACCACTTCCAGACCCCGAAGCACCAGTGGGAGTGCAGGTGTTCCTCGCGATGACCTCCAGAATCCGGGTCTGATCCATGCGATTCCGCTCGATCTAAGCCAGAACCTCAGCCATGGTCGGAGGAGGGGGAAGCTCCTCATCGGAACCAGCCGGCTGACTGTTGCGGGTGGTTCTTGCCATCCTGTTCCACAAAAATAGGTTAAACACAACTTCGGAACAGGAGACAAAGAAAACAACTAACCACTCTACCAAATAAACTTTAATGGATCAAGTATCAACATAAAATTGCAGCAAGATCACAGAGATAAAACCCATCTTCCTATTATGACTAACTTTCGTATGGAAGAACGAGTAATCAATTTTCGGAAGGCAATTTGAACATTAACTTGTGTTCAAACAGCTAGGAAACAAGGTGAGAAATTAACTAAAGAAAGGTTAGACACTTAGCTAACTCATATCACTTCTTACCCTTTTATTCCCACAAGTTTTAGTTGAATTAACCTCTCATTGTCAACATCTTCTACTAGTTAAATGCTAGCTGTCAGAAATTTCGCTTGCTGTCCGATTTTCTCCATCAAGCTTAGCCGAAATCTTGTAGCCAGGAACTTCTAATTTTCACAAGACATCCAACACTTTCATTTTATAACTCTCATGATTTACCAAAAACCAATCTACTCGATTAACAACTATCTTTTGAAAGAAGATGAGAGGAAAATCAGCTTCTTAAATCCAATTCAGAATAAGGTGAGATAAGCAAGCTAAGATAGATAAGAAGTAAAATCTAAGAACTTACATAAGATTTCCATGAAACATTTGATATTTAGAAAGTAAGTTTTGCAAAATATACTAGGGACGACCAAGCTAGGGGTTTCTACGGTCAGTATGGCTCTGATACCAAACTCTGTGAGACCCCGGTTTATTAAACTTGTAACACTTAACCTTCCACTGGTTCTAGTATCACAAATAGAATAACCCGCGTCTCGATGGATATGTGCTTCCCAGAAAATGCAGCACACATACATCATACCAAAGCGTGCATCAATTCCATACACAGAATATAACAAGTCTACCAAAAGACATACATAATATAAGTTATTACAACACAGCCGACCGGCCAAATGACAAGAGTATCAAAAGTAACAGCGGAAGCAAAAGTTGCCATAAGATGGCTTAAACCAAAAGACGACCGGTTAGCCACATAACACCACAGGGTAACCGATCGGGCCGCCAAGCTAATCGCCCCACACACTGCCACAGCACAACTCACAGAAGTGAGGCCCATCGGACTCACTTCCTTCCTTTGCGCAATACAAGCAATGCAGGTGAGTACAAAAATATACTCACAAGACTTACGAGTAACAAGCCTATACATAGCTACATGAAAGCTGTATCAAAGGAATGTGGTTATATGGTTCTTTGGACGCACAAAGCAAGTTTCATTTGCAATAATGTAATATGTTGAAAGCAATTTAACAAATCAGTTTTACTTATTGAAATAACGAGTAACAATATTTAAAGGTAACCACACGGAAGTGACTAACCCATTAGCCACATAAATAGCATGAATCCGATTCATACCACCCATCAAGTTTTAGTTTTAAAAGGTTGTAGTCGACTCTTGAAAAGCTTATCCAAGCGTGTCCATAACCTAGGGCGAGGCTATTCGAATAGTTTGTAATCCTGCAGGTGTACCAATGTACCCACACTTGGACCGCCTTTTGCCAAGCTATTAAGCACACTTCCTTTGGTATGCCGGCACGGCTAAGTCCTCTGAACCCTTTCCAATGGAATATGCTAATCAAGAGGCACGTATGGGGTTAATCCTTAGTGATCTGTCGACGCGGTATGGATCACAAGGACCCATCGTGGAGCGGGACAACCGGCCTCGGCGGTGCTCCCCTCCCACAAAGCGTCCATGTTGCACATAATTAAATATGCAACCCACCACGCGACTCATTAATTAACACACCCCAAAGTACTCAGCTAAGAGAGGTCTCATATCCCTCTAGTGTGGTTAGCACGCATAGAATGCTCGGATAACAGATACTCACAAGTAGTTCGGTCCTTAATTGACCCGGGCACCATTCCATTCACACCCAAAAGATCACACCATCTTACCATTGTGCCCAAGTCTAAATTGTTTTCATTTTCAGTTTTAGTTTTGCAATTTAGACATAGCACAAGGCTGAAATATACAGATTATAACAGTTTGTATGATCAAGGTTATCGACAAGTCGATAACCGCCCATTTCTACCGATAGCTAAGCATGGCTAAGCATAATGACACGTAAACTACTAAGTGACAAGGGTCCATCCAGCGAACCCAAAATCACTACAAGTAACCCTAGGCTCAGTAGTAGTGGAATCAACATTTCCTACTGATAATGCAACTACTGGGCCAACTATCGACAATAGTTTAAAACAACACAGCAATGCATACATAGGATTTGCAAACAACATATTAGAATTTGAAAATAGTAGGAACAATATGATGAAATGATGCTACATCCGCTTGCCTTCTTTGAGTGCGAGGATCGATGGTCGTGGCTCGGAATCAATAACAATATTGTCTTGGAACCTAACGCGAAAAGGCGATAAACCAATAAGAGCGAAGAACACCAAATAAACTCCAACAGCAAAAGACATCCAAATCTAATGAAATTTATACAACAACTAGAGAATGATTTTATATAATTTTAGGAACAAAAATCATACAATTTGGACTTAACATGCAAAAGATATGGAAAAAATACTCTTTCTCAGCCTAAAATCAACCTAATTAATTACTGGTATTGTTCATGGCGAAATTTTCCAGAATGATCTAAGGTCTGAAATTTTTATAGCAGGTAGATTATGAAATCCTAATAACAGCAAAGTTGAGTTTACTTATGATTTTTCTAAGCTTTGAATCTAATGCAAGTTACTTTACAGAATTATGAACATGCTCAAAACTTATTCCATATGAAAGTACACTATGAGATGAGTTTAACAAAATTGATTTTGCACAAATTGGATTTATACAGAAAAGATATGTATTTTTCAAGTTTAAATCTATCTCTGGAATATTCAAAGGGACAGAAATCAAGTTATTTCTAGTTACACAATTTTATGCTACTGAAATATGCCTAATTCCATTTTTATAATAAACTTAAGTGATAACAAATTTATTACAGATTAGAATTACCTAAAAGGATTTAAAATGAATTTGTTATGAATTTCTAAAGTTTTATACCATTTTGGTTGTTAAATAAATACTTACCAAATACACACAAACCTAAACAACGAATATAGCGTGGGCGCTCGAGGGCCTTTGATCTAAAATAAATGCGGCTCACGCGCGAGAGAATAGCGCACGCGCGCAACACCTAAGAAGCCCACCGTTGGATCAAGATCCAGCGGCTCACGCGAGGAAGGCATCCGGACGGTGCGGTTGCTTGTGCCAATCACGATCGCGGTCTGCGGATGGGCGGTCGAGCACACCATCGGTCGGATGGTCGAATGCATATCGATCACAACCGTTGATCTCAAGATTGACGGTCAAGAATGATAGAGGCAGCGGAGGTCGAATGCACTCTAGATCTGGGCCGTTGATCACGGGATCGACGGTCCACGATCAACAAAGTGCTACGCACGGGGTTTAAGTGTGCAGAGAGGATTTTAAAGAGGACCCACATGTCAGAGAGACAGAGGGACACTTAAGACAGCGATTATTTACCAGGAACCAATGATTAGTGATTAACTAGCAATTAATGCGTCCTAATGACAGGCACAGATGTGATTTAAGAGACTGGAGGGCCCGCACGTCAGAGACCCAAAAGTGAATTTCCGACAGCGGTAACCTCCGACACATTAATTAACCAATAATTAGTCATTAATGATGTCCGACAAGCACGGGATTATGCCAGTGGATGATTTAAGGATGTTGGGCCCACTGACAGTGGCTCAACGACACAGCTTAAGACACAATTAATGAACTAATGATTATCAATCACTAGTAATTAATGTGCCTTAACCAAATGTCGAAAACGGGAGCTTCTTGCCGGCAAACTCCCGAGTGACTTCAACGACTTGCCGCCGGCGACACTGGCTGCGGCGGCGCCAACTAAGAACTAAAATGGAATCACAATAGCACTACGGACCTAATGGTGGCATTCTCGCCGGCGGTGAGAGACCAGAACGCCGGCTAGCCAGAAAATGGAAATGAAGCTCTCACTGCTAAACATGAAAATGGAAAAATGCTCCGCTGCAGTCCAAAGAAGCGTGTGCCAGAGCCTCTAGGGACTAATAAGAAGCTACCTTGATGAAGAGAAGCTTCAAAGATGGCCCGAGAAGCTGGTCCACGGTGGAGGCTCGCCGGACTTGGAGAAGAAAGGTCGAAAATGGCAGCCTGAGCCAAATGAGTGATTCCAAAGCATCAATATAGCTTCATTATGGTCCACAGAAGCTACATGAGCAAGTAATTTGAAAATGGAGCACTCACCTGAGCTGAGGAAGAAGATGACCAATTTCAGCCGAATTTGAACAAACCCCAAATTGGACAATTCCTGAGAATCAAATCCAACATAAAGTGAGGGGAAATGCTCAAGATAGTAAGGAGATAAGAATAGGGTAAAGAAACGTGAAGGAGAACCACTGGAACACTAAGAACTCCAATGGAGCTCTTCGGGTCAACAATGGCGATTTGGGGGTTTTGAGGAGTTAAGCTCCAATACTGTAAATGGAGCTTGAGGGTGGTCTAAAGAAACACCAGGACGTGAAAAGGGTGCTTATAAAGCTTTGAAAGCATTAGGATTTGGACCAAAAGTTTTTGAGCGACAAAGCACAAAGCACGACACGCACGACAAGGAAAAAGGTAGTAGATGGTGCATTAGGGCATGGCACGGCGAATGTGTCTCCCGACCCTTCTTTGTCGACTAGGGCGGCGTAGGAAGCACGATTTGACACGCCATCACTACCCTACTGTTCATGCGGCTAGAGGTTGAAGATGACGGAGGAGAAGCTCGGGCGATCCACGAGCCTACGATTCAAATTGGGCGGTGAGATTACGCCACGCCTCGAGGTTTAAAACACAACAAAGGAGATCGCAAGCCTAGGATTAGAAATGAGCGGCTCAGTTGCCCACGTCGCGACGTGGTTTACAACGAGAGGACAAGCGGCGTTGGATTTTAATCAATGGCTCGATTCAAACCAACAACCGGAGGGTCCGATCGTTTGAGAGGATGCGGGCGGTTAGATGGGAATCAACGGTTCAAATTTAACGACGCAACTTTGAAGGTCGAATGTTTAAAAGCACAAGGGTCGCGATTAAGATCCAATGGTTACGATTTGGCGTGCGATTTTAAAGAGAGACTCGGTGCGGTTAGTTGGTGGACCGAGTCCATTGGCTCGAGCAGTCGACTCGAACCCAAAGCACGATGAATTTAGGTTTTGACTTTCCGATTAGAACAGAGACTTTGGAGGATTTATTTGAGATAGCAAAACAACTTCAAAAATTATGAAATATTTACAGGAGCTTGCTAACTCGGATATTAACCTTGTGTAAAATTTTCAGAGGTTTTTATACTGTGAATAAATCTCCAAAAATTCTGCAAGGCTCGATTTCAGGTTTGACTGAAAGTCAAATAAGTTTATTGCCCCTAAAAATATTCAAACAATTTCTAAAAATTGTGAAATTTTTCAGAGGGCCACATACCATCACAGAAACTTAGGAAAAATATTTCCCAATGATGATCACAATATTTGACAAGATTGTTTTGGAATATCAAAGTTTGGATCAAATAGACTTGTGACATTGTATTTCCATAATCCCTTGTACAAGAATTGTTTGGTACAACACATGAAATACATGATGTAAGAAAAACTTTTAATTCTTAGCCATTTTCTTACATTTGAAACAAAAGTCCAATAATGGGATGTTACAAATAATCTGAGTAAGCATAAGTAACAAGTATCCACCTAGAAGTGACTTTCCCCAAAGCCACCACAACATAGCATGAATCCCTGATTCATACCACCCATCAAGTTTTAATTTTAAACAGGTTGGAGTCTAACTCTTGAAAAGCTTATCCAAGCGTGTCCATAACCTAGGACGAGGCTATTCGAATAGTTTGTAATCCCTGCAGGGGTGTACCAATGTACCCACACTTGGACCGCCTTTTGCCAAGCTATTAAGCACACTTCCTTTGGTATGCCGGCACGGCTAAGTCCTACGAACCCTTTCCAATCGAATATGCTAATCAAGAGACGCACGTATGGGGGTTAATCCTTAGTGATCTGCCGACGAAATATGGATCACAAGGACCCATAAGTGGAGCAGGACACACCGGCCTTGGCGGGTGCTCCTCTCCCCACAAACGTGTCCATGTTGCATATAATCAAATATGCAACCCACCACGCGACTCATTAATTAACACAGCCCAAAGTACTCAGCTAAGAGAGGTCTCATATCCCTCTAGTGTGGTTAGCACGCACTGAAATGCTCGGATAACAGGTACTCACAAGTAGTTCTGTCCTTAATTGACCCGGGCACCATTCCATTCACACCCAAAAGATCACACCATCTTACCATTGTGCCCAAGTCTAAATTGCTTTCATTTTCAGTTTTAGTTTTGCAATTTAGACAAAGCACAAGGCTGAAATATACATATCATAATAGTTTGTGTGATCAAGATTATCGATGAGTCGATAACCGCCCATTTCTACTGATAGCTAAGCATGGCTAAGCATAATGACACGTAAACTACTAAGTGACAAGGGTTCATCCAATGAACCCAAAATCACAACAAGTAATCCTAGGCTCGATAGTAGAGGATTAAACATTTCCTCACTGATTATGCAACTCTTTGGGCCAACTATCGACAATAGTTTAAAACAACATAGCAATGCATACATAGAATTTGCAAACAACATATTAGGATTTGAAATTAATAGGAACAACATGATCAAATGAATGCTACATCCGCTTTTGGTGAAGTGCGAGGATCCGCTTTGTGGCTCAATATCAGTAATATAATTATCTTGAGAACCTAACGAAAGGCGATAAGCACATAAGAACGAAGAACACCAAATAAAACTCCAACAGCAAAAGGTAACCAAATCTAATGAATTTTACACAACAGCTAGGGAATGATTTGAGATAGTGATAGGAATAAGAACCATGCAATTTGGACTAAGCATGCAAAAGATATGGACAAAATACCCTTTCTCGACCTTAACATCAACCTAATTAATTAATAGCACTGTTCATGGTGAAATTTTCTAGAATGATCTAAGGTATGAAATTTTTATAGCAAGAAGATTATGACATCCTAATATGACAAAGTTGAATTTACTAAATTTGGAGTTATACATTTACTTATGATTTTTCTAAGTTGTAAACCTAAAGCAATTCATTTCTGAGTTATGAACATGCTCAAACCTTATCCCATGTGAAAGTATACTATCAGATGAATTTAACAAAATTGATTTTGCACAAATTGGAATTATCAGAAAAGATATGCATTTTTCAAGGTTAAATCCATTTGGAATATTCATAGTGACGTAAATCAAGTTATTTCTAGTTACACCAATTTACGCTCTTGAAGTATGCTTAATTCCATTTTATAATAAACTTAAGTGATAACAAAATTTATTACAGTGGAATCATCTAAAAGGATTTAAAATGGATTTGTTATGAATTTTAAAGTTTTACACCATTTTCGGTTGTTAAATAAATACTTACCGATATCTTGACAAACTCAATCAATAGAATAGGGCGGACGCTCGACAACCCTCGATCTAAATCCTACGGCTCACGCACGCAAAAAGCAGCAGACGCTGCATGAAACCTACACGAGCCACCGTTGGATCAAGATCCAAGGGCTCACGAAGTGTATGCATTCGGACGGTGCGGTTGCTTGGGCCAATTCCACCGCAGATCTGCGGATGGACGGTCCAGAGCGCACTGCGATGGAAGGTCCGATCGCATACGAGATCTCGGCCGTTGATCGTAAGATCGGCGGTCAAGAACGATCAAGGCATCCGGAGGTCCGATTCATACAAAGATGCGGGCGCGGATCCGAAACGAAGCAGTGGCTATTGATCGAAGTTTTAATGGAGGTGCTGACACGAGGGACCCGCTGTCAGTGACTTTGAGTCACCCACGCGCTTGATTTCCACACGTGCACAGCGCACTGGGCCCACTTGTCAACGACTGAGAGTGGCGGTTAGGACAGAATTAATGCCCCTAATGATTATCATTCAATAAACCTTAAAGAGACCCTAAGGACTTCTGGATTTTGATCCTAACCCCTCGGGCCCACAGGTCAGGGACCCAGAGGTGATTTCCGACAGCGATTAATGCCGACACATTAATTAGTCAATGATTAAGCATTAATGATGTCGGAACAGTGCGGAATTGCGCCAGCGGTTTATTTAAGAATGTTGGGCCCACATGTCAGTGGCTCAACGATAAAGATTAGGACACCATTAATTAACTAATGATTAGCAACCACTGTGCAATTAATATGTCCTAAACAAATGACGAAAACAGGAGTTTTGCACTGGCAAAACAGGCGACTTTATTTTAACGCTCATGGCGACAGCTTGCGGCGGCGCAACTAAATCATCGAAATGGAACCGCAATAGCGCCTAGAACCTAATGGTGGCATCCTCGCCGCGGTGAGGACCAAAACGCCGCGTAGTCGGAAAATGAAAAGGAGCTTTTCTCGCTAAGTGCGAAAATAGCGAAAGCTCACTGCAGTCCAAGGAAGCGGGTGCCAGAGCCTCTAGGGACTAATAAGAAGCTACCTAGATGAAGGGAAGCTCCAAAGATGGCCGGAGAAGCTTGACCACGGAGGAGACTCACCGGACTCGGAGAAGAAGGGTTGAAAAAGGCACCCTGAGCCAAATGAGTGATTTTAAAGCATCAATATAACTTCATTATGGTCCACAGAAGCTACATGAGCAAGTAATCAGAAAATGGAGCACTCACCTGAGCTGAGGAAGAAGATGACCGATTTCAGCCGAATTTGAACAAACCCCAAATTGGACAATTCCTGATAATCAAATCCAAAATTAAGTGAGGAAATGTTCAAGATAGTAAGGAGATAAAGATAGGGTAAAGAAACGTGAAGGAGAACCCTTTGGAACACCAAGAACATCAATGGAGCCCTCGGGTCAACAATGGTGATTTGGAGGTTTTGAGGAGTTAAGCTCAACGTCAGTAAATGGAGCTTGGTGGTGGTCTAAAGAGACACCGAGGAAGTATTGAGAGTGCTTATAAAGCCTTGGAAGCATTAGGGTTTGGACCAAAAGCTTCTCGGGCGGCAAGCCTGAGAACACAAGGTGCGGTCGACAAGGAAAAGGTAGTAGATGGTGCAATAGGGTATGGCATGGCCGAACACCTCTCCCACTACGCTCACTGTTGGCTAGGGCGGCCGTAGGAAGCACGAAAAGACACCCCCATGCCCTACACTGTGCTCGCACGGCCGGAGGTGGAAGATGACCAGCGATAAAGGCTCGGGCGATTCAGAGCCCCACGATTTTAATCGAACGGCTGAGATAGCGCCATGCCTCTGAGGTTTAAAACACAACGAAGGAGATCGCAAGCCCTAGGATTAGAAATGAACGGCTCAGATTGCCCCACGTCGCGAATGTGGTTTACAACAGAGGGACAAGCGATCGTTGGATCTTAATCCAATGGCTCCGATTCAAACTAACAACCGGAGGGTCCGAAGGTTTCAAAAGATCTGAACGGTTGGATGGAGATCTAACGGTCGACATTGAACATGCAACCGAAAGTCGAACGCATACGCGCCGCGTGGGCGTGTGATTTGGATCAAAGGCTGAGATCGATCGCGGGCTTTTCAAAGAGGCTCGGTGCGATTAGTTGAGTGGACCGAGCGCTTTGCTCGAGCCCAGTCGACTCGAACCAGTAACGATGAAATCAGGTTTTGACTTTTGAAATAGAACAGAGACTTTGGAGGATTTATTTGAGGTAGCAAAACAACTCCAAAAATTATGAAATTTTTACAGGAGCTTGCTAACTCTGATATTAACCTTGTGTAAAATTTTCAGACGTTTTCATGCTGTGAATAAATCTCCAAAAATTCTGCAAGGCCCTGATTTAATGTTTGACTGGAAGTCAAACAGGTTTGACTGCCCTCTAAAATATTCAAACAATTTCTAAAAATTGTGAAATTTTTCAGAGGGGTCACACATCATCCCTAGAACCTAGGAAAAATATTTCCAGAGAATGATCACAATACTTGACATGATTATATTTTGGAAGCTCAAAGTTTGGATCAAAAGACTTGTGACTTTGTATTTCCATAACTTCTTACAACAGATGTTCAAAGCATACATGAAATACATAATGTAAGAAAAAGTTTTAGTTTCTACTGATTTTCTTACATTTGAAACACAAGTCCAAAGTTGGGATGTTACAAAACCTCCCCCCTTACAAGAATCTCGCCCTGAGATTCAGTTTACTCGGAGAAGAAGGATGGGTAATCTGCACGAAGACGATCTTCGCGCTCCCAAGTTGCCTCATTTTCAGAATGGTTTGACCACTGAACCTTAAGGAACTTGATGACACGGTTCCTTGTCCTTCGTTCGATTCTTGAGAATACTGAGCAGACGCTCATGATAGGTCAAATTTTCACACGTCGAGATTTTCCAACGGAGTTTCCTCAATTGGAACACGGAGGCACTTCTTCAAATGTGACACATGGAACACATCATGCACACCTTCAAGTGAAGCTGGCAACTCCAATCTGTATGCAACAGCTCCAATCCTCTCGATGATGCGGTAAGGCCCAACATATCGAGGAGCTAACTTGCCCTTAATGCCAAAGCGCTGATGGCCCTTCAAGGGTGAGACCTTGAGATAAACAAAGTCATTGGGCTCAAAGCTCAACTCTCGACGACGACGATCCGCATAGCTCTTTTGCAGGGATGGGCCGTCACGGATGCTCACGAATCAGCTGAACCTGACTTTCGGCCTCATTGATGGAATCTGGCCCGAAGAACTGACGCTCACCAGTTTTTGACCAGTTCGAAGGGGTTCTACATCTCCTCCCATACAAAGCCTCAAAAGGTGCCATACCAAGACTAGCTTGGAAACTGTTGTTGTAGGAGAACTCACGCAACGGCAAACACTCCTCCCACTTCTTCCCATAGGAAAGAACACAGGCACGGAGCATATCTTCCAACACTCGGTTGACTCTCTCCGTCTGACCATCAGTTTGAGGATGATAGGCCGAACTGAAGGAAAGACGTGTGCCCATCGCCTCTTGCAGACTATGCCAAAAGCGAGAGGTGAAAAGAGAACCACGATCTGACACAATCGTTCGTGGCACACCATGCAAGCATACAATGCGAGACACATAGAGGTCCGCCAGCTGACTAACACTGAGATTGGTACGCACTGGCAGAAAATGTGCTACCTTGGTCAAGCGATCAATGACAACCCAGATAGCATCCTTCCCAGAAGAAGTACGGGGCAGACCGGTGATGAAATCCATACCAACGGAATCCCACTTCCACTCAGGTACTGGCAAAGGCTGTAGCAGGCTTGCTGGACACTGATGTTCAGCCTTGACATGACATCACACGTCGCACTCGGCTACGAACCTGGCAATCTCGCGCTTCATGCGAGTCCACCAGAATCTCTGTCGAAGGTCTTGGTACATCTTGGTAGCTCCAGGATGGATAGACAAAGGGGAGTCATGGGCCTCGCGGAGAATCAAATCTCGCAATTCCATGACCTTTGGAACCATAAGGCGCTGTCCAAACCACACAACACCGTGCTCATCCTCAGAAAAGCACTTAGCTGTCCCATTCTTGATGTTCTGCTTGATTTGGATCACACCAACATCTGTCTGCTGGGCAGCCTTGATTTGCTCCACCAAAGTCGGTTGCACAACCAAGGTAGTAAGAGAACCATGCTCAATCAAGCCCAAGTTAAGCCGCTGAAATTCTTCAAGAAGGGTAGGTTGTTGCTCTTGAAGTAACAAGGTATTGCAATATACCTTGCGACTAAGTGCATCCGCCACAACATTAGCCTTGCCCGGATGGTACTGAATACCCATATCATAATCTTTGATCAATTCCAACCATATCCTTTGCCTGAAGTTCAGATCTGGCTAGGTGAACAAATATTTCAAACTCTTGTGATCAGAATACACCTCACGGTTTACCAATAAGGTAATACCGCCAAATCTTGAGTGCATGAACCACTGCAGACTAACTCCAAATCATGGGTAGGATAGTTGAGTTCATGAGGCCTCAAGCGCCTCGATGCATAGGCCACTACCTTGCCTTCTTGCATAAGAACACAACCGAGTCCTGCGAGAGGCATCACAATAAATATCAAAGCTCTTGTGAATGTCAGGGAGAACAAGCACTGGAGCTGAAGTCAACCGCCTTTGAGTTCTTGAAAACTCAAATCACAAGCAGAAGACCACACGAATTTCTTTTCTTTCTTGAGCAATTCGGTCATGGGCTTTGCAATCTTGGAGAAGTTCTCGATAAAGCGGCGGTAGTAGCCAGCTAAACCAAGAAAACTCCTTACATCGGTGGTGACTTGGCTGCCCCAAGACAAAACATCACGACCTTGCTAGGATCCACTGCTACACCACTGCTTGAAAGAACATGGCCCAGAATGCCACTTCCTTCAACGAACTCGCACTTGCTGAACTTGGCATACAGCTGATGCTCACGCAACTTGCCCAACACAATCTGCAGATGCTCAACATGCTCCTCTTCACTCTTGGAGTAGATAAGAATGTCATCAATGAAAACCACAACAAACTTATCCAAATACTCCATGAACACCGAGTTCACAAGATTCATGAACAAAGCTGGAGCATTGGTCAAGCCGAAAGACATGATGGTGTACTCGTAAAGGCCATAACGAGTAGTGAAAGTCGTCTTCAGAATATCTTCAGCCCTGATCCGGACTTGATGATACCCCAACCTCAAGTCAATCTTGGAGAACACACAAGCTCTAGTCAACTGGTCAAAGAGATCATCAATACGAGGCAAAGGATACTTGTTTTTCACCGTCACTTCATTAAGCGGACGGTAATCAACACACATCTGCGAGGTCTTGTCCTTCTTCTTCACAAAAATAACTGGACAACCCCAAGGAGATGAGCTAGGGCGAATGAAGCCTTTTGCTTGCAGCTCACCCAACTGCTTCTCCAGCTCCTCCAACTCATTAGGAGGCATTCGGTACGGCGCCTTTGAAATTGGAGCGGTACCGGGCAGCAACTCAACAACAAACTCCAAGTCTCGAACTGGAGGCATACCAGGCAAATCTTCAAGGAAGACATCCACAAAGTCACAGACTGTGGGCACATCCTGAATCTCCATGGCTGGCTTAGCTTCAAGGGCACAAAGATGTGGCCCCTGCAACTGCGGTGAAATCCCAACTTGCTCGCCTGAGGAACTAGTGAGGTAGACCATCTTCCTAGCACAATCGATTTGCCCCAAGTGTTGGGACAACCAATCCATACCAAGAATCACATCCAAGCGCGCTGAGTCAAGTAAGATGAGGTTCGCCAAGAATTCCACTCCTTCAATATCAATGGGAACGTCCCAGCATTCTTGATCAGCTCTCATTTCCGCTCCCGGAGAGCGAATAAGCAAAGGAATCCCCAAAGGAACAAAGTGAATGTCACAAACAACAGCAAATGATCTCGAAATAAAAGAATGTGATGCTCTAGAGTCAAATAATACTGCAGCAGGATGACAATGACAAGCGTGCCCAACACAACGTCGGGCGCCTCCGAGCCTCCTCGGCCGAGATGTGGTTGACTCGACCACTCCCGACACCACAGGTCTTCGGATCACCTTACGGTCGGTGTGTGACCATTTCCTGCCGCGTCCTCCATTAGGGCGAGGGCGCTCGATCCTCGAGGGCAGCTGCTAGCATAGTGGCCCTTCTTGTTGCGGCGGCGGTGACATCGGCGGTGGGTTGCGGGCGCAACTTTTCTTTGGGTAGCAGTGCGTGGGTGGCTCACGACTGCGGGGGCGAGTAATCGCGCGCGACGGCCTCGGCGGTGGTGAAGCAAGGCACGAGCCTGATGCGGGCCCAACACGAGGGCGAGTGAGGCGGCTGTGCGGTGATGGGCCTCCCACTTGCGCTTGCGGGACTCGCCTAGCGCCTTCGCCTTGTGCTTTCGGCGGCGATGGCCTTGTCAACCAATGCACGGAAGTCGGCAAAGTCCTCAATAGATAGCTTGTCCTGCGGCTCCTCGGACAAGCCATCCATGAACTTCTCTGTTTGGCCTCACGAGGCCACCTCACCGAGCATAACGAGCCAAGTGATTAAACTCGTAAAGATACTCGTCTGGACTTGCGCCTGTTTAGCGCAAGAAACTCCTTCTTCTTGAGCTTCATCGGCCATCGGGAATGTGGGCCCGGAAGCGGACTGAACTCATTCCACGAAACAACGTGGCTGCGGGCTGCATGGCGAAAAATTCTCCCACCAGAGAGTCACGCACCCTCAAGGCGATGGGATGCAAAGAGTGCCGCTCCGCTCGCATCGGGCGATGTTGAGCTTCGCTCAACGAGGCGCAACCAATCATCCGCGTCAAAGGGTCCTCGGGCCGAGAGAAAGTAGGTGGCGTATGCGGAGAAACTCCGCAAGCCCACCACGAGGCGGTGGCCACCACCTCGGACCCGAAGCACCGGCGAAGTGGAGGTGTTCCTCGCGATGACCTCCGGGATCGGAGTGCGGTCCATGCGATTCCGCTCGTCGAGCGAACCTCACCATGGGCGGAGGAGAAGCTCCTCGTCGGAACGAGCCGGTTGGCTGTTGCGGGTGGTTCTTGCCACCCTGTTCCACAAAAATAGGTTAAACACAACTCCGGAACAGGAGACAAAGAAAACAACTGACCACTTCTACAAAACAATCTTTTAAAAGCTCAAGTAACAACATAAAACTGCAGTAAGGTCATAAAGATAATATCCATCTTCCTATTATGACTAACTCGTATGGAAGAGCAGTGTCTGTAACACCCAGTTCTTAAAGAACACGGAATGCTCTTTGAAATAAACTATTCTAGCACAAATACAAAATTTGGCATAGTCTCCTTTGTTTAAGCAACAAATCGAGAGTTCATTACTATCACATGGCATAAACAAAATCCTCATAATCAATTTATTCCAAACATGCATGAATATCAAAAGAACCAACCAAGGTTAGTAACCTCTTTATTACAACTAAGCAGTAACCTCAACCACGTCATCCATGGGAGTTATTTAAGCAGTTCATTTTATTCTAAATTTATACTAAGCGACAAGCGCCTTAAGTATGTGATATAGTGAGTGCATCCACATCTACTCCTCCCGATCGTATCGTTCTGCTATGGGTACCTAAAACACATTAAAGCAAGAGTGAGCCCAACGACTCGATAAGTATCAACAAGGCTATAAACATGAACTCAAACATAACATCTGTAAACCACAATCTCATTACACTAATCATAGCCAAATATCTCATGATATGCAAACTATGCAATGCTCCTTTGAACTTTATCTCTTTTCGCATTTTACCGGTAATGCGGGGTATACAACCGTCGTTGTATACCCTTGCGTGTGCCCTCTGGCACAAGGACCAAGAGCCTATACACCATATGTATAGGGACCTTTGCCCATCACTTAATGATGGGGACCTCTTTAATTCATAGCCCACATTCCACGAATGTGGGGACCTCAAGCCCGTCATCTACATGACGAGGACCTCAACTGTATGTGCTTGGTCACCACGTGACCAAGGCACCTATATGCTCACATGTATACGCACCATGATAACATATTCATACGCAAGAATACCTCAAATTCTCATTAACATTTAATCAATAACAACATACAGTGGATCCATTTAACTATACTAGAATGTCATCAAGGTAAACAGTACACATCTCATAACAGGCAAGCATGGCTATGCTATCAAGATACATCACAAACACATGAACCAAACATACACATATAATAGCCCGAATACTTGCCTCGACCGCGCGAGAATGGTGGACGCGAAGAGGGTGCTGCCCCTGAAACCGCGCTCCCACCTGAACATAAAGGTATCCCAATCTAAGACCAACACGCTGGACCAAGAGCATAAATAATAACACAACAAAACTCGCTAACTCTCAAGTGTTAACAAAACCCCAATTTCAGTGATCGTTTTGGTGCTTCTGAAAACAACCAAATTCTAAAATACATAACTTCCTGCTCAAGAGTCCAATTAAGATGCTCTTAGACTTTCTGAAAAGGTAATTGTAATTGGATTACCTAAATAAACCTAGTTGAGGAGCCCTCTTGATTCTGCCCTTAATTTCCCTATCAAACCAAACATCGACGACAGAATTCTCGTCGGGTTCTCTGGACAATGCGCTAAAACCACCATAACTTTTGCTACGAAAGTCCAAATCTCATGTTCTTTATCTCTATGAAAAGGTACAGAAATTACCCACATTTTTTGTTATACTGAGATCCCCTGATTCTCCTTTTACATAGCAGTTTTAACCAAATTACTACGGACTGCCAGAAACTGACAGAACCACAGGACAGCAGCACTAGAAAAATCATATCTCCCAGACTGTTAATCGGATTTGGGCGATCTTGGCGGCCAACGAAAGCTAAGAACATAACCTACAACTCTCTAGGAGATCGAAACTCCTAATTCTGCCTCTAACCACATGAAATTTACCCATAAGCTACTGGACGAATCTGCAATACAGCAGGCAGATTTGCAATCTAACCAAAGACTAACTGATATCTCTTCCAAGACTAGTTATCCAACAAGAACAATGTGTTACCCTTGAAGCCGGTGCAGATTTCAAACCCCGGATGGCGATCCCACCTTTTCCTCTTCTCCCTTCTTTCTTCCCTCCCTTCCTCTTCTTTGGCCGGCTGCAAAGGTGCCCTTTCTTCTTCTCTTGGCCGGCAACAATGGAGGATCTTGGAGGAGGTTGAGCGCAAGGGAGGAGCAACCAGGGAAGGAGGCGTGGGGAAGGAAGAGGTGGCGGCCAGGATTGGGGAAGTGGGGGCGTGGGAGAGGGGGGGAAGGGGCTAGTTCGGCTAGGGTTTAGGGGAGGGGCGCCCCCCCCCCGTCTTTGGCCGACCACCACAATGCCCACATGGGCCAAGCCCAAGCCCAGGTTGAGGACCAACAGCGATTAACCCCCTATCTAAGTGTCTAACTGAGAAAATTCCCTAAAGGTCCGTCCCGTAATTCCATTTGATCCTCCCCCGATTAATCGATCTCTCCCGAATAAAATTAATCTCCCCCGATTCAATTCTTATCTCACTTTCGGGATATTACATAATCAATTTTCAGGAAGGCAATTTTCAGAATCTTAACTTCTGTTCAAAACAGCTAGGGAATAGGGTGAGAGTTTTGATAAAGAAAGGTTAGACACTTAGCTATCTCATATCACTTCTTACCCTTTCATTCCCACAAATTTTAGTTGACTTAACCTCTCGTTTCAGCACTTTTTACTACTTAAATGCTAGCTGTCCAGAAATTTCTGCTTGCTGTCGATTCTCTTCCTCCGGTTCTGGCGAAATTGGTAACCAGGGAGCTTCTAATCTTCACAAGACAGCCAACACTTTCATTTTATAACTCTCATGGTTTACCCAAAACCAATTTACTCGGTTAACAACTATCTTTTGAAGAAGACGAGAGGAAAATCAACTTTCAAATCCAGTTCGGAAGGAGGTGAGATAAGCAAGCTAAGATAGATAAGAAGTAAAATCTGAGAACTTACTTAAGATTTTCAGAAAAGCACTTGATATTTGGAAAGTATGTTTTCAAAATATACTAGGGACGACCAAGCTAGGGGTTTCTACGGTCAGTATGGCTCTGATACCAAACTCTGTGAGACCCCGGTTTATTAAACTTGTATCACAAATAAAATAATCCACGTCTCGATGAATACGTGCCTCCCAGAACAAGCAGCACACATACATCATACCAAAGCATGCATCAATTCCATACAACAGAATATAACAAGTCTACCAAAAGACATACATAATATAAGTTATTACAGAACAATGACCAGGCCAAATGACATAAGTATCAAATAAGTAACAGCGGAAGCAAAAGTTGCCATAAGATGGCTTAAACCAAAAGACGACCGGTTAGCCACATAACACCACAGGGCAACCGACCGAGCCGCCAAGCTAATCGCCCCTTAAACTGCCACAGCACAACTCACAAAAGTGAGGTCCATCGGACTCACTATCTTCCTCTGCACAATACAAGCAATGCAGGTGAGTACAAAAATGTACTCGCAAGACTTACGAGTAACAAGCCTATACATAGCTACATGGAAGCTGTATTCAAAGGAATGTGGTTATATGGTTCTTTGGACGCACAAAGCAAGTTTTATTTGATATTGTAATAGGTTGAACAGTCAGTTTGTAAAATCTGTTTAGAAGCATTTAAATAACAGCGAGTAAGCATAAGTAACAAGTATCCACCTAGAAGTGACTTTCCCCAAAGCCACCACAACATAGCATGAATCCCTGATTCATACCACCCATCAAGTTTTAATTTTAAACAGGTTGGAGTCTAACTCTTGAAAAGCTTATCCAAGCGTGTCCATAACCTAGGACGAGGCTATTCGAATAGTTTTAATCCCTGCAGGGGTGTACCAATGTACCCACACTTCATACCGCCTTTTTGCCAAGCTATTAAGCACACTTCCTTTGGTATGCTAGCACGGCTAAGTCCTACGAACCCTTTCCAATGGAATATGCTAATCAAAGAGGCATACGTATGGGGTTAATCCTTAGTGATCTGCCGGCGAAATATGGATCACAAGGACCCATACGTGGAGCAGGGCACACCGGCCTCGGCGGGTGCTCCTCTCCCCACAAACGTGTCCATGTTGCATATAATCAAATTTGCAACCCACCACGCGACTCATTAATTAACACAGCCCAAAGTACTCAGCTAAGAGAGGTCCCATATCCCTCTAGTGTGGTTAGCACGCACTGAAATGCTCGGATAACAGGTACTCACAAGTAGTTCGGTCCTTAATTGACCTGGGCACCATTCCATTCACACCCAAAAGATCACACCATCTTACCATTGAACCCAAGTCTAAATTGTTTTCATTTTCAGTTTTAGTTTTGCAATTTAGACAAAGCACAAGGCTGAAATATACATATCATAATAGTTTGTGTGATCAAGGTTATCGATGAGTCGATAACCGCCCATTTCTACCGATAGCTAAGCATGGCTAAGCATAATGACACGTAAACTACTAAGTGACAAGGGTTCATCCAGCGAACCCAAAATCACAGCAAGTAATCCTAGGCTCGATGGTAGAGGATTAAACATTTCCTCACGATTATGCAACTCTTTGGGCCAACTATCGACAATAGTTTAAAACAACATAGCAATGCATACATAGAATTTGCAAACAACATATTAGGATTTGAAATTAATAGGAACAACATGATCAAATGAATGCTACATCGCTTGCTGGTGAAGTGCGAGGATCAGCTTTGTGGCTCAATATCGATAATATAATTATCTTGAACCTAACTTGAAAAGGCGATAAGCAAATAAGAGCGAAGAACACCAAATAAAACTCCAACGACAAAGGTAACCAAATCTAATGAATTTTACACAACAGCTAGGGAATGATTTGAGATAGTGATAGGAATAAGAACCATGCAATTTGGACTAAGCATGGAAAAGATATGGACAAAATACCCTTTCTCATCCTTAACATCAACCTAATTAATTAATAGTACTGTTCATGGTGAAATTTTCTAGAATGATCTAAGGTATGAAAATTTTATAGCAAGAAGATTATGACATCCTAATAACAACAAAGTGAATTTACTAAATTTGGAGTTATACACATTTACTTATGATTTTCTAAGTTGTAAACCTAAAGCAATTCATTTCAGAGTTATGAACATGCCCAAAACTTATCCCATGTGAAAGTATACTATCGGATGAATTTAACAAAATTGATTTTGCACAAATTGGAATTATCTGAGAAAAGATATGCATTTTCAAGGTTAAATCCATTTCGGAATATTCATGATGTAAATCAAGTTATTTCTAGTTACACCAATTTCTGCTACTGAAGTATGCTTAATTCCATTTTATAATAAACTTAAGTGATAACAAAATTTATTACGATTGGAATCATCTAAAAAGGATTTAAAATGAATTTGTTATGAATTTCTAAAGTTTTACACCATTTTCATTGTTAAATAAATACTTACCGATATACTGAGACAAACTCAATCAATAGAATAGGGCGGGCGCTCGACAACCCTCGATCTAAAATCCACGGCTCACGCGCGGGAAGCAGCGCCTGCGCCATGAAACCTACACGGAGCCCACCGTTGGATCAAGATCCAACGGCTCACGAAGTGTATGCATTCGGACGATGCGTTTGCTTGGGCCAATTCGGCCGCGGTCTGCGGATGGGCGGTCGAGTGCACCAACGATCGGAAGGTCCGATGCATCTGAGATCTCGGTAGTTGATCGTAAGATCGGCCGTCAAAACGATCAAGGCATCCGGATGGTCGAATGCATACAAAGATCGGGCGCCGTCGAAAGCGAGCGGTGGCTATTGATCGAAGTTTTAGCGGAGTCTTGACACGAGGACCAGCGGTGACTTTGAGTTACCACGCTTGATTTCCACACGTGCCTGACGCTGGGCCCACTTATCGGGCGAGAGTGGCGGTTAGGACAGAATTAATGCCACTAATGATTATCATTCAATAAACCTAAAAGAGACCCTAAGGACTTCTGGATTTTGATCCTAACCCCTCGGGCCTGCAGTCGAGGACCCGGAGGTGATTTCAAACGCGATTAATGCCGACACATTAATTAATCAATGATTAAGCATTAATGATGTCGAACGATCTTGATTGCGCCGATGTTGATTTAAGAATGTTGGGCCCACATGTGAGTGGCTCAACGATAAAGATTAGGACACCATTAATTAACTAATGATTAGCAACCACTGTGCAATTAATATGTCCTAAACAAATGAGGAAAACAGGAGTTTTGCACCGGCAAAACCCCGAGCGACTTTAACGGCTAATCGCCGGCGACACTGGCCGCGGCGGTGCCAACCAAGTACTGAAATGGAACCGCAATAGCGCCTAGAACCTAATGGTGGCATCCTCGCGTGGTGAGGACCAAAACGTCGTGCCGAAATGAAAAAGGGAGCTTTTACTGCTAAGTGCGAAAATAGCGAAAGCTCAGTGCGATCCAAGGAAGCGGGTGCGAGCCTCTAGGGACTAATTAGAAGCTACCTTGATGAAGGGAAGCTCCAAAGATGGCCGGAGAAGCTTGACCACGGAGGAGACTCGCCGAACTCGGAGAAGAAGGGTTGAAAATGGCACCCTGAGCCAAATGAGTGATTTCAAAGCATCAATATAACTTCATTATGGTCCACAGAAGCTACATGAGCAAGTAATCAGAAAATGGAGCACTCACCTGAGCTGAGGAAGAAGATGACCGATTTCAGCTGAATTTGAACAAACCCCAAATTGGACAATTCCTGAGAATCAAATCCAAAATTAAGTGAGGGAAAATGTTCAAGATAGTAAGGAGATAAAGATAGGGTAAAGAAACGTGAAGGAGAACCACTGGAACACCAAGAACATAAATGGAGCCCTCAGGTCAACAATGGCGATTTGGAGGTTTTGAGGAGTTAAGCTCCAACACTGTAAATGGAGCTTGGTGGTGGTCTAAAGAGACACCAGGAAGTATTGAGAGTGCTTATAAAGCCTTGGAAGCATTAGGGTTTGGACCAAAAGCTTCTCGGGCGGCAAAGCACAGAGCACAAGGTGCGGCCGACAAGGAAAAGGTAGTAGATGGTGCAATAGGGTATGGCATGGCCGAACACCTCTCCCACGACGCTCACTGTTGGCTAGGGCGGCCGTAGGAAGCACGAAAAGACACCCCCATGCCCTACACTGTGCTCGCACGGCCGGAGGTGGAAGATGACCAGCGATAAAGGCTCGGGCGATTCAGAGCCCCATGATTTTAATCGAACGGCTGAGATAGTGCCACGCCTCTGAGGTTTAAAACACAACGAAGGAGATCGCAAGCCCTAGGATTAGAAATGAACGGCTCACATTGCCCCACGTCGCGAACGTGGTTTACAACAGAGGGACAAGCGGGCGTTGGATCTTAATCCAACGGCTCCGATTCAAACTAACAACCGGAGGGTCCGAAGGTTTCGGAGGATCTGAACGGTTGGATGGAGATCTAACGGTCGACATTCGAACATGCAACGGAAAGTCGAGCGCATACACGCGCGTGGGCGTGCGATTTAGATCAAAGGCTGAGATCGATCGCTTTGCTTTTCAAAGAGGGCTCGATGCAGTTAGTTGATGGACCGAGACGCGCTTTGCTTCGAGCAGTCCGCTCGAGCCCGAGCAATAACGATGAAATCGGTTTTGACTTTTGAAATAGAACAGAGACTTTGGAGGATTTATTTGAGGTAGCAAAACAACTCCAAAAATTATAAAATTTTTACAGGAGCTTGCTAACTCTGATATTAACCTTGTGTAAAATTTTCAGAGGTTTTTATGCTGTGAATAAATCTCCAAAAATTCTGCAAGGCCCTGATTTAATGTTTGACTAGAAGTCAAACAGGTTTGACTGCCCTCTAAAATATTCAAACAATTTCTAAAAATTGTGAAATTTTTCAGAGGGGTCACACATCATCCCTAGAACCTAGGAAAAATATTTCCAGAGAATGATCACAATACTTGACATGATTATATTTTGGAAGCTCAAAGTTTGGATCAAAAGACTTGTGACTTTGTATTTCCACAACTTCTTACAACAGATGTTTAAAGCATACAGGAAATACATAATGTAAGAAAAAGTTTTAGTTTCTACTGATTTTCTTACATTTGAAACACAAGTCCAAAGTTGGGATGTTACACTCCCCCTGGAGATCTTGACCGTCTAGGACCTCCTCCTTTAGATCCGTAGCTTTAGGACCTCCTCCTCAGGTCTCAACCGTTAGATTTAGATCTAACGGGCTGGACCTCCCTCACTTGATCGTGACCGTTAAAGACCTCCCTCTGGAGATCTAGACCGTTGAAGACCTCCTCCGTGAGATCTTAGCCGTCCAGACCTCCCTCTGTAGGTTTAGCCTTAGGACCTCCCCTAGTGCTTGGGACCGCCAGATCTCGATCTGACGGTCACGACCTCCGTTAGGCGCGAGGACCTCCTTTGCGTGCGCTGTGCATGCACTGGTCGTGGCCATTGGATCCAATCTCAACGGTCCAGACCTCCCCAAAGCGGGAGGAGGTCTTTTGAGCGCTGAGTTTCGAGGTCTGTGGCCCTGCAATGCAAGATTAACGGCCCACGACCACTCCTTTGTCTTTTAATGTTTCAAATTTCAAAAGTGCATAACTTTGTCATTTTAGCTCCGTTTTGAATGATTCCAGTTGCTTTAGCTCTGTTATAGAATGAACTTTAATCTGAGAATGAATTTAGGCATTGTATGTAGCAGAAAATGATATAAACTGCATGAACCTGTTTAATATAAAATGGTTGTCTAAAAACTCATTGAAAATTTGTAAAATGCATAACTTTTTCTCTGTAAATCCAAACTGAGCAAACTCAACTTGGTAAAATTTATCTGTAGACATACTTTAATATGAACTAGGCCTTGTCTTTATTCATGTTCCTGAAAAGTGATATATGCTAGTTTTAGAACTTAGAAAAATCATAACTAATTCATTATAACTCCAAATGAAGTAAGCTCAACTTTGCTATTCTTAAGATGACCTTATGTACCTACCATAAAAATTTCAGGTTCCATATCATTCTAGAAATTTTTGCCATGAACAGTAACCAAAATTAATTTAATTAGGATTTTTCAGGCTCAGAGAAATTGTTTAGGGCATAACTTTTTCATACTAAGTCCAAATGAAGTGTTTCTTGTTTCTAAAATTGTCTAAAATCAACCTCTAGCTGCTCTAGAAATTTCATGGGATTTGGATGTTCTTCGCTGTTGAGTTCCTTTTTGGTGTTCTTCGTTCTTATCGGTTTTTATCGCCTTTTCGCGTTAGGTTCCGAAGAAAACTTTGAACCTGAGCACTCCCCTCTGCAGCAAGACCAATCCCAGTAAGGCAAGCAGTTTGATCATGTTAATCCCAGTATTTTAAGTATTTATGTTGATTACAAATTTTATGTATGCATCGCTACTTTGTGTTAAACTATTGTCGTTAGTTGACCTAGTAGATGCATTTCCTTAGCAAATGATTATTCTCTACTACCGTGAGCCTAGGTTATTGCTGTGATTAGGGCTCGTGGATGAGCTCCTGTCACTTAGTAGTTGCGAATTAATTGCTTAGCCATACTTAGCTTCCGGTAGAAATGGGCGGGTATCGACTTGTCGATAACCTTGATCACATAAAAACTTATGATGATTTATGATTTCAGCCTTGTGCCATGTCTACTTATGAAAACTAAAACTGAAAACAAAATGATTTAGACTTGGGCACAATGGTATGTTGGTGTGCTTCTGGGTGTGACTGGAATGGTGCCCGGGTCATTAAGGACCGAGTTACTTGCACCACCGTACTGAGCATTTTGCGTGGTAACCACACTAGAGGGTATGGGACCTCTCTTGACTTTGTACTTTGGCGTGTATTGGCTTCGGGTCGCAGGGAGTCGCAGGAGGGATGGTGTTGGGAGCATTGTATTGTCCGAAAGGCTTCCCTTGTGATGGCTAGTTGTCTTTCGGCTTGCAATGTAAGCGTATGGATTCCGATCCATACGAGCGGCTCGTAGTCAATGCACAATATTGGAAAGCGTCTCGTAGGACTTAGCCGTGCCGGCGTACCTTCGAAAGTGTGCTTCGTGGCTTAAAGGCGGTCTGAAGTGTGGGTACATTGGTACACCCCTGCAGGGTTAAAACTATTCGAATAGCCTCGTCCTAGGTTATGGACACGCTCGGATACGCCCCGTGAGAACTAGACTACAACCTCTTAATTAAAACTTGACGGGTGGTACGAATCGGGGATTCGTGCTATGTTGTGGTGGCTATTGGGATAGTCACTTCCAGGTGGTTACTTGTATTTATCTTTATTTTGTTGTTATTTCAACCATAAAAACAGATTTGCAAACTTGCCTTTCAAAGTATTACAATATTACAAATAAAGTTGGCTTTGTGCAAAATGAGACATACAACCTCCACTTAAATAAGCCTGCATGTAGCATATGAATAGGTCTGCTATTCCACCAGTCAGTCTTGCGAGTACCTTGTGTACTCATTGTTCTTGCTTAAATGTAAATTGTTGCAGAGCAAGAAGGTGAGCCCCAAGGGCCTCACTTTTGTGAGCTGTGTTGTGGTAGTCTTCGGGGCAACTTGCTTGGCGGCCCGGTCGGTTGCCTTGTGAGTTATGTGGCTAACCGGTTGACTTTTGTTCTAGCCATCTTATGGCACCTTTTGCTTCCGCTGTCATTCTTGTATATTGTTCTATTTGGCCGGTCGGCTCTCTTTTGTAATAGCTTACTTTATCTATGTCCTTTACTAGACTTGTTAATGCATGTTGTATGGAAATGATGTGTAATTTTGTGATGATGTGCATGTGCTGCAATTCTGGGAAGCATATGCCCATCGAGGCTTAAAATGTTTAATTAGTAATGCTAGAACCATTTGTAGGTTAAGTGTTACTAGTTAAATATTCCAGGTCCTCACAAAGTTGGTATCAGAGCCATATTGACCGTAGAAACCCCTAGCTTGGTCGCCTTTAGGATATTTTGAAAACCTATGTTCAAGTGTCAAAGAGGTTTATAAAAAATTAAGTGAGTTCTCAGATTTTACTCCTTACCTATCTTAGTTTTCTTCTCTCATCTTGTTCTAGTTGAGTTTTGAAAATGGTTTTCCTCTCATCTTCTTCCAAAGGATAGTCTTTATCGCTTAATTTGGGTTTTGGGAACCAATGAGTTTGGCAAATTGAAGTATTGGCTGCCCTTCTACAAGGTTTTGAAGCTTACGGGTGGAGAATTTGACTAGGAGCTTGGATGCGAAATCTGGACAGCAAGCGTCAATTTCTGGACAGCAAGCTCAAAGGTTCTAAAGAAGGTAGATAATGAGAGGATAATTCAACTAAAACTGGTGGAAATAAAAGGGTAAGAAGTGATATTAGTTGGCTAAGTGTCTAGCACCATTATTAGTAGTCTTACACTGCCTTTTGGTCGTGTGAGTATTTGAGATGCATGCTGAAATTTACCTTCCTAAACCGATTGCTCGTCCTTTCCATACGAGTTAGTCGCACCAGGAAGTTGGTTTTGTGACTTAAGACCTTGTGCTGACTTTGTGTTATTTTGGGCTTCTTGAGTTCACTTCCTTGCGGTTATGGTTTTCCCTGCCTTAAGTTTTCGGGTTTGGCCCTTGTCGTCTTAGTATTTACCCCCCCCCACCTCAACTTTCAGCAGAATTCCCTAGTCCTTGGCTCCCTTTCGTTTTCTTCAGCTTCTAATTTTCGGGTTGCGTTTCTAACCCATCCTTTTGTAGCAGGCCGTGCCCCAATCACGTGCATCGGCAAGTCAGCAGGACGGCCTCTGCAATCTAGCTGAAGTCACTTGTTTCTTCTGCAACAACAAAGGTCATTATGCTAATAATTGTCCTAAGAGGCTTGCAACAACCCCTCGTCCTCCACAAGTCGCAGCTCGACCTTGTGCCCCTGCAAGTCAGCATGGTGGTCCCCGCAATCTGGCTGAGGTCACATGCTTTCATTGCCTCAAAAAATGGCACTACGCCAACAAATGCCCTGTGAAGAATCAAGATCTGAAGACTGCTCGTGGTCAAGTCAACTCCCTCTCCGCCAAGGAAGCACAGGAGGCGCCTAACGCCATGTTGGGTACGCTTCTTGTCAACCTTCGCCTTGCTACTGTTTTGTTTGAATTAAGATCATCAGCCCACCCTTGTTGAAGGAATTTCGGCCGCCCAACTCGGGAGTGGTTGAGCATGGCTTTCTTGCTGCCTTGGTTGTGCCACCCACCTTGGTGGATCGTATCTAGTCCGCTCAGCAATCGTTTGGCTTGAGTGGCACCTCTCCTTTCCCTATACCTCCCAGGGCATCACATACAAGTTTTTGCCTCAAATTTCTGTGGCCTAAGCGGCCGTAATCCCTCTTAGGAACTAGCTGCGGAGGGATGACTCCGTATAGCTAATTATCCGGCTAAGGTCTCGTTCGTTAGTGGAGTAACCAGACAATTTGTTTCACCAACTGAGAATGGCCTTTGTTCCTCCAAGAAGCTAGCTATGGGGGGATGACTCTGCATACCTAGCTAGCAGGCTGAGATCCCGTTGTTGGCGGAATTGACCAGACAAATTGCTCCACCAGCTAACAACGGCCTTGCACCATCAACCATGGAACCTTGAAAGATCTCTCAGTCTATCAATCCTTGGTATATTTGGACCTGGTAAGTCCCTCCGTGCCAACTAAAGTGACACGTTTTCTACCAGTCAAAACCAAGTTTCGTACCGGTCACTTGGCTAAGCTGTTCGCCTCAAGAATCGTAAGCTTGCAAGGCACCGATGGTGCTCTGTGCCCGTGTTCGGACTACCCCTCTTTCTTTCTCCGATTAAACGGAATCTCGGGTCGAGATTCTTGTAAGGGGGAGAGTTGTAACATCCCAATTTTGGGCTCGTGTTTCAAACGTAAGAAAATGAGTAGAAATTAAAACTTTTTCTTACATCATGTATTTCCTATTTGTACTGAACAATTATTGTACAAGAAGTTATGGAAATACAAAGGCACAAGTCTTTTGATCCAAATCTCGAGCTTTCAAAAACAATCTTGTCAAACCTCTAGATCATCTCCTGGAAATATTTTTCTTGAGTTCTTGGGATGGTATGTGACCCCTCTGAAAAATTTCACAATTTTTAGAAATTGTTTGAATATTTTTGGAGGTCAGTCAAACCTATTCAAATTCTGGTCAAACTGTGGGCCAGCACCTTGTGGAATTTTTGGAGGAAAAAGTATAGCACAAAAACCTCTGCAAAATTTACACAAGGTCAATAACCCAGCTAGCAAGCTCCTGTCAAAATTTCATAATTTTTGGAGTAAGTTTGCTACCTCAAATAAATCCCCAAACTTCAGGTTAGTTAAAACTCAAACTCAGGTCTGAGTCTGACTCGGACTCGAGTCAGGCCCAGCCTTTGGACTCGGTTGGACCAGCCGACTAGACCCCCTCGGGCTCGATCTCGTGCGCGCGGGTGTTGGGCCCTTGGATTTCAATCCGGCGGTCAG
This sequence comes from Ampelocalamus luodianensis, assembly GCA_036346255.1. Taxonomy (NCBI): domain Eukaryota; kingdom Viridiplantae; phylum Streptophyta; class Magnoliopsida; order Poales; family Poaceae; genus Ampelocalamus; species Ampelocalamus luodianensis. The sequence continues at coordinate 53,516,405 of CM070621.1, forward strand.
GACCTCCTCATCCGCTTAAGACCTCCCCACCTCGGGTGATCTGGGACGTCCAGGACCACCCCATGCAAATCGGGATCGTCTAGGACCTCCCCTCAGCCCTGTTCTTCTCCCTCACGACCTCCTGGAGGTCTGGTCATCATGATTTTCGCGCGCCTGTGCGTGTTTCAGGGTTAGAGTAGTTGGGAGCAGGGTGCTGTCACTTTTTGGTCTTTCCCAACGTCTCCTTCTGCCATGCATTTATTGCGGCAGAGCTTTGCCCTAAAGAAGTCATCCCCTACTGCCTTGTCAAATCCAGTAGGTTCATGGCAGTGGCATGGTTCTTGGTCACAGTAGACTTTTGCCCACACCATTGCCAAGCTTCCAGGCTATGTATAGCCTGAGACCTCCCTTCTCCTTTTCTTTCTTCGTTCTTTGTTGTGCTTGAGCTCCCTCAGTTTGAGCTGGTCCTCAAACTCAAGCACCCAAGAACCCCACCCTCTCTGCCACCATTGCTAGGCTTTGGAGCTCCCTACCGAAGCTCGAGCTCTAGTGGTCCCAGCAACTTTCTGGCCTTGTTCACTGTCATCTTGATCTCCTCAACTCAAGCTTGCTCTAACTTGGCTTGGTTCACATTGCAGGTGAGCGAGTTGGGAGGTAGCTTTTGAGTCGAGGCCATCTTCTTCTTCCTCTTGGCAAGCTCTTCATCGCGGACTTCGTCCCGCCCTTCTCCAAGCTCCTCGACCTCCTGGTTCCCTCTCGCCTCGGTGCCCTTTTCTTAGCTTGATGTTTGCATTTTCTAGTCGTCGTAGAGCTCGGTTGGTTTCGTAGTTTTGCCGTGTGCACTCCTAGCCTATCCCGGCTACGCCGCGTTCAAGGCGTCGCCATTATCGAGAACACACCCTTTAGATTCTTGGCGTTATTTGGAACTCAGTCATGTCCTTGGTTCTCGCCGGCGAGCTCCCCATCGCCGGCGGTGAGCTCGTTTAGACGCTCGGGCTTTTGTCGCGTAAGATTCGGACAGCCCTTGTAGCCAATGATTGGCTGTCGGAATCGCGGAGGCCTCTCACTGCGAGTGGGCCTCCTCCTCCTGTTGTCGTACGTCAAAACCCCGCCCAGACCTCCCCGCTCGACCTTCCAGAGAAGATCTGGCCGTTAAAGACCTCTCTGGGGTTGATCTTAGCCGTCGGACCTCTTTTCGCACGTCTGCAAAGACCTCCCTCCTCAAGACCTCCCCCTAGTATAATCTCAGCCGTTTAGATCACCTCCAAGTCAAATCTGTACCGTAGAGGGCTTTCCGTGTAAATTCTAATTCCCAGGACCTCCTTGGATCAATCTCGGCCGTTAAAAGACCTCATAGTATTAGCTCTTAGCCGTTAGATCCTGGTCTGCGAAAACTATAAGTGCCAGGACCTCCCCTAGTGTCGATCCTAGCCGTCTAGGACCACCTCGGTTAAATCCTAGCCATTTAGACCTTTCCCCGTGCACAAAAGACCTCCCTTGGTCATTTTTGCCAAAACCACCCCCTGGACCTCCACCGAGGTCCTCTTTGCAAAAAAGACCTCCCCTTGGTCATTTTGCAAAAGGCCACCCCTAGACCACCCTCAGGGTCCCCTTTGTCAAAAAGCCACCCCTGGTCTTTTACAAAGAAAACCCCGCTCAGACCTCTTCGGCTCAATCCTAGTCGTTCATGACCTCCCCAGTTTTAGATCTGAGCGTTAGATCTCCTTTGTAAAATCCTTAGTCTCAGGACCTCCCTAGGCCTAACCTGAGCCGTCCAGATCTCCTCCCGTTAAAACCCTGTCGCATAGGACCTCCCCGAGTAGATCTTGGCCATCCAAGACCCCCTCGTGTAAATCCCAGCCCATCAAGACCTCCCCCTGGAGATCTTGACCGTCTAGGACCTCCTCCTTTAGATTCGTAGCTTTAGGACCTCCTCCTCACGTCTCAACCATTAGATTTAGATCTAACGGGCTGGACCTCCCTCAGTTGATCGTGACCGTTAAAGACCTCCCTCTGGAGATCTAGACCTTTGAAGACCTCCTCCGTGAGATCTTAGTCGTCCAGACCTCCCTCTGTAGGTTTAGCCTTAGGACCTCCCCTAGTGCTCGGGACCGCCAGATCTCAATCTGACGGTCACGACCTCCGTTAGGCGCGAGGACCTCCTTTGCGTGCGTTGTGCATGCACTGGTCGTGGCCGTTGGATCCAATCTCAACGGTCCAGACCTACCCAGAGCGGGAGAAGGTCTTTTGAGCGCTGAGTTTCAAGGTCTGTGGCCCTGCGATGCAAGATCAATGGCCCACAACCTCTCCTTTGTCTTTCAGTTCATTTGGACCTCCCGAGAGCTCAAATCTTCTAAGTCTTTTAATGTTTCAAATTTCAAAAGTGCATAACTTTGTCATTTTAGCTCCTTTTTGAATGATTCCAGTTGCTTTAGCTCTGTTATAGAATGAACTTTAATCTGAGAATGAATTTAGGCATTGTATGTAGCAGAAAATGATATAAACTGCATGAACCTTTTTAATATGAAATGGTTGTCTAGAAATTCATTGAAAACTTGAAAAATACATAACTTTTTCTCTGTAAATCCAAACTCAGCAAACTCAACTTGGTAAAATTTATCTGTAGACATACTTTAATATGAACTAGGCCTTATCTTTATTCATGTTCCTGAAAAGTGATATATGCTAGTTTTAGAACTTAGAAAAATCATAACTAATTCATTATAACTCCAAATGAAGTAAACTCAACTTTGCTGTTCTTAGGATGACCTTATCTACCTACCATAAAAATTTTAGGTTCCAGATCATTCTAGAAATTTTCACCATGAACAGTAACCAAAATTAATTTAATTAAGATTTTTCAGGCTGAGAGAAATTGTTTAGGGCATAACTTTTTCATACTAAGTCCAAATGAAGTGTTTCTTGTTTCTAAAATTTTCTAAAATCAACCTCTAGCTGCTGTAGAAATTTCATGGGATTTGGATGTTCTTTGCTGTTGAGTTCCTTTTTGGTGTTCTTCGTTCTTATCGGTTTTTATCGCCTTTTCGTGTTAGGTTCCGAAGAAAACTTTGAACCTGAGCACTCCCCTCTGCAGCAAGACCAATCCCAGCAAGGCAAGCAGTTTGATCATGTTAATCCTAGTATTTTAAGTATTTATGTTGATTACAAATTCTATGTATGCATCGCTACTTTGTGTTAAACTATTGTCGTTAGTTGACCTAGTAGATGCATTTCCTTAGCAAATGATTATTCTCTACTACCGTGAGCCTAGGTTATTGCTGTGATTAGGGCTCGTGGATGAGCTCTTGTCACTTAGTAGTTGCGAATTAATTGCTTAGCCATGCTTAGCTTCCGGTAGAAATGGGCAGTTATCGACTCGTCGATAACCTTCATCACATAAAAACTTATTATGATTTATGATTTCAGCCTTGTGCCATGTCTACTTATGAAAACTAAAACTGAAAACAAAATGATTTAGACTTGGGCACAATGGTATGTTGGTGTGCTTCTGGGTGTGACTGGAATGGTGCCCGGGTCATTAAGGACCAAGTTACTTGCGCCACCGTACTGAGCATTTTGCGTGCTAACCACACTAGAGGGTATGGGACCTCTCTTTACTTAGTACTTTGGCGTGTATTGGCTTCGGGTCGCAGGGAGTCGCAGAAGGGATGGTGCTGGGAGCATTGTAGTGTCCGAAAGGCTTCCCCCGTGATGGCTGGTTGTCTTTCGGCTTGTAATGTAAGCGTATGGATTCTGATCCATACGAGCGACTCGTAGTCAATGCACAATATTGGAAAGTGTCTCGTGGGACTTAGCCGTGCCGGCATACCTTCGGAAGTGTGGTTCGTGGCTTAAAGGCGGTCTGAAGTGTGGGTACATTGGTACACCCCTGCAGGGTTAAAACTATTCGAATAGCCTCGTCCTAGGTTATGGACACGCTCGGATATGCCCCTTGAGAACTAGACTACAACCTCTTAATTAAAACTTGACGGGTGGTACGAATCGGGGATTCGTGCTATGTTGTGGTGGCTATTGGGATAGTCACTTCCAGGTGGTTACTTGTATTTATCTTTATTTCGCTGTTATTTCAACCATAAAAACAGATTTGCAAACTTGCCTTTCAAAGTATTACAATATTACAAATAAAGTTGGCTTTGTGCAAAATGAGACATACAACCTCCACTTAAATAAGCATGCATGTAGCATATGAATAGGTCTGCTATTCCACACGTCAGTCTTGTGAGTACCTTGTGTACTCATTGTTCTTGCTTAAATGTAAATTGTTGCAGAGGAAGAAGGTGAGCCCCAAGGGCCTCACTTTTGTGAGCTGTGTTGTGGCAGTATTCGGGGCGACTAGCTTGGCGGCCCGGTCGGTTGCCTTGTGGGTTATGTGGCTAACCGGTCGACTTTTGCTCTAGCCATCTTATGGCACCTTTAGCTTCCGCTGTCATTCTTGTATATTGTTCTATTTGGCTGGTCGGCTCTCTTTTGTAATAACTTACTTTATCTATGTCCTTTACTAGACTTATTAATGCATGTTGTATGGAAATGATGTGTAATTTTGTGATGATGTGCATGTCTTGCAGTGCAGGAAGCATATGCCCATCGAGGCTTAGAATGTTTAATTAGTAATGCTAGAACCATTTGGAGGTTAAGTGTTACTAGTTAAATATTCTGGGTCCTCACACCCAGGGAACAGTGCGACTGGTTTGGGTCCAGGGTTTTGACTGGAATTTAAGTTGTTTTCCTACTTTGACCAGGGGCTTAAAATAGGAATAAAATTCTTAAAATCATGAAATAATTTTTTGGGGGTTCCTGGGATAGCCTAGTGTCCATAAAAATTATTGAACCCTACTATTCATAATATATTTTGTGATATATAAATTCAAACTTAGGCTAGGTCTCTTAATGGTGTTTGAATTTTCTTAGGGTCAAAACCAGTCCCAAAAATTTGGAAAAAATTATATTAATTCATGATAATTTGTATAGTATTTGAATAAATTATTTCCAGAGATACTTTAGTAGTATTTATTTCAGTTTTTAATTTGGAGTTTAAATTAAAGTGTATGTTTCCTTGGTATTTTGAGATTTTTCCAAGTACAATATTTAAATGAAAAGTTTCAAAACATGATGCATGCTAATGAGATGCATAATAAACCTCTTTATTAATTTGGGGATGTGACAAACCTTCCCCCCTTACAAAAGATCTCGACCCCGAGATCGATAGGTTGGAAGTTGGATAGGAAGGTTCTAAAAGAAAACATAACATCTGTTGTCTTGATTTCTTTAAAGATAGTACTAAGATATCTTTGTAAGGTTACAAGAAATGGCTATTACATCTTTCCTTCCCATTGCTTTGTTTAAACTTTCCTTTCTTGATTTGAAGACACTTTAAGTAGAAGGAAAAAAGGTCTGGATAATGAGCTCGCACATGATCTTCACGCTCCCATGTTGCTTCATCTTCAGTATGGTTGCTCCACTGAACCTTAATGAATTTGATATTGTGATTTCGCGTCTTGCGCTCCTTCTCCCCAAGAATGCGAATCGGGTACTCCTGATAAGAAAGGTCAGGTTGCAAGTCGAGTTTCTCCAGCTCAGTTGCTTCGGTTGGGACGCGAAGACACTTCCTCAGTTGTGAAACATGGAAGACATCATGTACATCAGCAAGTGAGGGTGGCAATTCTATTTGATAAGCCACCGGTCCCATCTTTGCTAGAACTCGGAAAGGTCCGATGTAGCGGGGTGCCAATTTGCCTTTGACTTGGAAACGATGTGTTCCCTTCATTGGAGAAACCTTAAGATAGACATGATCATCCACCTCAAAACTCAAGTTGCGACGACGGCGGTCGGCATAAGACTTCTGACGAGATTGAGCCGTCCGAAGCCGTTCACGAATGATACGAACTTGTTCTTCTGCATCCTCTACCAAGATTGGGCCATAAAATGGCCTCTCCCCGACTTCAGACCAGTTCAAAGGTGTCCTGCAAGCCCTCCCATACAATGCCTCGAAGGGTGACATTTTTATGCTTGATTGGAAGCTATTGTTGTAGCAGAACTCCGCAAAGGGTAAGCACTTCTCCCAGTTCTTGCTATAGGACAGCACACAAGCTCGGAGAAAGTCTTCTAAAATTTGATTCACCCTTTCAGTTTGTCCATCTGTTTGTGGATGGTAAGCGGAGCTGAAAGATAAATTGGTCCCCATTGCTTTATGTAAGCAACCCCAGAAATAGGATGTGAATTGAGGACCTCGATCGGAAACTATCACCTTTGGAACACCGTGGAGACAAACAATTCTTGCAATATAAAGTTCTGCTAACTTGTCCCCGCGGTAGGTGGTCTTGACAGGAATGAAGTGAGCAACCTTCGTCAAATGGTCGACAATCACCCATATAGAGTCAGACCCAGATGGAGTCCTTGGGAGGCCGGTGATAAAATCCATGCCAACTTCTTCCCATTTCCACTTAGGAATGGGCAGGGGTTGTAGAGTACCTGCTGGTTTCAAATGCTCAGCTTTGACTCTTTGGCATACATCACACTCGGCAACATATTGAGCGATCTGTCGCTTCATTTGGCTCCACCACAGCCTTTTCTTCAAATCTTGGTACATCTTGGTACTACTTGGGTGAATAGAGTGTAACACCCCAGCCCCACATGAGCCTCGAATGCTATTAAACTAACATTAAATAATTCTAAACCAAGGCAAACTACCAAATTTCGATAGAACCTCCCTTGTAAAGTTAACAACACGGGGGTTCCAACACATAGATGAATCATAAATAAATAAACCGACAACCAGAATCATCATTAGGTATTCAAAGTATGCTAAGCAACTAGTATATCCAAAGAAATCTGAAGTACACTACTCATCATTATTACACTTAACCCAATGCATGAGGCATAATCATAATAAATCCTTTAAGCAACTCGCTCATTTATTTAAGCATGGTCTGAAGTTTATTCAACTTTAGATGGTTCATGGTAGTGTGTGTGTGAACATTAAGCTACTCCCTCCCATGCATGTCGTCCTTGGATTGGGTACCTAAAACAACAAGAAAGCAAGAGTGAGTCCACAGACTCAAGTACATAAATAAAAAGACACATGATTCGAACCATAACATCAGCATCCACATTTAGGAGCACATCATTAAATCATGCCACATGCATATGCAATGCTCAAGGATTCCTTTTCTTTATCTCTTTTTTTTTGCATTTTACCGGTAATGCAAAGTATGCAACCGTCGCTGCATACCCATACCTGTGCGCGCACGCACAGGGACCAATTGCCCAATACTCCGCAAGTATTGGAGACCTCAAGCCCACACTCCACAAGTGTGGGGATCTCAAGCCTGTCACATTCATGACGGGGACCTCAAAGATGTGCATGCTTGGTCATCACAAGACCAGGCCTCAACATGATATCAATATGCATATGCACCATCTCTTTTCATTATCAAGCACCAATGGCGTAACAATGTTCATGAATAAAGGCAATAACGACATTCATGAATAAAGCGATAACAACATTCATGAAGAAAGGCAATAACAATATTCATGAATAAAGGCAATAACAACATTCATGAATAAAGCATATCCATACTTTGATCACTCACCATTTTTATTATGCACACTTATCAACAACCATACGTCATTAACAAGCATCAAACCCGCATTCATGTCCAAGCAATCACAAACAAGGTACAAACGATGCACTTACCTTAATCAAGCGTGAGAACGGAGGATGCGAAGAAGACGCCCTCGGGCCAATCCACCACCTAAAATTCATTTAAAGGCATACTAAGCCAATGGTAATGGACCGAACAAACAATATAAGCAACCACAATCTAGCAATAGCTTGTAACGCGACCCTGACTCCAAATTCCTAAAAGCTGATCTGTCCCCTCTGTAACCACTAAAGACAAACGGGATATTACAAATAGCATGCAAGCAATTATCATTGCATCTATCCTAACAAAACTGGGATCAAATATGATGCAAAAAGAAAGTTCAAAGGATGCTTGCCTTGCTGGTAGGCTAATTATTCTCCCTCAGTAGCGTAAGAGTCAATATCGATTGCATCGGAATCTAAAGAATAAAGACCGATATAAACACCGAGAAATACTCCAAAAATCAAGATGCTCAAAAATGCATGATTTTTCTACAGTAGCTAAGTCATGATTTTAGATGATTTTTGGTGAAAGAATTATTTTTTTTATTTAGTATATGAAAATTATGATGGTTTGAATTTCAGTTTTCGATATGTCCTCTCTAAGTAATTTAATTATGAGGTGAATATTTGTAGGGCAGTGGTGAGCATAAGGATTTCATGGGTAAATAGGCAATATTATTACAAGTTCAAAACAGTTGAGTTTGCTTCAATTGGAGTTTTCATGATTTAGTTATGAATTTTAAAAGTTATCAGCATTTTATAGTGTAACAACAATTCACTTTAGGATCATTTTCCTCAAAATATATTTTTTGTGACAAAGGTAAGATTGAAACCTACTTTATAATTTAGTTCACTTAAAATGAACAATATCAAAAGTGGTTTCATTGTTTTTGGAGTTAATATGAAATAGTTATGTATTTTTGAAGTTAAAAGTCTTTTTCTATTGTGCAAATAATAGAGTTACGGGTTATCCTTCCCAAAATAATACTCTCTATTACAGGGACATGTTTGAGACCAATTTTAATATAAAGTTCATTAAAAATAAAAATTATCAGAAGTGGTTTCACTCAGTTTGGAGTTAAAATGATTTAGTTATGCATTTTCAAGGTTATACATATTTTTCAGCTTACAAATAAATGGATTTCGAATTTTATATGTCATTCTAACCTTTTCTCACCGAGTCACGCGCTAGCTGAGGGCACTGACCAGTGGGCCTGGTGAATAGTGCATTTTCATTTTAACTCAGATTTAAATTGCATTCTGACCAGTAGGTCCCGCTGTTAGCGACACGGTCCACGGGACTTGGTCCACGCACACATGCACACAGTGCACGGCACTTACGCCACTGGTCCCACTTGTCAGCCACTGTGGCTTTAAACTCAACGTTCCCATTACTGTGTGTGGGGCCTGTGTGTAAGCGAAACATCAGTCCGGCTAAGACATCATTTAATGACTAACTCATCATTAGCTAATTAAAGATCGAATCACGGTCCTAATGACCTTGCTACAGTGTGCCGGACGGCCCGACACGCTCCCGTTCGCTTGCCCGGCGGCTCGCCGGCGATTCCGGCCATGGCAGCGCCAGCCAAGGGCATGTACGGGTGCACAATAGTGTGGTTCTTCTACTGAGAGTAGTCTCAACTACTGCATCGGCGGCTAGCCGGAGTTGAGCGGCGGCGGTTCTACGGCAAACGTGCACAAAGCAAAGGAGAGCTCCGCAGCGACATACAAGCGAGTGCCCGAGTACTAGGGACTAACTAGAAACTACCTGAGCGGAGGAAACTACTCGGGGAAGCCTGGGGTTAGCTGGTGCTTGGAACGGGGTCCCGATCTTCCAAGAGATTCTGGATAAGTTCGATTTGGTGGAGGCGCGACACAAATCGACTCGGCTTTCGAACAACACGTTCTGAACCCCGCAATCGCAGCACCACGTCTCCTTAGGTTATCAATCGTGCGCAACCCGGTTGACCTCGCCAAGAAGGATAACCCTCGCCTGCGAATCGAAGAACACAAGCAAGAACAAGGAAGAACACAACGGAATTGCAGATGTATTGTTTTAGCACTCGAAAGTTGGGGTCTCACAAACCGATGAACGGCGAAACTGTTCAAGACAGAATTAATCTAAGCAAAACCCAACCCTAATGGTGGGGGTGGTGGCTGGATATAGAGGAGTGAGGGGCGTGCAAAACCCCTGGACGCGCCCTAATGGGCTCCAACATGATACAAAGCCGAACGGCCCAAAAGACGGTGACGCGGCACCGGCTGCATTCTGAATACCCACTTGTTTCAACGATTCCCGTTGACTCAGAAGGAATTTTGACATGGGACCAGAGCCATTGGAAAGGTCGTCTTCTCAGGTTTCCATACATATGTGGAACGTCCAAAACAGAGCCCGGATGTGATCTGGGCGTCCGTTTAGTGCGGCACAGTCCTGGACTCCGAATTGGATTCGAAGTCGGCTTGAGTTGGGCCTCCAACATGATTCGATCGCCCTTGCTGGACTTGTGCGCCTCGTAGCCCTTCTCCAAGTACTTCCAGGTCCTCTCCATGGTTCCTAATCATAATTAAATCATTAGGTAGCAATCGATTCTCAAATAAACAAAAAGAAGTACTTAGGAACGAGCTCACTTGTAAATTCAATTGTCTGGCGCGAGCTCTAGTGATTGGTCCTTGAATGTCAAGTGGAGGATTGTTGTGTGTATCCAAAGAAGTGATGTCCTCATCATCCTCCCTCTTGAAGCGGAGTTGTCCTCAACTCGACCTCATCTTCTTCTCCCAAGTATGGCTTCAAATCTGAAATGTTAAAGGTGGGACTAACCCCAAACTCGGAAGGCAACTCAAGTTTATATGCATTATCATTTATCTTCTCAACTATTTTAAAAGGACCAGAGAGCTCTAGGCATCAATTTTGACTTTCGTAACTCAGAAATCGATCATTTCTCAAGTGCAACCAAACAAAATCACCGGTTCAAGTTTAACTTCCTTTCTACCTTTACTACCAAGAATCCTATATTTTCATTCATCTTTTCAATGTTTGCCTTAGTAGTCTCATGCATTTTGACAATAAAATCAACACGCTCCTTAGCATCATTATGAACTCTCTCACTAGTAGGCAAAGGTAAAATATCAAGAGGGCACGGATTGAATCCATATACTACGAAAAGGACTTACCTTGGTGGTGGAGTGCTCCGCTCGATTATATGCGAACTCAACATGCGGCAAACACTCATCCCACAGACTTCAAATTATTCACAAACAGCTCGGCATGGCGCACAATGTGCGGTTCACCACCTCGGTTTGGCCATCAGTTTGTGGGTGACATGTTGTAGAGAACAACAACTTTGTACCCAACTTGTTCCATAGAGTACGCCAAAAGTGACTCAAGAACTTGACATCACGATCTGAAACAATAGTAGAAGGCATACCATGCAAACGAACTATCTCTTTGAAAAAGAGGTCAGCAATATGAATGACATCATCGGTTTTATGACATGGTATAAAATGAGCCATCTTAGAAAAACGATCCACAACAACAAAAATGCTATCCCTCCCCCTCTTAGTCCTGGGCAATCCTAAAACAAAGTCCATAGAAATATCTGCCCATGGAATAGAAGGAACAGGAAGAGGCATATACAAACCATGTGGATTCAAGCGAGACTTAGCTTTTTGACATGTAGTGCAGCGAGCCACAAACCGCTCAACATCTCGCCTCATTTTTAGCCAAAAGAAATGTGTGGCCAGAACGTCCTCCGTCTTCTTAGCACCAAAATGTCCCACCAAACCGCCTCCATGCGCCTCCTGCAACAACAAAAGACGAACGGATCCAACTGGAATGCATAGGCGGTTAACTCTAAACAAGAACCCATCATTGATCACGAATTTATTCCAGGCTTGTCCCTCTTTACAATGCAACAACACATCCTTAAAATCAGCATCTAAAGCATATTGTCCTTTATTGGTTTGAAGACCAAAAATGTGACAATCAAGTTGAGACAACATGGTATAGCGTCGAGACAAAGCATCAGCAATCACATTATCCTTCCCTTTCTTGTGTTTAATGACATAAGGAAAATATTCAATAAATTCAACCCACTTAGCATGTCTACGATTCAAATTGGTTTGACTACGAATATGCTTAAGTGATTCATGATCAGAATGAATGACAAATTCTTTAGGCCATAGATAGTGTTGCCACGTCTCTAAAGAACGAACAAGAGCATACAATTCTTTATCATACGTGGAATAATTAAGAGCATGACCATTCAATTTTTCACTAAAGTAAGCAACAGGTTTGCCTTCTTGCATCAAAACACCACCAATACCAATTCCGGTAGCATCACATTCCAGCTCAAAAGTCTTACCAAAATCCGGAAGTTGGAGCAATGGTGAGTGTGTAAGCTTGTCCTTCAAAAGATTAAAGGACTCCTCTTGTGATGGCCCCCAATGAAACACGACTCCCTTCTTTGTCAACTCAATCAACGGTGTCGCAATGGTGCTGAATTCCTTGACAAAGCGGCGATAAAACCCTGCAAGGCCAAGAAAACTCCGCACTTGGGAGACCATCGTGGGCGTGGGCAAACTCCATATCGCCTCCACCTTAGCTCTATCAACCTCAATTCCCTATGGAGTCACAACATAGCCAAGAAAAGAGACTCGATCCGAGCAAAAGGTGCACTTCTCAAGGTTACCAAACAAACGTGCATCTCTCAAAGCATTAAAAACAGCACGTAAGTGATTCAAATGTTCATCCATGGACTTGCTATAAATCAAGATATCATCAAAGTAAACGACCACAAATTTACCAATGAAAGGACATAAAACCTCGTTCATTAATCTCATGAAAGTGCTAGGTGCATTAGTTAAACCAAAAGGCATGACTAACCACTCATACAAGCCGAACTTAGTTTTAAAAGCAGTTTTTCATTCATCGCCAAGTTTCATTCTTATTTGGTGGTATCCACTACGCAAGTTAATCTTTGTGAAAATTATAGCACCACACAACTCATCAAGCATGTCGTCTAGCCTGGGAATAGGATGACGATACCTTATAGTAATGTTGTTAATGGCTCTACAATCTACACACATACGCCAAGAACCATCTTTTTTGGGTACCAAAAGAATAGGAACAACACAAGGACTAAGGCTCTCACGTACGTACCCACGGTCCAAAAGGTCTTGGACTTGTCGTGAATCTCCTTAGTCTCGCGGGATTGGTCCCATCGCCTGCGGTTTGGCAAACTCGCTCCGAGGATCAAGTCAATCTGTGCTCACTCCCTCGAATGGGTGGAAGTCCCGGAGGTATCTCATCACGGAAAACATCTCTAAAATCCTGCAAAAGGTTAGTGACAGGAGCAGGCAAAGTGAAAGGCATATTATCAAGAGAAAATAAAGCATCTTTGCACACAAAAGCATAGCATGTATCATTAATATCATCAATTTCAGCAAGGTCTTATTTTGTGGCAAGCATAACAGAATGTTTTTCGATTTATCATGTTCCTTTGGATCATTAGCGTGACAGCTCGCTCCCTATCGGCCTCTATAATCTCGGTTGGGGTCAAAGCGATAAAGTAACTTTCTTTCCTTATACATAAAAGTGTATTTGTTACTACTACCATGGTGTAAAGCATCATTATCAAATTCCCAAGGTCGACCCAATAAAGAGAGCATGCTTGCATGGGAACCACATCACAAACAACATGATCGATAACCACCAATGGAAAAATGGACTCGGCATGTTTGTGTTACCTTAGCTTTTCCGAGTCATTTAACCACCGAATATGGTATGGATGTGGATGCGGTCGCGTGGTCAAGCCAAGCTTCTTGACCAAATCGAACTCACCAAGTTGTTGCGACTTCCTCCATCAATGATGACACGTGCGCGCGGTTCTTGATTGCAAAGAAAGTCTGAAACAAATTATGGCGTTGAAGCTTATCGGGTTGTTGTACTGTGCCGAGGACTCATCGCACAATGATGCTCAGAAGCGTCCATCGTGGGCGCCCACCAAGGAACAGTCGTCATGACCACCGCCATTGTTGTCCGAGGCGGCAGAACGTCATCATCCTCCTTGACATCCGAAGTCGATGTATCCTCCATCTTCCGTGGCGATGTATGCCCGTTGGCTAGGAAATTCCTCGCATGACCAAGTCCATAGCGGTGGCATCGAATGTCGGAGGAGCGCCCGCTAGAGCACGCAAAGAATTTTTGTAGAATCTGCAGGCGTGTCGTGGAAGGTGGCTTCGTGGCGCTGCGGCAATCTTGTTCACGGTGGTGGAGGAGAACGAAACTCAAGAAGACTTGGGCGATCCGTCGATGTAGTCGTTCGCGGCATGTAGGAGGGTCGTCCGGTGCTTGCCGTCGGCCGATTCCTTGCGTCCCCGCAATTCTTTTACTCGCAAGCATAGCAAGTCGGAACAAGCGGTTGTGATGAGTAAAATCTTTATAATCAACAATGTCCTGAATTTCACGCCGTAACCCCCCATAGAAACGACAAATCTTATCCTCTGTTTCCTCAACAACCCCACAACACACCATACCCTTTTGAAGCTCAAAGATAATAGTCCTGAAAAGGACTATCACCTTGTTCTAAGCGCTGTAATTTTTTTTCTCAAATCACGTTTATATGAGGGAGGAACAAAATGATTACGCATAGCTTCTTTTAACGCTCCCATGTATCAAAGTTGTAGCGCATGGTACCCAGCTCATTCCACCGATAATAGCAAAGTCCTTAAACTCACTAGTAGCTTGTCTAACTCTATGTTGTTCAGAACCTAGTGAGAATTAAACTTACGCTCTACCGTCATCTCCCAATCAAGATATATTGCAGCATCATAAAGCCAGAAAAAGATGGGATGGTAAACTTGACTTTAGCAAAAGGGTCATCGTTACCATGACGGTTCTGGTTATTACCTCCCATACCATGGCTGTTTTGCTGAATACGCCGATGTAGTCGCGCATCTTGTGTCTCCGTCGATCAATGTTGCCAACGCATCATGCAATCGTGTCATCATCATGATGATGGCCGCCATTGACAGTAGCGGCGTGCCTCCAATGTGTCCATCGACCAGTGAGGTCAGCCATCCACCGCTCCACCCGCTCAATGCCTTCTGTGGTGTTCAACTGGGCAATGGCGGCGACGATGGTGTCCATTCGCGCTACCGAGATCAGTGAATGAAGCATTTTGTTTGTCGAGCGCAGACTTGTAGGCGCCGCGACTAACACACTCGCTCAAGTCGATCGTGTCGCGTCCCTTCGCCCCCGCCATGGTTAGTGGAAACACAGGAAAACAAAATGATTATCTCTATCAACTACAGGATGACAAAGTGGGAACCCGCAAAGGAAGTGGCTTACCAAGCTCTTACAAGTGTTCTTACCATCGCAAATCGTAGGTGGTACAACCATGGTCGGTTCGTGATACCTGGAGAGTGTGACCCGGCGATTGCAAGGGTCAAAAGTTGTGCTATCCGGAAGTAGGTATATGGAGCTTGGAAGGCCAAATATGTGAGTGGAACACAAATCAATAACAGATAGTAATGCTGAGTAAATGTCCAAAACACTGGTCCTAGTTGCTGGTCTAAATGTGTCCTATACCAGGTATGATATGATGAACAAGGAGTCAAGACCATAAAAGTAAAGCAAAGATAGCAACAAGGATGGCCAAGTAAAGACAACAACAAGGATGGCCAGGTAAAGACAGCACAAATCAATATCTATCACCTAAAACTGTGCTCTCTTTTTTTTTAGGCACGGAGTGCTCTCAGGTGCCTTTGCTCTCAGGCAAAACCAGGTGCCGATTTTTTTTTTTGGTTTCTTTTTTTTTTCTGTTATTTTTTTCACAAAGCGGAGCACAGAAATAGGAACCACACAAAGTTTCACCTCAATCTGATGTAAGGTGTGGCCTACAGAAAATGATGAATGTGTTGTAAATTCGGTGATGAAAGTTCAGAGCTTGAGTACTGCACTTTCTAGGCCGAATTTGGGCAAAATAAATTCGCCGAACCCGACAAAGTGGGGGAGTTTCCGATGCAAAATTTAATTTTAGCCAATTTCAAAAAAAAAATATCGTCTGATTTCGACTCCGTATGCGAAAGTTACGGCTGTTTGAAAGAGGGCCTCCGAGTTATGGTTGCTGTGGAGGCCGAAACGAAATCGGGTGGAGGAAATTGGTGGAAATTGGGGGCGGAAGCTCGGGAAGAGGTGGGGGATGGTGCTGGGTGATCACGAGACTCAATGGGGAATGATGCTGGGTGATCACGAGACGCGATGGATGACTCAAAAACAGAGGGTGGGAGAAACAAAAGTTGACGGCTAGGGTTTGTATGAGAGGTAGCGGAAGCAAGACAACCCGAAATAAAACACGATCTAAACCAGCAACACAACTCGACTAAGGACACAAACTCAACACTACGGACTCTGAAATCAAATTGTGCAAAAGGTTAAACAAGATCTGGGACAGGGAACAACCTATGACTACAATTTTTTTGTAGGGCTTTTTCTTGGACTCTAGGATGAAACTGAAAACAACAAGGGTAGGGTAAACTCGAACCTGAAGGAACACCTGAAGCTCTGATACCACTTGATGGGAATGGGTTCCTGATCTTCCGAAAGGTTCTGGATAAGTTCGATTTGGTGGAGGCGCGACACAAATCGACTCGGCTTCCGAACAACACGTTATGAACCCCGCAATCGCAGCACCACGTCTCCTTAGGTTATCAACCGTGCGCAACCCGATTGACCTCGCCAAGAAGGCTAATCCTCGCCTGCGAATCGAAGAACACAAGCAAGAACAAGGAAGAACACAACGGAATTGCAGATGTATTGTTTTAGCACTCGAAAGTTGGGGTCTCATAAACCGATGAACGGCTAAACTGTTCAAGACAGAATTAATCTAAGCAAAAACCAACCCTAATGGTGGGGGTGGCGGCTGGATATAGAGGACTGAGGGGCGTGCAAAACCCCTGGACGCGCCCTAATGGGCTCCAACACGATACAAAGCCGAACGCCCCAAAAGACGGTAACGCAGCACCTTGACAGATTCTGAATGCCCACTTGTTTCAACGATTCCCGTTGACTCAGAAGGAATTTTGACATGGGACCAGAGCCATTGGAAAGGTCATCTTCTCAGCTTTCCATACATATGTGGAACGTCCAAAACAGAGTCCGGATGCGATCTGGGCGTCCATTTTAGTGCGGCCTGGTCCTGGACTCCGAATTGGATTCGAAGTCGGCTTGAGTTGGGCCTCCAACATGATTCGACCGCCCTTGCTAGACTTGTGCGCCTCGTAGCCCTTCTCCAAGTACTTCCAGGTCCTCTCCATGGTTCCTAATCATAATTAAATCATTAGGTAGCAATCGATTCTCAAATGAACAAAAAGAAGTACTTAGGAACGAGCACACCTGTAAATTCAATTGTTTGGCGCGAGCTCTAGTGATTGGTCCTTGAATGTCAAGTGGAGGATTGTTGTGTGTATCCGAAGAAGTGATGTCCTCATCAGCTGGAGCTTGGTCGGTGCCGGAGAAGAAGATGGCGACGACACGGTTCAGCGAAGAGACGAAGATCTAAGCGAAATGAAACAAAATGAATGCTCGGGTTACCTCAAGGAGCTTAAGAGCGAGCCATAGGACCAAGGAATTTGGCAAAAAGCTTACCAATCGAAGTGGGAGATGAAGAGGTGTTCTTAGGCCGAAAATGGATAAAACTTCAATTCACCGGAACCCTGTCGTGCAACAATGAAATAAGTTGGGGGGTTTTGATCAGTGGCCTAAAACACGTGAGTTGACGCGCAAAGTTGAGGATAATACCTCTCGGACACGAAGAAGGCACGAAGGTGTCCTCGGGTGCGCGCTCTGGAAATGGCCGAGAGCGCTGGCAGCAGTTCGGGAGCTACAGAGAGAATCAAGAGCTCGCATAAGCAAAAATGGGTAAGGCATTGAATAAAGAAAAGAATGGCATCACCCGGGTGGAAGCTCACCTGCGTAGAGAGCAAGAATGAGCTTCCCTCTCCTCGGTCAAACAGAGGAGAAGTGGGGAAGAAGAGGGGTGCCAAGGGGATATTATGCTCGGGCGATGACGGATATGGAGGCGGCGTAGTGTGTCGAAGCTCCAGGAGTGGTGGATGGGGGCGGTGGATTGACGGCGTGAGCCTCGCCGTTGCTGAGCATGTCGGAGCAGCGCGAGCGCGTGGCGCTCGGCCTCTGCGTGAGGTTGAAGAAGCAGCTGACTGGTGGGCCCCACTTCGTCAGTGACACGTACACGCACGCGAGAGTCAGAGTTAGTGAGGCCACGTCGACCGTTAGATCTTGAGCGAGCGGCTCAGATCGAAGGAGGGGTTCGGACAGGTCAAACGATGAGGAGATCTGGGTCTTTGAACCTCGATTCGACGGTTGCATGCGAAGGTGCAGTTAGGCGGTTGGGCTGAGCCGATTGACCGAGTCGGGCTCGAGCCCAGGGAACAGTGCGACTGGTTTGGATCCAGGGTTTTGACTGGAATTTAAATTGTTTTCCTACTTTGACCAGGGGCTTAAAAATAGGAATAAAATTCCTAAAATCATGAAATAATTTTTTCGGGGTTCCTGGGATAGCCTAGTGTCCATAAAAATTATTGAACCCTACTATTCATAATATATTTTGTAATATATAAATTCAAACTTAGGCTAGGTCTCTTAATGGTGTTTGAATTTTCTTAGGGTTCAAACTAGTCCCAAAAATTTGGGAAAAATTATATTAATTCGTGATAATTAGTATAGTATTTGAATAGATTATTTCCAGAGATACTTTAGTAGCATTTATTTCAGTTTTTAGTTTGGAGTTCAAATTAAAGTGTATGTTTCCTTGGTATTTTGAGATTTTTCCAAGTACAATATTTAAATGAAAAGTTTCAAAACATGATGCATGCTAATGAGATGCATAATAAACCTCTTTATTAATTTGGGGATGTGATAGTTGTGCTTCGTGTCATGCTACCAAAGCGCACACCTCTATGTGCTGACCGCACGCCATCAGTGTCAGCATCACACCAAGACTTTCTCAACGATGGCCTCGGCCACCGCCATCGGCCTCCATCTCACCTGGAGTCTGCCGCCACCCACGGCCTCCACCTCGCGTCGAGTCTGCCACTACGCCACCTCTGGCCTCCACTCATAGAGTCTGCCATTGGTGCGCCCACCATTGCCACCCACGCTGGCCTCTCCCAATGCTCCTGGATCTTGAGGCTCTGATACCAATTGTTGGAGCTGAATTGCTCAGCTCCCTCTCTTGTACACATGCGTACACCTAGAGAAACCTCACTCATTGTTTTCTCTCTTGGAGAACACACCTGCACACAAGCGTGGGAGGAAGAACACGAGTATTTTTTTGTGCCAGGCAGCGACTGCATTGCCTCGGCTTTTTCTATCATCCTCTCGATCAAATAAGTACTCAACTACTAACTGAAAATACATGCAGTCAGACCACTAACACCTGATCCTATTTCCATAGCACGGCTCCAACAAAAGCGTTAAGACTACTTCCTACATGCAGGCCACTAACCCAACAACTATCCTTGTGCCACTACTTACTGACTACATGCGGCTACATCCGATTTATTCCAGAGAGGAAAACAACACGTCAACGTGCATACATTTGGACGTGTACATGACATGCAAGATAAATTTCCAACAGCACTCACCTCATCGGTGGTGAAATGCGCATGGCCGGTCGGCGGCGAGGTAGACGGCAGTGGTGTGGCGCAGGTTTACGGCGACACGGAGGTCTGGCAATGTCCTGGTGACGAGGAGGTAAGCACCATGTAGAACATGACATGGCGAATCCAATGGTGGAGATGATGTCATCGAAAACCCACTGACGATGGTGCAAATAGTGGCGGAGGGAGCTTCGGCCGGCGGTGGAAAAAATGTGATTCTAGCGAGGAGATTTGGAGAGGAGAGGTGAGACCTCTGGGGATGGATTGAGGAGGATGAGGGGCACCTTATGCTCTCTTTTATAGGGCTGGAGGGGGAGCGGAGGAGGAGATCAATGTAGCAGAGATCGTGGCGGCGTTACAAAATCTGGTGAAATGGTTGCGTAAATACAGGGGTTTTTGGCCGAAATGGTGGCGGTGGAGTAAAGGGATTTAAATGCACTTGATTCGGGTTGAAGATGAGGAAGAAAATGCTAGCATTTAAAGCTTTGAGCTCAGCAATGGAGGCGGTGCGGGAGGGAGAAGAATACAGGGAAGAAGAAGACCCGACAGGTGGGCCACACCTGGAAGTGAGAAAGAGAGAGAGAAGGTGGAGCGAGCTGGCAGGTGGGCCAAAAACGAAAGTGGGCCGTGGAGGGAGAGAAGGAAAATGGGTTGAGAAAATGGGCTTCGGCCTGAAAAAGGAAATCCAGATTTCAACACTATTTGAATTATAAAAATAGCAAGAATCAAATAGGCTTTTAGAAAATACCAAATAAAGTTCAAAAATTCTTGAAAAAATCGTAGAAATCCCCAGAATTATTTTGAACTTAATAAAATTATTTCCAACTTACAGTTGGCTTTTATTTTTGCACATAAATTATTTTTAATTTTTGGAAAATAGGAAAACACCCTTTTAAATTCCAGAAAATGTAAGAAATTAATTACAATTTTCTTTTTAACTTTAAATTCAAGAATACCAAGAAACTCTTTTAGAAATCAGAAAATCTAATAAAATGATAACTTTATTAATTTTAGTTTTGGTAATAGAACTTTGGGATGTTACAGAAACTAGATAGAGTCTTTCCGAAAAGTCCAAAGAGGGTGTTTTCACGATTTGGGAAGCGGTCAGACCAGCTGTTGGTTGGCGATTAGACCAGTGGGCGGTTAGACCGGCCATGGCTAGTGGCCAGACTAGCCAAGGGCTGGTAGTGTGACCGGCCAGGGCGTGTTCATGCATAGTGAGCTGTGATGAACTTGTGGATTTGGCAAAGGTAATGGGATTTAGTCCTTGGGTGTTGCATGATGTTTATTTTGGCTAACGTGAGTCAAGTTGCGAGAAAGTTGTGCCTGAAACAGATGTCTTGGTCTATTGTTCTACAAGAAGGCTTAGAGACAACTACGATCAACGATGAGGATGATCGGGACTAGGATACAGGAGCTGAGGTCCAGAATGATCAAAGATACCGGGTGAAATGGTTGGACTCAAGCATGGCGCAAGATGGATAAGATCGACCGAATGGGATGTTTGGTACAATGGGTTGCATCAAGTAGCTTGGGGCTGATGCAAGTGTAAAGGTGGTCCGGTGGGAGCCGAATGGGAGAGACTTGCCGGCCTAAGGAGAGCCATTGATGAACCTATGCGTGGCAAAGCATGAGATTGCTTCACGATGACTGGCTTGGTCATGGAGAAGGATCAAGAAGGAGTATTTTGGTATCTTAACCAAAACACTGGGTTGGTGACCTTGGAGAAACCACGATTCATGACCGTACAAAGGAGAGGCGATTTATGTCAAGAGAAGATCATGAAGAGACCAATTCTAGAGACACAATTTGTCGTCCACTTTGAAAAGTGTGCGTGAGTATAGACTTGTTCGTGTGTCGGCTTCATCGGTGTCCGTTAGGGTCTTCTCTCTGGAGGTAGTTGTAACATCCAAAATTTTGGAGTTCTTTTGAAGCCTTTCAAACTAAAAAAAAACTATTTGAATTTTCTTGAGTTAGTAAAGCTTAATTTGAATTTTTTAGAAATTAAAACCATTTATTTTGAATAATCTAAACATTAACTAAATTTAAGACCTATTTATTCGAGTTACTCTTGTTCCAGAGTATTTTTTGGATTTTTCTTGGAATTTGTTTGCTATTTGTTCGAGCTCGATTTGATTTATTTCCTTTCTGGAAATCCTTTGAATTTCTCCAAAATCCTCTTGGGCTAAATAATTTTCCACCGTCCTCTTTCTTTCCCTATGCTCGCACTGGTGCATTCCTTCTCCCCAGCCTAGCTCCGTAGCAAGTCTGTGTCCACGCTTCCACTATCGCTGACGTGTGGGTCCTAGCTGTCAGCGCCATCCCTCCCCTCTCTGTTTCCATCTTTGCTTCCGACACGCCATTGCCACTGTGTTCGTTCCAAACTCCGCTTTCCCACCTTTGAATGCTTGCTGCACCCTCTATATCTCTATCCTTGCGTCGTGCCGCATCCAAAAGCCCCAATCGCTGCCTTGAATTCGTTGCCAAGCCACCGGGAGCGAAGCTTCAGGCCTGAGCCTCGCTGTCAACTCTGTCGTTCTCTTTCACTGCCGCTAGTGAGATTAGCGCCTCACCGCCGCCACTATCAGGTCCACGTCACCTGGATCTACTCTGCCCCCTCGTCTGTTTTGCAGGTGCACCTCCGTAGCTCATTGCCTCCGAGAGTCGTAGCTCCACAACCGCTTTTCCTCATTGCACTGCCATCTTCGACGACCCTCGGTCTTCGTGTGTCATCTGTCGAGTTCACCGTCGCTTCGTCTTTTGTTTGGACCTCTCCAAGCCCTCCGAGCCATAGTTGTTCACCATCGACGCCTTCGCTGGAGTTGCACAGCCACAGTTGTCCCTCACTCCCATCGTCAATGTTGACATGGCACGTTGTGTCAATGCCCCATCAGCTTCTCCATCCTGGTCAGCAGCCGCGTCAGCCACCACCTCAACCCTTGTCGCCCGCGTGTTGCTTGTGTGGCACAGTCAGCCACTGCCATGTGGACCTCGCATGTTAGTTCCTGTTCCATGAACCCTACTCACCGTAGACCGCAAGCATTTCTCGTGGACTTGGCCTATAGACCATGATCCCACTTGTTAGTGACCCAATTCATTTTCTTTTAGAAATTTAGTTCCGGCTAAAATTCTTTTTCTCTTGCTGATGTCATGTTGATGCAATAATTCGGATTTTCCTTTAGAAAGAAATTTCATTAACCCCGAAATATTGTTTTCTCTCTCTTTTTCTTGGAATTTAATCTTACGAAAGCGCTTCTCCTTCGTTCGCCATTCAAGTTCCTAAATTATTCTAAAATCGTGTTCTTTCTTATAGTGCATGTTTTGTTAGTTTTGGATTTTATTTGAATTTCTTTTGGATTTATTTATGTTTCGTTCGTTCTCTCTCTCTCTCTCATTTGGACAATGATTTCCAAGGCGTAGGAGCATGATTTGAAGACCAAAGTGTGGTAACTAAGCAAGGCCATGGCAAGTCGTAATCCTTTGATCATATTGAACCTATGTTTTCAAAAGTATGTTGTTTTATATCAAATTGCATGCTACTTTTGTATCAACTATTTTGGGACTTGTTAATCACCTAATTTTCATTAAGCCACCTTGATTATTTTGAATACAATCTCTCCTTTGTCACCATAGAATGGTCATTACTAGTTGGATATATTTATACTACCAACATGGGTTGTCATAGATTTTCTTAGTCATGCTTAGTTATACGATGAGCTCATGTTCACATGATCAATTATGATAATGTGACTTAATGAGATATGGAATTGTGGTGCGATGCCACTGTTGTGCAACTTACGGTGCAATGCTACTATTGTACAAGTTGTGGTGTGATGCCACTGTTATAAAAGATGTGTGCCAACACGGATTGTCATTTGCTTGGTTAAACCAAAGGGTTTTATGCTCAGACGAGTGATCATGTAGTAAAGAGGGTGTTGTTCGCACATTGGGGTGAGGTAGTCTCGTCTAAGTACATGTTAAGGACTTAACCTTGTGCGCCATTGAACTGAGCCATATCGTACATCCACATATCCAATATGGGATAGACTTGGCTAATTAATTTGCAATGTCTCAACTTTGGTTCTGTTGTGGTGGTGTAGGTTCCGGGATGGATGTATACTCACATGGCACAAGATGGGGCCCCTATTTGGTTGCAAATACATTTAGTATTGAAATCTTAGCAGGCAGAACTAGGTTGAGAAGGAGATTTGTAAAGGCCTTATGGTAATCGCTTAGTTGCGCGCCCAAGGAAGCATGTCATGGTTGGCATTATAAGTTTATTATGTCTTATGGGTCAAATTGTACAACCTTTACAGAGTGTTAAAAACCGTTCGGGGATTTCACGTGAGATATAGAGCTTTTACAAAAAATGGTTGGACGGTGAATGGGATTGTTCACTTGGTGAATGTGATGTTCACTTGGCGGTTTGGTTGGAAAGTGAATGAGAGGTTCACTGGTTGTTTCAAAGCAATTGTTTACTTTATTTATTATTATCTTTTCAATTACACTTTACAATCTACTTACTATATTTATCATCAAAACTTGCTTTCTACAAAAGAACCATATGGCTATTCCTTTGTTCTAGCCTTGCATGAATATTAATTGTATACTATTCCCTATGACTTGCTGAGTACTTTATACACTCACAGCTTTAAACATTGGTGCTCAGTTAAAGAAGGTCAGGCTACTCAAGAGTTTTACGAGGAGTACTTTGAAGACTTTGTGAACTAGGATGAGCTCCCTACTCGATTGCATGCAGACATGTCGAATGGCAACCATAAGTTATCTTTTCCTATTGCAAGAGTTTCATTTGTTTCTTAAGCCCTGTGTGGCAAGTTAAGTAAACGTTGACCATAAGGTCCAATTGTTACTATTTATTACTATTTTCCAACCTTTTTAGTTAATTCATTGAATGGATGGTATTTCATCGATGTTGTCACTATATAAGCTACCTACTGATCATGGGACTAGTTTAGAATACATAGATGGTGTCAGATGTGGTTGGACTCAAGCATAGTACAAGATGGACATGATCGACTGAATGGGAAGTTTAGTGCAACGGGTTGCATCAAGTAGCTTGGGGCCGATGCAAGTGCCAAGGTGGTCCAGTGGGAGCCAGATGGGAGAGACTTGCCGGCCTAAAGAGAGCCATTGATGAGCCTACATGTAGCGAAGCATCTAATTGCTTCACGATGATTGGCTCAGTCATGGAGAAGGATCAAGAAGGGGTATTTTGTTATCTTCACCAAAAGACTAGGTTGGTGACCTTGGAGAAACCGCGACACATGACAGTTCAAAGGAGAGACGATTTAGGCCAAGAGGAGAAGAAAATCACGAAGAGATGGATTCGTCATCTGCTTTGAGAAGTGTGCATGAGTGTAGACCCATTTATATGTGGGATTAACGGGTATCCGTTAGGGTTTTCTTTCTAGACGTAGCCTCCACTATATAAGAGTTGGTGCAGGATTTGCACAATCAAGCATTGGAAACTCTAATTTGTGATTTGGGGAAAGTGGAGAAAATAGAGGAGGCTAGGGTTTAAGAGAGATGGACCTCCATTGTGAAGTTGTTAACATATAATCCTTCTAATTAATCCAATCAAGTCTGTCGTAAGATGAGTTTTATCATGTTCTAGTTCTCTCTTTGTTGATTTTGGATTTTTTGTGTTCCAAGGGTTTTGGCTGGTTCTTTTGCTGTGATCGTCAAGAAATTCATGGAACCTTGGCCGCGATTGTCACACCCGAGTATTGAATACCCAAAGCCCTCATGTGTGTACCATACTAGTCCCGTGATCAGTGGCTAGTACGCACATCAACAATATTGATAATCACATCCATACACATTATATATATAACATGAAACAAATAGGGCATTAAACTTAAGTGTTTACATGACAAGTTTGTATTACATCGCGACCGCCAAATTAAAACTCAAGTAGCAAGATAAATAGTGGAAGCACAGCAATTAAATCCAAAATGTCCAGTGGTGTGCCCATCCATACCCTCAAGCAACCGACAAGGACAAGACCTTAGCAAGACCCGTCACCGTACCATCTAGTACCGGGTGCAAAGAACGCATCGTCTGACATGGGCTCATCCTAATAATTTGATCAACAATTTTAAGTAAGATTGAGTACATTTTGTACTCAAGAAGACTTGTAGTGTATCGTAACATAACATAAATGCAAGGTTATCAAAGGACGAGGCTCTACACTACAGGTTTTTTTCAACATTAAGCAAGTTTCATTTGCAATAACAATTTGTAATAATCTGGAATGAAATTTTAAAGAGCAATTGAAAGATCATGAATTAACAACTATGTAACTCAATAACAACAAAATAATAACCCTCCTTGGTTGTGATCATCATTTCATTCTTAGCCATAGACATGGCACTTATGTTAACAACAACAAAACCACCCCAACATTTCCCATCGAGACCGTTTTTGCAAAAGGAGAGACTATACCCGACGAAACAACACTTAGCATGCTCATGACCACGAGTACGGCTATTTAACTAGATTTATACATTGTAGAGGTGTACAACTTTACCCAAAAGATATAAGGTCTCTAGTTTGTTTGGTATCTGTTGATACCACTACACACAACATTATAGTATGCAATTTAGAGTTCATAACGAAGCCTATATATCATCTAGTCCTAACCTTGCACTAGCCCGGCAAATGAAACACCCTAACGTCACCCGGGTTCCTCCCGTTTTAGTGAGACATTCAATGTTGTATCAGCAGGGTTGGTTCCCAATGGCTCGGTGAAGGGAGCCCCTTCGAATAACCCTTCTTGGATTGCTCATACTACCACGGCCTACCAACATGCAAGGCTAGTCCTAAATGACTTAATTAGCTAAGTCTATCCCATAACTAGCACATGTGGTTGTACGTTTAGTGTTAGGTTGGATACACTGACATCTAGTCCTTAATCGACCTACGCAAAGATCTCCCCCTATCTACATGCGAGGCGCACCTCTCACATTCGTCAGTTCATAATATAACTCGTTTGCATCAAAAACTAAGTTTTTTATTTTTATTTTATACCAAACATATAGAGGTAACCCCTTCGAACCAACATTTCAAAATTGCCCCATTTCATACACAAATTTTCATCAAGTGTTCAAATTTAGTGAACCTAGAGCCCGGCTAAGCATTTATTTGATACTCATAATCGAAATACCCATATTGACATTAGCTACCACCTAAAGGCTAAAACAGTAAGGATAACAACATCTCACGGAGGATTATGCATACAATAGGAATTTAACTACCGTTACCCGCAAATATAGAAATTTTAGCCAAACATACACACATGCATAATAGACTTTGCAAAACAAAATACAATAATTGAAATAATGGGAACAACATGGTCAAAGGAGGTGCTTACCTTGCTCTGGTAGCTCTGAGCATGGGGGTGGTGGTTCATCAAATGTTCCGCTTGCATTTCCGACGTCTATTCAAAAGAGCCCAAAACAAATCACAAACAGTAAAATAAATTCAACAGCAAAAAAATTCAATTTTTTTGAATATTCATAAAGATCATGATTTTATATGAATTTATAAAAAAGATTCATTCAATTTGGAGTTTAGATGCAAAAGTTATTAGCATTTGATTTTTGCTCGGTTTGAAAAATCCTAAAAATAAGAAAAGGGTGATGTCGAAAGAGGAATGGGGAGGGTGTAGCATGGCGATGCTCTGGGTGGTGGCAAAAGACATGGCCGAAGGTGGTGTCACAGTGGCAAGGAGTGGTGGAGCGCCTCGAGTCTTCGACGGATTTTATGTAGAGGACATCCTCCGAGCAAGTGGCTTGGCGCACTAGACTCAGCGAGTCCAAGTGATGCTAACGGGTCGAGCGCAGGGACCTAGGGTCACCAAAGGTGAGCCAGCAGTGTTTTCCTTAGTGTCGCCATGGACGGCTATGGGCTCAACAACACAACCTACTAGCCCGAGGCGAACTAAAGGGCGCATAAGGTTCAAGAGCTCACCATGATCACGAAGGTGAGGATGATGAGGTCGAAGACGACTTGGGGTGGCCAGACGGTGATGGATAGAGGTGGCAGCATCAAGCTTCACGTGATCGAGCTCCTCGGTGGAATCAGGTTGAAATGGAGCATGGGAATAGCTTTAGGGGAGCATAAAGGATGGGGAAAATGACCTTGATGAGGGCAGTGAGCAGCGACGACGCAGAGGAGCTCATGGTGACAGTGTTCTATGGCAACGGAGATGCTACAAGAAGGTATGTGTTAGCTTGCATGCACGCTAAGGATGGAGGAGAAGGGAGGAATTGAACGAGGACCCACTAGAGTCAGTAGAAATCAATGGAAATTACGACGACGATTGGAATTGGGGAAGAAAAGCAAGTGCTTGATTCTCTACGAGATAGACAATGTTAACTAGGGGGATAGCATGATTTGGGAGTGGTACACATTGTGACATTCTCGGGTTGAGCTCAAACTCACCGAAGCGACTAGGACACATTGACTCAGATCAGGGCGTGCACCAAAGATGCAGAAGATGATGGTTCTTTCATGTCACAGAGCTCTAAAGGCTACATTGAGCAGAGAAAGAGCATGAGTGAGGTGCTAGACGAATGATGATGCGGGTGTCGAGGGGAATGGACCTCACAGGAGGAAATGGTGGTGTGAAGCTTACTCATCGGCGTCGAGAACACTTATGTTCTCGCGAAAATAGAGTGCGAGAATCTCAATTTTGCATGAAAATAGAACGTGGCAAGCTGAGGGAGAAGATGACACAGTTAGCGGCCTAATTACAGTTAAGAATAGCACGGGATGATCGGTGAGAAGATGGCGGTTGCACAAGAATCTCGCGGGCGCACTTTGGTGTGTCCGCCCACGCAGGAAAAGGTGGTGACCGGGCAGTTACTAGCATGGGTGCGGTGACGTACAATGTAGGCGGAGGCGATGGAAGTAGTTGAAGGAACAAAATGGTGGGCGGTGATCAAAACCAAGGGGTGGAGCATGTTGGTGATATACCCTAGAGGCAATCATAGAGATAATTGTATCATATCTATGTTTATGAGTTATTGAATAAATGTTATTTTATTCCGTGACTGAATCATTAGTTAATTAGGTCATTAAGTATGTGACTTGTTGGTGAAGCTCTTTTAACTTATATGATATCGTTCTAAATGTATCCCTGGTCGGATGTCACTGGTCGGAACACTAGTGACTTATCGACCAACATATGTATTGATTGATGACTATGTTTCACTAGTCATGGATATAGGGATATCGAATCGATAATATGGACACATGTTAGAGAACATAGTGTTGATAAGACCCACCTTGAGACACTATTGAGATTGTTATGATTATATGTGTCATTAGTTGGTCTCAAGCAATGATGATGTATAATCCTTAGACCTAAGATCAGCATGGTTCCCTACATGTGTAATAGCACTCTAAGGGGTTGCCAAACGCTACTCGTAACTAGGTAGTTATAAAGGCAGCTTTCGGTTATACTATTGAACATGCGGAGGGATGTGACTGGTCAGATATGGGATTTACCCCTCCTAACATAACAAAGAGAGATACCTCGACCCTCAAGTGGTCGAATAAAGAAAGTGCATAGTCATGCATCGTGGTCGAATAGTTCGACCACATAAAGTTATTCGACACTCGATCGAGAAAGTATTGAACAGTCTAGGGATGACACAATATCTCACCTCGAGTTCAACTAGATATCGTGAGGCAAAGAGATAATATACGAGCAGGTCACTTAGTTTGATCAGTTATGGACTGGTCGTATGGAGGTACGAGCTGGTCATAGATTGGTCGAACGTAATCATAGAGTGGTCGAAACCTGGTCGTAAGGAGTTACGAACTAGTGGAGACTAAATATGAACTACTCGAATAGAGATATGAGCTGGCCATTAGTGATGAAGACCTGGTCGTAGATCATATTTCATTAAGGCTTGTCCGATATAATATGTGTATTCAGGAATCGTTATGTCCTACTAGGAAACGCTAACGACTCGTGATCGGAAAGGGTTTCTGAGTCACAACCGATTACGCATGAACCTACAGGGTCACACACTTAACGGGTTGGAACAAAACATATTCAAATAGGATCAATCATGGGTACTATTTAAGGAGATGCTTGAGGCTATTGGGAGAAATGTGAGAAACATGAGTTGCTCACCAAAACCATAGCTGGCAATTTCTCGAGAGAGCCCCGCCGTGTGACTTGGTGCTAGCACATTGGTGTTCGGTGTTCCTTCTCTAGACGTATGGACACCGTAGAGGTGCTACTACGGTTGCTGTTGCGCTTGAGGACAATCCATGATCTTCACAAGGAACTGTAGAGGCTACTGGAGGAGACAATCGACTATAACCATTGCATCGACATGCTCGACGTTGGATGATCGACTACGACCACGTCACCAACACGCTTTACGTTGGATCGATTTGCTCCAACTCTTCTTCCGCTGCACTACGCGTCTGGTGGTAATGATCTATTATCTCTTGCTTGCATGGCCTCTTAGTTTACGTGGTAGAAAATTTTGAATTGCCAGCTATCGTAGCTTGCATTTATCCCTTTAGAGCAGGCGCGGGTGCGGCGTGCTGGCGTGCGGAGACAAAGGCGAGGTGCATGAAGGGTGCTGATGTGTGAGACCAACGTGTCAATCAGACAGAAGCGGGGCACACTAACACAGGCTAGATCGAGCACGTGAGTCAGCGTAGAAAACAAAAGACAACACAAAAGTATTATCCCTATAAACTATGAGGTGATGGAAGGTGGAATCACACACTCTCAAGCGTCTTACCACACTCTTACAAGTGTTCTTAACAAAGCACGCAGCAGATGGTACAGCCGGTGGCTGGTTCGTGATACCGTGTCGAGAGTGGGTATGATTGCAAGAGGGAACCTATTCTGATCAAGAGTATGTGGAGTTCGGAAGGCACAATATGGTAGCAAAAGGATCAACAATAATCAAATCAGTAAATGCAAGTTGAAAGATTGTTCAAAGTACTTGTCAAAAGTTGCTGATCCTAGCCTAATCACAGCTAGCTAATCAAAGCCCTATGCAAAGAAGTGTATGTACGCATACGCAATGATCAATGTGACTTGATGTAAGCAAAGGAAAACCTCACAATAAGTTCTAGGAGAGACGTTAGCCCACTACTCAAACTTCTTTCTAAGAGCACAAGATTATTTGCGCGATGTAGAGTACAAAACAACGATATCGGTAAAAACGCGAACAACCC
The DNA here is from genome assembly GCA_036346255.1 of Ampelocalamus luodianensis. Classification (NCBI taxonomy): domain Eukaryota; kingdom Viridiplantae; phylum Streptophyta; class Magnoliopsida; order Poales; family Poaceae; genus Ampelocalamus; species Ampelocalamus luodianensis. The sequence goes on from CM070621.1 coordinate 53,546,964, forward strand.
TCTAGATTGAGCAGATACAACAGCTAGTCTTAAACGATGAAAAGGAAAATTTTTATATGGCTTGTATATACTTTTTTGAAAGGTTTCGATGAGATCTACAACTTTTTCAACTGGACGGACCGCAAATTCCGAAGGGAAGACCAAAAGAAAAGACAAAAATAGAAAACCAAAAACATGCGACGCGATTTCGGGGCTAAAGATGGCCGATTTTGGGGTCTTGGAGGGCAAGAAGCATCTTGCTTGTTGGATTTTCAGATGCGAGTCATCGATAGCTTCGAAATGAGCACAAGAACGTCAAATTCTGACTTCGTATGCAAAAGTTATGCCATTTTACTGAAAAAGTGTCGGAAACGGACTCGAATTCGTTTCGGATTTCAACTTCAAACTGCTATATCTTTTTATCCCGTAGGACAAATGTGCCCAATTTTTTTGTGGTAGCTGGGGGATATATCAGGAAGGGCTCCACTAATTTTCATTGATTTTCACGAAAGTTTGATGCCCTTTCAAATTTCGGGCACAGGGGACTCTCTTTCTTGTTTTCTTCTCTCTGATTTTTTTTCTTCTATTTTTTGTTTCTTTTTTTTTTCTTTGTTTTTTTCTTGAAGTCCCGAAACCAACTAGAGCATTTTGGTGGGCTCAACCGAAATCAGTCGAGTTCCTTTTTTCTCTTTCAAAACAGCCAAAAATCAATCTGTTTAGCCGCAACAAACAGCAGGCTGCCCAAGCAATGAATGACTTCAATCTGTTTAGCCGCACCAAACAGCAAGCTGCCCAAGCAATGAATGACTCGGATCAAAACAAAACACCGACGTGACTTCTTTTCTTTAAGCAGCCAACACCACCAAGTAATTAATGCTTCATGTTCAAAGGCAATAAACAAATCGACAATTGAATCCAACACACTGATGTTACTTCGGCCTAACCAGCAGAGAAGGAAATTGGACGCTGGACGTCAGCTTCAGCAGCAATCAAGAGATAATAGTCTCTTGACTTCCCACGCATCAACAGAGAGGGTATTAATTGATCTCCTACGCGGCACAGCAAAGCAAAAAGGGGATTGGTTCGGCCGCTTCCAATGAGTAGCGATCCAATCCGGATCGGCTTCCCCACCCGAAGACAACTCAGTCCACGAACGAAGAAATTGTTTTGCAGTGGGTTGCCGCGGTAGGAGAGGGGGCGGCAGGGGATGATTGGTGTGGTGCGGCAGGAACTCAGGAGGCCGCGGCAGTGGATGATGGCGACGGTAGATTTTTTTTTTTTTGAAACAATGACGAAGCTACGTAAAGAACACGATATGCAACTACACAACAACGAACTAGACTCCAACTAAACTAGAAACCAGCAACTGACATGACAATGCAACAAAAATTCAACAAGCAAATACCGAAATAAAAATTGCAAGGCACAAGGGGCGATGGGACAGCGGAAGAACGCGACGAACACAATATTTTTGTGGGGCTAATTTTCTGGATTTTAGGATGATGAACAGTAACTAAAAGGGGAAAACTGTGATTACCTAACGGGCAACCGTTGCTCTGATACCAACTGATGATAGTGTGGCCCGATCTTCCGATAGGTACTGATACGTCGATTGTGGAGAACATGACGTTGATGATCCAAAGGCTCCGACCCGAACAGATCGATCCCCTTGCAATCACTACACCACTGCTCCGTTGGTTATCAACCGTGCCGAATGCGGTTGACCTCGCCAAGAACGCTATCTCCTGCAAGCGAATCAAGAACACAAGCAAGTGAGTAGAAGATGCAATCTGCATTGCGAATAATAATTGAAGCACACAAGTTGGGGTTCCTCAAACCGATGAACGGCGAAAACTGCAAAGCAGAATAATCTCTAAGAAAAACCCGTCTAACCAAAAGGGATGGCGGCCACTATATGAAGGAGGGAGGGGGCGGCGGCACTGTTCATGCATGAATAGTGTTGCACATGAACAGTAACCAAAACCCTAGGGGTGGGTTGGCTATATGGGCCACATGTCCCAAATCAGCCCATTCATGACATAAGTCAGCCCATTCATTACATAGCCTATGGGCCAACAAGAGGTGACGCAGCACCAGGGCATGTAGACATAGTACGATGGCATGTAGACGCAGCTCGGCATGTAGGAGTAGTAGCAGCTCGGTCCACTTGGGAAATATGGCATTGCCATAGCTGAAAGTCCTGTCGCAGAAGGTATGGTTGTAGTAGAGGATGCAGTGTAGCGGGTCGAAGTAGTGGTTGCATCCTTGGGGTTGATGTCCTCATCAGTTTGGTCCAAGAATTCTTTCGAAATGCCAGAATTTATACGTGCAAAATGAGCCAAATAAATAAAACAATTCTAAATAAAATCCAAAAATTACCAAATAAGCATCAATAGAAAGATAATGGATTTAGAAATTTGAATCACTCAAATCGGAGCTCGAATAGAGGAGAACGGGCTCTCGGAAGTTTGAAAACACATGAAATGATAAAAACCAGGATTTTTGGATTTATTTTTGTAAAGGAAAATCAGATTACTGCGTCAGCAAACGTCAGCCCTGAGGGATTCAGATTTCAACCAAATTGTTTTTCTGAGGGAAAAGGAAATGCTATACGGCTTCCACGTGGATCGCCATGCGAGCAAAAGGGTCGACATGGTCGTGACATGGTGCCACATGGCGGCCATGTGCCATGTCAAGACCGAACAATGCGAATCGCCAATGATGAGGGCACCGTGGCTAGTGTACAAAGAAGGAAAACATGACGCCACAGCCTCGACAACGCAGCGCCAAGGGAAGGTTGGCTGCGAGGAGGAAGAAGCGATGGCGGCGGTGATGCTCCTGGGGCTTTGGCGATGGGGAGGCGCGCATGTGGTAGGCGATGTTGTGATGCCATTGGTGAGGACGACAATGCTAGAGGGGCCTTGGCGTGGCGCAAAGGCGGCGGCGTTGCTCGACGGCGGTGACGGAAAAGCTTGAAGCATGGCTAACTAGGGGCGCGAGAGAGAGAGAGGGGAAGATGGGTGAAAAGGAGAAGCTCATGGGGAACTCCGTGCTCCTCTTTATAGGACGTGGGAAGGACCGAAGAAGCTCACAGGATTCACGGCAGCTCTTGCGTGCTCTGGCAAAACCGGGCAGAAAAGAAGGGAGGTGACGGCATGAGCGAGTACAGCGGAAAAATGGGTGGTCAACGCTTGCGGCCGCAAGGAAAATCAACGATGGAATCCCGGGATGGGATGGAGCTTTGTCAGCAGCAATGACAGACGGCGCAGCATCACGCACGAGGATGAAGGGGTGCTGACAGGAGGGCCCCACATGTCAGCGAGAAAAGGGCACGTTCGGACCGTTCGACTAGCCTCATGTGGACGTTCGGACCATCTGAAAGTGCCTCGCGGCTAAGCGGGCTGGAGCACGGGGAGGCGGGCTGAGAGAGATTCGGCCCAAAGCCAACGGGTGATTTAAAATGAGATTTTGAATTAAATAAATACTAGAAAACAAAAAAGGCTTTTTTAAAATAGCTAATATAGTCCAAAAATTATAGAAAAATGCACATAAATTTTTTAAAACTATTTAGAATTTCATAAAAATATTTTCAACTAAACTTTAGCTTTTATTTTTTGCAAATAAAATCTTTTTAATTTTAGAAATTGAGGAAAAGCAATTATAAAATGCAAAAAAAAAATCCAGAAATGACTTAAAATAATAATTTTGACTTTAATCCAAATAAAATCAAGAAAACTTAAATAAACCAACTTGAATTAATTGAAGTTTGATTAATTCAAATTAAATTGTTTTTGATTTCTAATTTTTCAAGTTAAGCTTTGGCAACTTAATAAAATAAAATGGTTACCTTTTAAATTTTGAAAATTTTCAAAAAGCTAGGAAAATTGGATGTTACATCTAAAGAATAGCTTCTCGCTAACCTCAGACTAGAAAAGTGGTGTCCTACACTTTTTCCCATAAAGTGCTTCGAATGGGGACATTTGCAAGCTTGATTGGAAGCTATTGTTTAAAATGACTAGGCGAATGCCAAACGTTTCTTCCAATTCATGCTATTGGAGTGCACGCAAGCTCTCAACATATCTTTAAGAGTCTGATTTGTCCTCTTAGTTTGGCCTCACTTTTGTGGGTGGAAAGCTGTGCTAAAGATTTGCTCGGTCCCTAATAGCTCGTGCAAGCTATCCCAAAACCGTGAGGTGAATTGAGGACCTCAATCGGAAGTTACCATCTTCGGCACACCGTGCAAGCGGCGTTGTTGTTCCGATAGAGTTTTGTGAGTTTATCTCCATTATAAGCGGTGTTAACTGGAATGAAATGAGCCACTTTGGTCAAGCGGTCGATGATAATCCATATCGAGTAATGCCCGTTTTGGGCTCTCAGCAAGCCAATAATGAAATCCATACCGACACCATCCCATTTCCACTCGGGAACCTTTAGAGGTTGGAGTAACCCCACTGGTTGCTGGTGTTCTGCCTTGAATCGTTGGCATACATCGCACACGACAACATGTGCAGCGATGTCCCGTTTCATACTTGGCTATCAGAATAGTTCTTGGAGGTCTCGATACATCCTTGTACTCCCGTGATGAATGGAGAGTGGTGAATCATGAGTTTCTATGAGTATTAGCTCCTTGATATTGTGATTATTCATGACATACAGCTCCGTATGCTACCACTCCATTCACATCTTCTAAATTTTGATTTTCATCGCTCTACAATTCGTGCTTGATTTCGACGATCGCTTGATGATTGAGTTGGGCGGCCTTGATATGAGATTTGAGGGTAGGTTGTAGTGCTAGGGCAGCAACAAATTCCTTTTCAACTACTTCTAAGTTGAGCTTCAAACTCTTCATGCAATGACGGTTGATTCTCTTCAATCGACACATTGATGGAATTAAGCTTCCATTGAGAGCATCAACTACAATGTTGGCTTTATCGATGGTAATGGATGCCAAGATTGTAGTCCTTGATCAACTCAAGCCATCTTCTTTCCTTAGGTTCAATCGTTGCTCAAGAAATACTTGGACTTTTGAGATCGTGCAAATTTCACACCGACACGATAATGTATGTCTCAAGATCTTGAGAGCACGAACCACGCCGCCAATTCCAAATCGTGATTTGTGTAATTCACCTCATGAGGTCTCAATTGACGTGAGGCATAGGCCACCACTTTGCCCTCTTGCATCAACACACAACCAAGGCCGTGTCGGGATGCATCACAATACATAACGAAACTTTTATGTATATCAGGCAGTGTAAGCATTGGGGCTGTTGTGAGCCTTTTCTTCAATTCTTGAAAGATCTCTTCACATGCCGATGACCATTCATATTTATTCTCCTTTTTAAGAAGTTGGGTCATCGGCCTTGCAATCTTAGAGAAGTTCTTGATGAACTAACGATAATATCCGTCTAGACTGAGAAAACTCTAGACTTCGGGAAACGTGTGAGGCTATTCCCAAGCTAGCACATCACATACTTTGCTCAAATCCATGGCCACACATCCTTCGGATAGAACATGGCCTAGGAAGCCAACTTCCTTTAGCCAAAATTCGCGCTTGTTGAATTTTGTGTACAACTGATGCTCACGATGTTTTTCGAGCACCATACGCAGGTGTTGCTCAAGTTCCTCTGCACTCTTGGAGTAGATAAGAATGTCGTCGATGAAAACCACCATGAAGTGATCCAACTACTGCATGGAAAACTTATTCATAAAATTCATGAAACTCGCATGAGCATTGGTATGCCCGAATGACATTATGGTGTATTAGTACAAGCCGTAACGGGTGGTGAATGCAGACTTGGAATGTCCTCCGGCTTGACCTTGAGTTGGAAATAGCTAAGTCTCATATCAATCTTGTAGAAGACACATGCACCATACATTTGATCAAACAAATCATCAATCCTCGGGAGAGGATATTTGTTCCTGATGGTGACTTCATTTAAGGACCGATAGTCAAAACACATCCTCAGACTATCGTATTTCTTCTTCACGAACAACATGAAGCTTTTCCCCATGGTGATGAGCCAGGACAGATAAATTTTTTTGTCCAATTTCTCCTTGATTTGTGCTTCAATTCGACCAACTCATCGGAGGGCATACGATAAGGTCGCTTGGAAATAGGTGATGTCCCGGGTAGTAAATTCATGACAAATTCCATGTTACGGTTTAGCGGCATTCCCAACAATTCATCTGGAAACACATCGGGATATTTACACACCATAGACACTTGACCAAGTTCTGGAATTGAGATGGAGTTGAGAGTGGGCTGCTGCAAAGAGATAGAATGAGTGGATGAAAAAATGACCCGTTCTCCGTCGGAATTGACAAGAGAAATGGCCCGTTCGGCATAATCGATGAACCCTTTGTGTTTGGACAGCCAATTCATCCCAAAAATCGCATCTAACCCAGGTGTATCAATGATAATAAAATTAGCTTTGAACTCTACCCTATTCATCTCAACCTGGACTTCAAAACAACCAAGTTTTGCTCTCATGACCGACCGGGTGAATACACTATCATGATGCTTTCTAGGGATGTAGTTTTTAACTTTTGTTGCATGGAAAACTTCTTGCATATGAATGAATAAGAATCTTCAGAATCAAATAATGCTAATGTAGGTACTAAGTGCAGAAGAATCATACCCATCACCACATCGGGTGCCTCATTGGCCTCCTTGGTGATCGTATGGTTCCAACGACCGCGCTAGAAGCCTTGAGTCAGTTTGGGAGCTTCCTGCCCCCTTGACCTCGTGCAATGCCTTTGTGGTGCTGCTAGACACCTTGGAGTCGTGGAAGAGGTGACGGGAGCTTCTTTTGCGGGTATCCGTCGCATAGTGTTTGCGTTCACCGCAGGTGAAGCAGGTGACGGCTGCTGCCCGGTTTTGACCTTCAGACGGCTGCCCTCCGTGGTTATATTGCCGAACTGCAGCTTGCTGCTGGTGGGGGCCTTGTGCTTAATACCTTGGAAGTGGTGGCACCGAAGGATGTGCATTTGATGGCTACCAAACGAAAAGTTTCGGTGAGCCACTAATTGCTGATTTCTGTGCCATCCACTTGCACTTGCGTCACTCTATGACCATCCGACTGCTATCTTCGACTCGGATTGCCTTGCCGATGAAGGTCTAGAAGTCAGGGATGTCGTGGGCGGTGAGTGACCACTTCATGTCATCGTTAAGGCGCTCCTGAAAGAGAGTGACCTTCCTTCTCTTGTTTGGGATATCACAAGCAGCATACTAAGCGAGATAATAGAAGCACTGGAGGAACTCTATCACAATCATGTTCCCCCTGTTTGAGTTCATAGAACTCCTACCTCTTGATATCCATAAGGCCCGCTGGAATGTGGGCATTAAGGAAAGCCTCCTTGAAGGCAGCCCAAGTGATGACTTGGCCTTCTCAGAGAATGGCTTGGTGGTTTTCCCACCAAATGGCCGCCGCTCCCTACAACTGGTAAGATGCATAGGGTACCTTCTCCTCACTATTGCACTGAGCAATGGCCAACTTTGTAAGATCGAGGAGGCCGACTAGAGGGGATGAATAGGAGATTTTTTTAAAAAAAACTTCTTTGGCTGAAACCAAGTTTTAATACGGAAGCTAATATCAAAATGGTTTTGCACAATTAAAGTCTAAAACAACTAGTCTTTACTAAGTGCACCAATAATTAAGACAATTGAATTAAAGCAATCATACAAAGAGATAAACAATTAATTCTAGGAAAGTAAATTGCACAATGTAAATTGCAATAGTAAAGCACAATAATGCAAACCACAAAGACACAACGATGTTTTACCGTGGTGTTCAGAGACTTGCTAGTCTCCTCTAATCCACGTTGAGGTAAGCCCAAACCAATTGGACCGGTTCCACAAATTAAGCCAACACCTCGCTCACTAGGGTTGCTCTTCCTCCACTCTGGAGATTGCGAGCACTAAACCACTCACAACCGCCGGCCTTCTCACAAGCTTCTTTGAGAAGATCACTGCACCACGACGCCCACGCCGCTCTAGGTGTCGCAAACACCAAGAGTAACATGTCTAGAACTCTCACTTGAACTAATCAAGTGTCTAAACTCAATGGATACACAATCTACTACCTAAGGCAAGACATGAACTTAAGGTTTGCTCTCCAAGCTCACTAAGTGCAACACATGTACAAAAGAGATGAGAGTGCTTGCTCTTAGCTCAAGGGTAAGTGTAATAGCACCAGCAACACATGCAACATCCCTCCAACTGGCCACAAGGGGTATATATAGTTCACACAATGAAACTAGCCATTGGAGAGACTCTGCTGAAAAATCAGCACAATCGGTAGTACCGCCAACAAATGGTCGGTACTACCGCACCTAGCTCAACGGTCGAGACAGAGCGACAAAGCGCTCTGAACTAGCCATTGCCAAAGCGGTGCGGTACTACTGCCAAGTAATACACGGTAGTTCCTCTATATGGTAGTTCTGCTCAAAGAGCCTGGTACTACCGTACAACCAAGAGAGCAACACATGCTCAAAAGGTGTTGTTCTATAAAAAACATACCGCCATAATGTTCGATACAACCAGGGTGCGGTAGTTCTACTCAAGGAACACCAGTACTACCGCTAACACAGAAATGACCAAACCAGCTCACCCGAATGGAGTGTCCATGTGGACAGTCCAGATTAAAAGGAACGTTCGGACCGAAGGTTTTAACCGCATGATCTCAGCAACTTTCGTACGGTCCGAACAGACTGACGGCTTAGATTGAAAAGAACGTTCAGACCACAGGTCTTAACCGCACGATGCGCTCAGACGGTTAGATCGTCCACCGGTAGTACCGCCAAAGGAACTCCGGTACTACCGTTCAGTGGTAGTTCCACCAAGTACACTTCGGTTCTACCGCAAGCACAAAAACAACAACACAAGCTTAAAAGATCAGATAAAACACGTGGACAGCTCAGATCGCTTTGAATGTTCGGACCACATGTCTTAACCACATGATTGGTTGAACGGTCCGATCGTTCACCAGTAGTACTGCCAAAGGAGATACGGTAATACCGTTATGCAGTAGTTCCGCCCACAACACGTCGGTACTACCATTTTTCCTGAGAAAATCACAAGTCTCTGAAAAAACAAGGATTTTGCACTTTGCTTCAACTCAATTTGCAAAACACATTTGCCAAATTGATGCAAGATGAAAACAAGGGTTAAAAGCAAGATTGTCAACAAGTTGCAAAACACATTTGCCAATTTTTAGAATCAATGCCACAAGGAATAAGGTACATGGCCTCAAATTGTTTGCAAAACACATTCGCAAACTAAAGTCACATGCTACAAGGATTAACCATAAGCCTCAATTATTTGCAAAACACATTCGCAAATATAGGCAACATGTCAACGACAGCTAGAGCAAGCACAATGAGCTATCAACACGTGACAAACTCAAGCTACTAGTTAAGACCCCTCTTAATAGTACCGCAACCTATACTAGCAATCCGGTCTTCAACCAAACACCAAGACCGGTAAAAGACTAGGAACACATCCTTAGCCCTAGCTAGTCATACCTTTGCCTTGCACATCTTGAAGCTTGATGACGCACATCTTCACTTCAAGTCCGGGTCATTGTCTTGAATTTGAACATCGTTAACACATGATGATTTCCTTTGCTTCGGGATCTTGACTTGATGCTCATCAACACATGATGACATCTTCTATCCCGAGTCTTGATATGCATCAACACATGATGCAATCTTCATCTTGATCTCCATCAACACATGATGGATCTTCTATTTGACTTGATGATCAACTCATGATCATCTCTTTTTCGAGAACTTGATGTGCATCAACACAAGATGCATCCCTTACTCATGAGCTTTGAGTAAATCTTGACTTCAATATCATCAACACATGATGATCTTCTTTACTTCGGGATCTTGGCTTGAACATCATCATCACATGATGATTTCCTTTATCTTCGTGAATCTTGACTTGATGATAATCAACTCATGATGTCATCCAAAGTCTTCACCACCTTGGAACATAATCTATTCATCCAACTCATGAAAAATGTTAGTTCCACAATATGATTGTCATTAATTACCACAACATACCATTAACTCATAATGGTGGGACAAGATACCACAATCTTTCCCTCTTTGGAAATTGATGACAACCATCTCAATTACAAATAATTGAATGTAGATTGGTATGAGTATATAAGAATTACATAAGTTGTATATACTCAAAAGATATATGAGCATATATGAACTACACAAGTCTCATATACTCATATGAATATATATGAACTAGACAGGTTATATATACTCAAGGATATGTTTCGAAGTAGAGATCCTTAAAGTATATGGACAAAGGAATATGGATCAATACTAATGAAACCACAAAACATAGAGTGAACCCCCCCTAAATGTGTGCATACACGACTGTGTAAATAAGAACATATGCACATATTCAAGTTAGACTTTTGGTGGAGTTCAACCTATATTTTGGATATGAGGAATGCAACAATATATAAGAATATGAAGTTGAATGCATACCTCTTTGATCTTTAAATCCAACTGAGACTAAACATGAGATATAGCAATAGAAGAGTTAGTCTCACAAATAGATTTATCATTATGAATGCATACCTATTTGGATTTTTCTTTTTATATCCAAGCTGAGACTAAACAAGGTATAACAATAGAAGTGTTAGTCTCACAAATAGATTAATCATTGTGAATGCATACCTATTTGGATTTTTCCTTTTATATCCAAGATAAGACTAAACAAGGTATATCAATAAGACTGTTAGTCTCACAAATAGATTTGTCATTAATAACCAAAACTACATTAACACATAATGGCAGGTCTAGATTCTTCAAACTTGCTCTCGATGGAGCGAAGCCTGTCGTCGGTGTTGAGGGGATCTACTATAGTCGAGAAGGTCGGCGGCCGAGTTCGCAAGAACTCGCCCATCCTCGACTGAGGTATCGCGGCATCTCTGCCTACTACGGCTGTAGTGCTAAGGTTGGTGGTGTTCTGAACCAGTTGTTGCAGCAAGAGTGTGTTTGTCTACTACCTTTGCTCGATCATGGCGAGCACTTGAGCCATTGTGGGCACTTGGGGTAGCACGTCTGCCTCTTCAGTGGTGTGCTAATCTTGTGGCACAGTTGTAGATGGGTGCAACGGGTTAGGCTGTGGAGGGTTGGGTTGTCGTAACTCCCCGTTGGCATGAGCCAGAGGCATCTCTGATTGCCGTGAGCTGGTTCACTAAACGAGTTACCAGCATCCTATCCATACAACATGTATTTTAAAAATTTGCACGTAGGGTGAGGAGGGAATAAGCACAAGTTAAGTAGGTGGGCAAGTAATAACATCCCATACTAAAATAATTCATCTAAAACTGAAATATGCAACATTTCATAACATTGCAACAACATACATGAAACTTTAACATAACGGTGAAGTTTTACATTGTTTGCGCATCCCTTGCTTAAACATACAACAAGCAACTAAACCGACCAAAAGTACCATATGGAAATCATCATACATCAGTGTCTTACATAATTTGGTGTGCAAAATACCCAAAATTTGCTCACACTAAGACCGTACTAGTGAACTCATGTTAGACGGTCTAGATCTAGGCGTCGTCATTGCGCCCAGCGGCGCGAGATGACTCCGGTGCAGTGGGTGATGAAGGCCTCACAAACTCGATCTCCTCATGCCCGTTGTGATGAAGATGGTGTTGCTGCACCGCTCGTGGTGGCCGTCGGACCTGTGAGTAACACCCCTAAATCCTCTGTGTATTTCTGAACTAGTCCCATGATCAGTAGCTAGCTCACACAATAAACAGATATGGTAACATCCATAAATCGCACAACTTTATTAATAATCAAAGTTTATTACAAGAAAGGCTTACGAGCCAACAATAATGAATACAGTGGAAGACGAAGAAGACATAGTAGAGTTCAGCAGATCTGCCACAGGCAATCGATTGGGGTAGCGGCCTAGTCGTCACGATCCACACCTGTAGCGAAGTCCTTCTCCTCTGAAATTTGTTTGCATAAAGCAAGTATCAGCACAACTACCATGCTCGCAAGTTATGCCCGGCAAGTAACAGATTATAATGCATGCAAGGATATATCAAAGAAAGGCTTATTGGTTGAATTTGCATAAAGTAAAGTTTTCTTTAAATATTTGTTCTAAGTTCCAAAGCAGTTATTCTATAACTAAAATTCATTTTATAAATTCTCAAGTTTTATAGTCAGATAACATTCATACAAGAATGGTGAAGGATACCCTCCTGTCACAAGGCTACCTGCAAAATTTCCCATTTGGATAAACCATTTGACAGTCTTTTGAAATAAAAACCAAAGTCTAACGTTGAGTAGCTTTGCTAGTATGTCCATGACCGTGGACACGGTTATTCGAATAGATTTGTAACACCCTGGCTATTCGAAAGCCAAAATGCTACCTAAAGACCTAACATAATATCATACAGTGGAATAACTTCCACAATAATTCATAAACTAAGCTAAACAGATCAACATCAGTTGGAACATAACAGGAATGTAATAATGGATCCACTAAGATAAACCTATCAACGAATGATCAATGAACATAAACAATTATTTAAACAAACTCCTCGAAAGGAAGTTACCATCCATGTCTAAGTTTAGTTATTACAATCCAACAAATAACGAATGAAAGACAATAACAATTCTATTATTGAATCTAGTGTAGAGTGAAATATATTTGAGTAGTGCGTGTCTACTCCCTCCCAAGAGAAACTTCATCAATGGTCACCTAAAAACAAATAAACAAAGCAAGAGTGAGTCCAAGACTCAGCAAGTACATTGAATATAAGAACAGACCTCCAATATGAACAAGATCACCTCTTCATAGTTTCAACATACAAAGACATGAATATTTATGAATGCATGAGATAAATGGAAGTAATCGAAGGAAGGATCTGCACACGTGCTTATACTCTAGGTATAGCTAGTGACACACCCGTTGGTGTTCACTTAAGCCCGCACCTTAACAAAAGTGTGGGGATCCAAGTCCCGTATGAAGAACGTTTCATACAGGTGTCCAAATCTACCCATACTGGAATTGATGGGTCTTATATGCCCATACTGGAATTGATGGGTCTTTCTATCCACTCCGTGGACGGACATGACAATGTCCAAATCGCCCACATTGGAATGGTGGGATTTACAATCCACTCACGTGGAGGAAACATGAGTTATGAATGCATGGAATGAAATTTGAACAATGAAAGACATCATCTCAAACATGGAATCAACACATATGAACGAACATAGACTTTTCACCTTCTCATGTATCATAAGATACCACAAGATGAACATTTAAGCATTCATCAATCACAAGCATTAATATTAGCAAAGTATTTGCCTTCGCGATGCGACACGTTAGCAGGCAACGATGATGCTCCCAAACCCGTAGCCTCGCTGCCTAAACAATTAAGTAATTTAAATAAGAACACATTGCACACAACACTTCTCGACACCGTTCTACAACGCTTCTCCGGTGACTCAAGATTCAACTAGAAACTCTAATCTGAAAATTGACTACTCAGGCACAAACCGAAACTGGACAGCAGTACGGTAAAAATCATATCTATTGATCTGGAACTCGGAATGAGGTGAGACCAGTTTCTATGGATTCTTAACTGACATATCTACAATACTCAAGTTGACAAGGTAACCCAATTCGGCCAATTTAATTTGCTAATTGATAGATGAAATTATAGAACAGAATCTGCCTAGATGAAAAAGACAGCAGCACTAAAAAGATCATAACTTTTATTTTACAATTCCGATTAGAGTGTTCCTTAACAATATTGAAAGGTTATAAAATTACCTACAACAACCTAGTTGGCATGAAATTCATATTTTGCCTTTAACAAAAAGTGGCACACAGGTCAAAACTAATTATAGAAACTGACATACAATCTGGACAGTCACATTGAAATATAAATAACTTTTGTTCTACAAATCCAAATAGGGCGTTCTTTATCAATCCTGAAAGCTAATGAGATCACGTACAAAAGTCGTTATGGGCAAGACTTCTGAATAATCTTCTATCTAAGTCATAATTTAACAATTACAGTGACTGTTAATTCTCGTCAGAATTCTGGACAGCAGAAACTAAAACAATCATAACTTTTGATCCGTACGTCGGAATCAGGTGTTCTTGGCGGCCACCGAAAGCTCAGAACAATATCTAAATAACTCTAGGTGATCAAATTTCCTAATTCTGCCTTTAAGCACACGAAAGAGTCCGCACAAGACACTGGACAGAACTGAATCTTCAGCAGACAGAACTTGATCCGATCAATCCTAATCAAGTTCACCTCTACGATTAATCCAACAACATAAACGACGATCGTTACCCTTGGAGACCACAAGAATGACGCTGGAACTCCTCACGAAGATCACCCCCACCTTTCTTCTTCTTCCTTCCCTTCTCCTATCTTCTTCCGATGGCCGCAGAGGGAGGATGGCGCCAAGGAGAGGAGGAGCAGCAGGAGGCGGAGCATGGTAGCGTGTCGCCATCAGTAGCATGGCTATTGAAGCGTGGCGTGGCTACTGTAGCAAGGGTGGCTAGGTTTGGTCCCCTCCTCCCTTGCCTTCTAATGGGCTGCTGCACCACTCATGGGCCTTGGGCCACTAAGGCCGGCCTCTCCTCTCGAATATGGGTTGGCGCCCATTCCTCTCCTAAAATTCTGAATTTTGAACTTAATTCCATCTCTAAACTTTGTTACAATCGATATTGAATAAATTTCCTCTCCGAATAATATTTTCTCCAATTGATATTTGGGGTATTACATTCTACCCCTTAACAGATTCGCCCCGAATCTACTCACCGACATTCCCGAAAGAGAATCGCGATCGAAAGAACACCGACAGACACGCACTGCTGTGAACAAATCCGAATATTGTTCGCAGATACGAAACTCCAACTACCAAGTGGCCTATCTCTCGAGCCGATGAGACCACAACACAAAGACGTAAAATGACGCCCGACCTAACACTAGTCCCGACGCTTCTAGGTATACTCATCGGAAGAGACTCGAAGGTAAGATCTTACTCGATGGTCCACAACGTTAACGAATATTCAAACTCCGATCACCCAGTGCCCTCTCGCACCGTAACATACCAAAAGTTGCGTTCATCGTAGGGACCAAACGATCCTAGCGACACGCCAACCAACAAACAACGCAATGTACCTTGGGCTAACTTCCCATTGGTATCGAACCACACAACATGCACATAGAACACTGAGCTCTTGTTCCACATCTCAATCGAACTCTTCACCGTAACAAGGATCACCTACTTTATCCAGAACACACAACCGAAATCTCTTTAAACAAACTCTTTACCGACAAAACCTATCTGAAAATGAAGGATTCACATCGCAACCCCACGCTACCACTGATACTAAAAGAGTCAAATCGAGTTTAAAATTCATCACGAAAACCTTTCCACTTTCCAAGTGGCGCTTTGCGAATAAACGCCACGAAAGCCAAAGGAGAGATCACTTGAATGCCCAAACCATAAATTTCTTTTATTCTTTCTCAACCGATAAGAACCACACATGTCAACATAAATGTCGAGCTCAACTTGCGAAAGACATCCATCATAAACACATGGCTCAAACAAGAATCAAGAAAACGTGTCACTAATCGAGGAAGCATCAATTTCTCGCTTTCTCTTTTAGGAATAAAATTTCTCTCAAACTTTGGAATTCCAATTCATCGCATACCACAAGAACTCATCTCTCTTAACTTGGCATTCTCAACGCTATGCTCAAGCCGAAATACATCACCCACACCTCTCAGATAGAGGCTCTATCGACTCCACGTAAACTTTCTCTCAACAACTCCTGCATCATTGCACTAATTTGACAGATGACTCACAATGCATCTCAAAATAGGTCTCACATGCATTCACATCACCTCAATCTTTTATTAATAAACAACTCGAATCCTCAAAGACACATATTCATATAGTTCATCAAGGGTTCTATCAATGAACATCCTACTATTCGAATCCACCCTTATTCTACTTCCACTATACACAAATCATTGGGCGACCAAAGTTCTAGCATAAAGATGCAAAGCCCGATTTTTAACCTCTAAGACCCTACAACAAACTTCTCATATAGAAGAAGATAGGAAAACCACGCTTTAAATCCCTAAAATTATCACAATCCAAACATACTCGCAGCATTAACATCAACACGAAAACATTTTCTCGACCTAATTATCTTTATAAAGATTCAAGCTATTAGAGAGTTACTTACTACGCCCAAGTCATTTTTGACAATAACCCAACAATCTCAAATATCTCATTAATCGCTTTATTGATCGACATTACTTCGCTAATAATACCCTCATTACAACGCCATCATATTTCAACTGCACAACCGTGCAAGGTACTCAATCGCGACACTCTAATACATTGATCAAGATTCCCATCCTTTCAAAAGTTATAATGTTCCACCCGAATTGGACAAAGGATCTTGGATCACAAATCTCCTTAGGTTCTAATGGTTGCAACAATGCAATTAGTTTAGCCTCAAAGGCAGACATTCTGAATAAATAAAATTTTCTTTAAGAATTATACACGAAATTAGTTCATCCTTCAATGCTCCTCGACTAACTTTCAATCCAAGGTCTCACAACCACAATGAATAAACACTTCGAAAAACCACTGTGAAACGAACCGGTGGATCCTTCCTCAAAAGAAAAACAAATGAAGATATTTACTGCTCGTCAAGTAAACATAGGACCAAGGGAAATAGTCACTTAGGCAAAGAACTCGAAAAACATAGAGGAAGTCAACAAATGAGGGCTCACGTCCCGCTATGCGAATACCAAACCACCAATGAGAAGAAAGTAATGCCCTTTGAAAATTGGTAAACTCTTATGG
Organism: Ampelocalamus luodianensis; assembly: GCA_036346255.1. Taxonomy (NCBI): domain Eukaryota; kingdom Viridiplantae; phylum Streptophyta; class Magnoliopsida; order Poales; family Poaceae; genus Ampelocalamus; species Ampelocalamus luodianensis. The sequence goes on from CM070621.1 coordinate 53,563,860, forward strand.
AACAAATGCATAAGGCTAAACGACTCAAATAATCGCAAGTTGCGGCGACTTAAATCTCAATTACTTTTACTTCACTCCTTCCTTTAACCAGAAAGTTATTTTCTCAGACTCATGCATCACTTCGCTAGCTTAAACAAGATAAGCTCTTAAGACCAAATCATAGGAACCACTTAAGAACCAATAAAATCTTTCAACACGTCACTTTGCTCAAATAGACTCAATTTCCCATAGCTCATGAGGTCCAAATGATTGCAAACGTAAAACTCAAACACTTTCATTAAATCAATATCACGCAAGTGATCAAATTCTTTACTTTCAACGAAATAATACTCTCTTAGCAAGAATCATCATAACCTCTTATCATCAGCATAAACTTTTCAAAAGAGATACAATAAATTACTTCATCATATCTCTATTATCTAAATGAGATTGCATCTACTTGATCTAGGAAAACCTAGTGCAAAACCTCATATTTGAAACAAGCTCTTTCAACAAGATGATAATAGAACATGACAATCTCACCAATGTACACCAACAGAAATTTCTTATTAGCTTTCATCCATTTAACTCTTACTGACAATTGACGCCAAGATAGAACACACTAAATGCTCTCTAGCCACACATGGCACAATCAAGATTTCCTATCTCTGCTTGCAAACTCAACAATAGTTAAGAGGATATAATCAACGTTCTAACTTATGCTCAAGAATTAGAATGAAATGCCTTAAACCTCAATATTATAGGATGCATAAGACAAGGTTTCACAAGACGATACATCATCGCTCATCTAGTCATTTAAACAAGCTTCAATAGTTTTTACCATGGCAAGAATTAGGTAACGCTATCATTCGAATAAGATCATCAATATTCAAATAGAAGACAGATTCAAGATGAATATTTATCAAGACAACATTCGAACATATCCTTAACTTAACCATCACTAGCGCTTAGAATAACCAAAAGGGCCTAGATTCCAACCGTCTAACAAATTTAACAGATTACTCGATCGTAAGGATCAAACCGATTCATCAACATTTCCACACTTCTTAATAACAATAGGTCCTTGAACGTAATGAACAAACTCTTATCTAAAATTCATCATGTACCAAATACAACGATACTTCGCATTAGGCAATTCACTTCCATGGATTCTAGTTGAGAAAAAACTACTTACACAAAGCCAAAACCCAAATATGATAACTTATCTCATAACGGTTAATTCATTTAATTAACACCTCTTACTTAAGCATGACAAGACATCGCTTAGGATTTTAACCCAATCCTTGAAGAAGAGGTATTAAATTTCAACACTCGAAATAATCCAAAAGAAATACATAAAGCCAAAGGTTTCACATGATAAAGAACTTGTAACAAAAACTTTCAAGATCCACAATACCAAGCGAATAATTGAATCACATTTCCAATAAGAAGAGTAGAACTCCCAAGAAAAGATAAATCTTGCCGATAACCAACGCTCCCAAGAAACAACATTAGACCAAAGAATGAGAACAAGTAGTCGATTTATGAAACCAAGAAAGTCCAATGAAAACTCATCGGAAGGAATGTAAAGCACTAACTCAAGAAAACTTCATCAATCGCAACTATTACTGAATTGGCCAAATTCAAGATCAAGGAAGAGAATAACTTTTCTAAAGAAACTCGCCTCAACACCCATAACTATGGTATTCGTGGTAGATATCGCTCTATTCTTTCACCACGAACGGTGGTGTAACTCAGCAAAGCCCACTGCCGTAACCACGACCTCAACCTCTCAACATCACCCTTAGCCAAAAATCACTATGAGTATAGAATGTCATCTCATAACAATCACAGAATAATCATATCATATAATAACAAGGCAACATAACAGCAACATAAACGCATTACTTGAACCATCCCATCCTACTGCACCAAGGTGTCAAGTTTTAGGTTAATAACCATTAACAATTTTTCACAAATTCAGCTACCTAAGTTGCTAACTTATTCACCACGGACCTAAAGCTCCGCTCGATACCAATCGTAACACCTCGGCTATTCAAAGCCAAAATGTCGCCTAAAGACCTAACATAATATCATACAAAGGAATAACTTCACAATAATTCATCAACTAAGCTAAACAGATCAACATCGCTTGGAACATAACAGAATGTAATAATGGATCCACTAAGATAAACCTATCAACGAATGATCAATGAACAACGAAGGATCAATGAACATAAAAATTATTTAAACAAACTCCTCGAAAGGAAGTTACCATCCATGTCTAAGTTTAGTTATTACAATCCAACAAATAACGAATGAAAGACAATAACAATTCATTATTGAATCTAGTGTAGAGTGAAATATATTTGAGTAGTGTGTGTCTACTCCTCCCAAGAGAAACTTCATCAATGGTCACCTAAAAGAAATAAACAAAGCAAGAGTGAGTCCAAGACTCAAGCAAGTACATTGAATATAAGAACAGACTCCAATATGAACAAGATCACCTCTTCACAGCTTCAACATACAACACATGAATATTTATGAATGCATGAGATGAATGGAAGTAATCGAAGAAGGATCGCACACGTGCTTATACCGGTATAGCTAGTGACACACCCGTCGGTGTTCACTTAAGCCCGCACCTTAACAAAAGTGCGGGGATCCAAGTCCCGTATGAAGAACGTTTCATACTGTGTGTCCAAATCTGCCCATACCGGAATTGATGAGTCTTATATGCCCATACCGAATTGATGGGTCTTTCTATCCACTCCGTGGACGGACATGACAATGTCCAAATCGCCCACATTGGAATGGTGGGACTTACAATCCACTCACGTGGAGGAAACATGAGTTATGGATGAATGGAATGAAATTTGAACAATGAAAGACATCATCTCGAAACATGGAATCAACACATATGAACGAACATAGACTTTTCACCTTCTCATGTATCATAAGATACCACAACATGAACATTTAAGCATTCATCAATCACAAGCATTAATATTAGCAAAGTACTTGCCTTCCGCGATGCGACGCGTTAGCAGGCAACGATGATGCTCCCAAACCCGTAGCCTCGCTGCCTAAACAATTAAGTAATTTAAATAAGAACACATTGCACACAACACTTCTCGACACCGTTCTACAACGCTTCTCCGGTGACTCAAGATTCAACTAGAAACTCTAATCTGAAAATTGACTACTCAGCACAAACCGAAACGGACAGCAGTGCGGTAAAATCATATCTATTGATCTGGAACTCGGAATGAGGTGAGACCAGTTTCTATGGATTCTTAACTGACATATCTACAATACTCAAGTTGACAAGGTAACCCAATTCGGCCAATTTAATTTGCTAATTGATAGATGAAATTATAGAACAGAAACTGCCTAGATGAAAAAGACAGCAGCACTAAAAAGATCATAACTTTTATTTTACAATTCCGATTAGAGTGTTCTTTAACAATATTGAAAGGTTATAAAATTACCTACAACAACCTAGTTGGCATGAAATTCATATTTTGCCTTTAACAAAAAGTGGCACACAGGTCAAAACTAATTATAGAAACTGACATACAATCTGGACAGTCACATTGAAATATAAATAACTTTTGTTCTACAAATCCAAATAGGGCGTTCTTTATCAATCCTGAAAGCTAATGAGATCACGTACAAAAGTCGTTATGGGCAAGACTTCTGAATCATCTTCTATCTAAGTCATAATTTAACAATTACAGTGACTACTAATTCTCGTCAGAATTGTGGACAGCAGAAACTAAAACAATCATAACTTTTGATCCGTACGTCGAAATCAGGTGTTCTTGGCGGCCAACGAAAGCTCAGAACAATATCTAAATAACTCTAGGTGATCAAATTTCCTAATTCTGCCTTTAAGCACACGAAAGAGTCCGCGCAAGACACTGAACAGAACTGAATCTTCAGCAGACAGAACTTGATCCGATCAATCCTAATCAAGTTCACCTCTACGATTAATCCAACAACATAAACGACGATCGTTACCCTTGGAGACCACAAGAATGACGCTGGAACTCCTCACGAAGATCACCCCCACCTTTCTTCTTCTTCCCTTCCCTTCTCCTATCTTCTTCCCGATGGCCAGCAGTAGGGAGGATGGCGCCAAGGAGAGGAGGAGCAGCAGGAGGCGGAGCATGGTAGCGTGTCGCTACTGTAGCATGGCTACTGTAGCGTGGTGGCTACTGTAGCAAGGGTGGCTAGGGTTTGGTCCCCTCCCCTCCCTAGCCTTCTAATGGGCTGCCAGACCACTCATGGGCCTTGGGCCACTAAGGCCGGCTCCTCTCCTCTCGAATATGGGTTGGCGGCCCATTCCTCTCCTAAAATTCTGAATTTTGAACTTAATTCCATCTCAAAACTTTGTTACAATCGATATTGAATAAATTTCCCTCTCCCGAATAATATTTTCTCCAATTGATATTTGGGGTATTACAAGATTGACACTCTGCAGAGGTTATACAACTTTACCCAAAGAGATAATCACTTATACTATCCGCTCACACACTTCCGAAGGTGTGCGACTAAGAGATTATCACAAGACCTTTACAATGCATCATCCCAATGTTGTTATGCCTCGCTACGGTTTCGCTTCCTTTGGACTAACCATCCGCCAAATTTCAATCCCCTCTCGCGCCATGTGGGAATACATAAAAGTAGGTCATAAAGACACTCACGCAACCAGGCACAACCACAGTGAAATATTGCAAATTAATTAGCCAAGTCATGCCCATTTCCTGACTTGTGGTAGTACGATGTGGCCTAGCAAGATGCGGCTCGAAGACTGGTCCTTAATTGACTTCGGCGACTACTAATAAAACCCATGGGCCTCGATCATAGAAATGAATCGATCCCGTGCATAAACACGCACCCACCAAACGTCCATTTTTCCTAAGTCCAAACCAGTCTTTTATTTTATTTTTTTCAAAATCATTTGCAAAATTCTATGGCACACCAATGCTATGGATACAATTTAAACAACATTAGACTTTTGGGTGAAAATTCCCAAATCAAATATTTTTTGTCTAAGCATGACAAAAAGCAATTTTTCCCAAAATGTTCTAGTCCATATTATTGCATAAACTAGATTTTCATCTAAGGTATCAAGGTACGATTGAATTAATGTCAAAATTGGCAGTACAAAGGATTCATGCATAACTATAGTTTAAAACATGTATTTAATTTACATTGAATAGAAATAAGCATGCAATAATAATTTAAAATAGAATTTAAATTTAAAATATTGGGGTCAACATGATCAAAGGTATAACCTTCCTTGTTTGATTAGTTGCTCTCAAACGACGTCGAATTCTGACTCTCCGAAGTCGTCGAAATCTATACGGGAAAATAAGGTAAATTCAAATAGAACTCAAATGAACTACAAATTAACTAAATTTTGGTTTAGATAGCTCAATCTTGAATTTATATAAATTTAGAAATTTGAATTGGCTCAAACGGAGTTCGGATCCAAAAAATATGGGCTGTGGAAAACAGAAAGCCATGGAATAACACAAAAAAGGAATTATTGGATTTTTTGGATTTATTTTTCTATTGGAAAAGGATTAACTACGTCGGCTGATGTCATCAAGGAGATTTCAGTTGAAAAGAAATTAATATGACAGGGGGAACCCACGATTCAGAGACTCGGCTCACGTGGACCAAGTCCATCCAGCTTTTGGATCTTGGGCTGAGGCTGAGGTGGCACTCGGTGCTGACGCGGAGGTGACTAGGATGCCACGCGGACGACACATGGGAAACGACACTGAGGTGGCGTCCCATGTGTACAACCACGTCACCTAGTGACATCACATCCTTAGTGAACCTTACGGTCTCCAGTGACCACGGCGCACGACGGTGTCTCGCCGACGGCGGGCACGCGCATTGAACAGAGGGTGTTATAGCGTACCTAATGGTAACTGTATTAGCTCGAGAGGATGACGGTGACGGCCAGAATCGGCGCTGAAGCAGAGGACGAAGCTCGGCTATTGTCGGGAACGATAATCCAAGGCGATCCGGGGCAAAGGAGAGGTGCGCGAGGTAGCTCTCGCGATGGCGGTGATGATGGTACATTCCACAGAGGCAGGGTGTGATGAATTGACCAGCGGCGACAAAGGTTGGCGGCGGCGGTGCTAGGCCGACGGTGAAGAAGAAGCTCCGGTGGTCCTTGGGGCGGATGAAGGCGTGCACCAGGTAGGTGTGGTTGAGGCGAAGCCAACAAGCGGATTGAGGTCATCGGAGAAACATGGTCGGCACTGGAGAAGATGAGCGAAGGAAGCTCGGTGGCACAGAGAAAAACTCCGATTATCGCCGATTGAGTGGGGGATAGAGAGAGGTCTTTGAGGGGTTTTGGTGAGGAGGAACATGGGCTCACCGTGCTCCCTTTTATAGGGGCCGAGGGGCACTAGGGTGGCAAGATCATGGAGATCGTGTGCATGAAGATCACGGTGGTTGTGGCGAACATGGGTGTACCAGACGTGAGATAAGTGGATAAGGGAGAGGACCGGGTGCGGCAGCCATTGTAGATGTCGAGGCGCACGCGAGCGCGAAGAAAAGGGAAGGGATAAGGCGGTTGCTCAAAGCTTTGCAAAACGGTCATGGCGACCGAGTCGGGTGAGGAAGAAGGAGGGGCTGCGGACGAAGGCCTGACGCATGGGCGTGACGCAAGCGCGGGGCCCATGTGTACGCGAGAGAAAGAGAAAGGAAAGGAGCGGGCGGTGTTTGGGCTGTCCGATTTAGATCGGATGGTCAGACCTCCGTAAGTGCAATCGAGATCAGACCGTTCATTTAGATCGGACGGTCCACGTTGGCTGGAACGTTCGGACGCTCAATCGTTTAATCATGATTAGCTTCTCAAACTTGATACAACGGTTGAGACGATTTGGAGTGGAAAACGCGCGGGCGTGCATGCGGTTTTGGCCGAGTGGGTTGTGCGCGAGCGAGAAGGATTGGGTTGAGCCAAGGTTTCGGCCCAAGGATTGTTTGGGGATTTAAATTGATTTAGCTATTTAAAATAATCCAATTAAATCAAATAGCTTTATAAAATAGCAGATAAAATCCAAAAATTCTAGAAAAATTCACAGAAATTCCTAGAGTTATTTTGGACTTAAATATAATATTTCCAACTTATAATTGGTAATAGTTTTTGCACATAATTTATTTTGGCTTTAAAATAATTTAAGGAAAAGCTTGTAAAATTCTAGAAAAATTACAGAAATTAATTAAAATTTTCCTTTGAACTTTAAAACCAAGGAAAATCCAAGAAACTTCAATAAATTTTTTATTCTTGAATTTTAAAATTTAAGAAATTCAAGAAAAGCAATTAAACTCTTTTAAACCTAAAAAATTCCAACAAAATAATTTTATTTTTGGTAACATAACTTTGGGATGTTACAAACTACCCCCCTTAAGAGGAATCTCATCCCCGAGATTCGGAGAGGCAAGAAAGAAAGTTGGGAAATGCTAGGTCTTCAACTGGAATTATCATCGTTGGCTGGATTTGTTGTCTATCGCTTCTTTAAACATTTCTTGGCAAAATGCCCAACCTCATGGTAGTTGAAACAAGTGATGCCTGCAACATGAGATGAGTCCTTCTGTGATTGGCCTCCAACAGAGGTGTTGGGGAGCAACAAGCTGGCCGACTGGTTCTTGGTTGTTTCTTGAGGCACTAACAGGCCTAAACTGCTGTACTTATGCAATCATGACATGCATCTTCTGTTGTTGTTACTACCCACTTCTGGTGTTATTGTTGCGACTAGAGTGACTTCTGGAATGCTATTTGAAGTGAGTGTTGAATGTCCTTGTGGGCATTTATTGGCAAAATGCCCCTTATCCTGACATGTGAAACATTGTATTCCTACCCTTGATATTTTATTCTGCTAAGATTGGCCAACATTGTTGTCATGGGACATCTGCATCAGTGAACGTAGTGTTGGTCCTGGAGCCATGGGTGGGATTGTTAGTGGTGCTTGGTTGCGTTGAGGTTGAATCATACGAGTCTTGGAGTTTCTTGCATCATATTGCCCATGATCTACCATCTTCTCTTAGAACACTTAGTGAAATAGTGTCTGGTGCTATTGCAGATATCACAGTGAATGTCCCGTGTTGGCTTTCCCTTTTGCGGGCACCTGTTGGCGAAGTGTCCTAGTTCACCACATCTATAACAGATAACATACTTCAATGGATGGCGACTTTCCGAAAAAATGGCTCATGTCGTCATTACGTGATACTTTTGGTCGATTGATCATTGCTAACTTATCGCAGCAGCACTGCTCATGTGCTGTTGGAGCAGTGGTTGTGAAAACATTGTTGTTGTTGTTGTTCATCTGTTGCGTTATCTGCTGCATTAGTTGAGTCTGGGTGATGAAATACTGATTCAAATTCTGAAGTGTTCCTGCTGTCAGTTGTTGGTTGTCTTTAGCACTAACATCCCCCGAGACATCATTGTTGGCATTGGTTCTACTTCCAGAGCGATGAGCGTTCACCATCTGCCGGTTACTCCAGAGGGTTAGGAAAGGAGACAAAGGCTAGGGGAGAGACAAAGAAGAAGAACTAAGGGGATAGAGTAAGATAACACCCAAACGAAAGAACCAACTAAAAAGCTTTTCAGAAAAACTTAACAGCTTTATACAACGCAATACTGGATCGAGACTGTTTAATCTAGTGAAATGGCTCAATACACAGAATGAGCCTTGGCAAACATAAGCTATATGGCTTGGCTGTCATCGCAACTTCTGCTTACGGTCTTCGATGAGCATTGCGTATTGTCCTTGATTAGTAGCGATGACTTGATGCCTTCTTGGTAGCTTCATGTCTTGAGGTCTTGAATGTAATGGTTAAGAGCGTATTGACCATCTATAGAAAATTTCAAGGGGAAGATGATCCATTTAACATTATGAAATGGTGAAGAGAGAATTAGGTAAGTGAGAATTGCTATGAGAAAGCTACAGATAGATAGATGACCAAGATGAGGAGAGGACAATTTATTTTTCTTGTTGTGTAAAATAAGTTTTGAAGTTTTTGAACTAACAACCATTCTAACTAGGTCACGACCTATAGTTGATATGGCTCTGATACCACTTCTGTCGGACCCGAGAGTAACACCCCCAAATCCTTTGTGTATTTCTGAACTAGTCCCATAATCAGTAGCTAGCTCACATAGTAAACAGATATGGTAACATCCATAAATCACACAAATTTATTAATAATCAGAGTTTATTATAAGAAAGGCTTACGAGCCAACAATAAAAAACACAGCAGAAGACGAAGAAGACGTAGTAGAGTCCAGCTGATCTACCACAGGCAATCGACTGGGGTAGCGACCTAGTCATCATGATCCACAATCCACACCTGTAGCGAAGTCCTTCTCCTCTGAAATTTATTTGCATAAAGCAAGTATGAGCACAACTACCATGCTCGCATGTTACACCTGGCAAGTAACATATTATAACACATGCAAGGATATATGAAAGGAAGGCTTATTGGTTGAATTTGCATAAAGCAATGTTTTCTTTAAATATTTGTACTAAGTTCCAAAGCAGTTATTCTATAACTAAAATTCATTTTATAAATTCTCAAGTTTTATAGTCAGATAACATTCACACAAGAATGGTGAAGGATACCCTCCTGTCACAAGGCTACCTGCCCAATTTCCCATTTGGATAAACCATTTGATAAATTCTTTTGAAATCAAAACCAAATTCTAACTTTGAGTGGCTTTGCTAGCATGTCCATCACCATGGACACGGCTATTCGAATAGATTGACACTCTGTAGAGGTTGTACAACTTTACTCACAAGAGATAATCACTTATACTGTCCGCTCATACACTTCCGAAGGTGTGCGACTAAGAGATTATCACAAGGTCTTTACAATGTGTCATCCCAATGTTGTTATGCCTCGCTAAGGTCTCACTTCCTTTAGACTAAACATCTGCCGGATTTAAGCCCCCTCTTGCGCCATGTGGGAATACATAAAAGTAGGTCATAAAGACACCCACACAATTAGGCACAACCATGGTGAAATGTTGCAAATTAATTAGCCAAGTTATGCCCATTTCCCGACTTGTGGTAGTACAATGTGGCGTAGCAAGATGCGGCTTGAAGACCGGTACTTAATTGTCATGGGCGACTTCCAATGAAACCCATGGGCCTCGATCATAGAAATGAATCGATCCCGTGCATAAACATACACCCACCAAACATCCATTTCTCCCAAGTCCAAACTATTATTTTATTTTATTTTTTAAAAATCATTTGCAAACTTCCATGGCACACCAACGCTATGGATACAATTTAAACAACATTTGAATTTTGGCTGAAAATTCCCAAATCAAATATTTTTTGTCTAAGCATGACTAAGCGCAATTTTTCCCAAAAATTTCTAGTCCATACTATTGCATAAACTAGATTTTCATCTAAAGAATCAAGGTATGTTTGAATCAATGTCAAAATTGGTAGTACAAAGGATTCAGGCATAACTATAATTTAAAACAGGTATTTAAATTACATTGAATAGAAATAAGCATGCAATAATAATTTAAAACAAAATTTAAATTTAAAATATTGGGGTCAACATGATCAAAGGTATAACTTAACTTGCTTGATTAGTTGCTCTCAAACGGCGTCGACTGACTCTCCGAAGTCGTAGAAAACTATACGCGAAAATAAGCCAAATTTTAAAAAAATTCAGATAGAACTCAAATGAACTCCAAATTAAATAATTTTGTTTTAGATAGCTCAATCATTAATTTAGATAAATTTATAAATTTGAATGGGCTCAAACGGAATTCGGATCCAAAAGATATATGCTGTGAAAGACTCAAATCCATGAAATAACCCAAAAAGGAATTATTTGATTTTCTAGATTTATTTTCTATTGGAAAAGGATTAACTGTGTCGGCTGATGTTATCAAGGAGATTTTAGCTGAGAAGAAATTAATATGATAGGGGGGAACCCACGAGTCAGAGACTCGGCTCACGTGGACCAACTCCACCCAGCTTTTGGATCTCGGGCTGAGGCTGAGGTGGCACTCGGTGCTGACACGGAGGTGACTAGGATGCCACACGGATGACAAATGGGCAATGACGCTGAGGTGGCATCCCACATGTACAACCATGTCACCTAGTGACGTCACATCCTCAGTGAACCTTATGGTCTCCGGCGACAACGGCGCACGGCGATGTCTCGCCGACGGTGGGCACGCACACTGAACAGAGGGTGTTAAAGCGCACCTAATGGTACCTGTATTAGCTCAGGAGGACGACAGTGACGGTTGAAATCGGCCGGAGTGGAGGATGAAGCTCGGCTATTGTCGGGAACGACAATCCAAGGCGATCCGGGGCAAAGGAGAGGTGCTCGAGGTAGCTCTCGCGATGGCGGTGACGATGGTGCAGTCCACAGAGGTGGGCGTGACGAATTGACCGGCGGCGATGAAGGTTGGCGGTGGTGGTGCTAGGTTGACGGTGAAGAAGAAGCTCAGTGGTCCTTAGGGCAGATGAAGGCGCGCACGAGGTAGGCGTGGTCGAGGCAAAGCCAATGAGCAGATTGAGGTCATCGGAGAAACACGGTCGGCATCGGAGAAGATGAGCGAAGGAAGCTCGGTGGAGTAGAGAAAACTCCAATTATCGCCGATTGAGTAGGGGATAGAGAGAGGTCTTTGAGGGGTTTTGGTGAGGAGGAGCAGGGGCTCACCGTGCTCCCTTTTATAGGAGCCGAGGGGCACTAGGGCGGCGAGATCGTGGAGATCGTGTGCATGAAGATCACGATGGTTCTGGCGAAAGTGGGCGTACCAGATGCGAGATAAGAGGATAAGGGAGAGGACTGGGTGCGGCGGTCATTGCGGATGTCGAGGCGCACGCGGGCGTGAAGAAAGGGGAAGGGATAAGGTGGTTGCGCGAAGCTTTGCGAAATGGTCATGGCGACCGAGTCGGGTGAGGAAGAAGGAGGGGATGGGGATGAAGGCCTGACGCATGGGTGTGACACAAGCGCGGGGCCGACATGTATGTGGGAGATAGTGAAAGGAAAGGAGCGGGCGGTGTTTGGGCTGTCCGATTTAGATCGGACGGTCCGCATCAATGAGAATGTTTGGACCTCCATAAGTGCAATCGAGATTGGACCGTTCATTTAGATCAGATGATCCATGTTGGCTGGAACGTTCGGACGTTCAATCATTTAATCACGATCGGCCGCTCAAACTTGATCCAACGTTTGAGATGATTTGGAGTAGAAAACAGGCGGGCGTGTGTACAGTTTGGGCCCTCGTGTGTGTATCGTACTAGTCCCATGATCAGTGGCTAGTACACACATCTACAGCATTGATAATCACATTCATACACATTATACATACAACATGAAACACATAGGCCGACCAGCCAAATTAAAGCTCAAGTAGCAAGATAAACAATGGAAGCATAGCAATTAAACCCAAAATGTCTAGCGGTGTGCCCATCCATACCCTCAGGCAACCGACAAGGACATGACCCTAGCAAGGCCCGTCATCCTCATAATTTGATCAACAATTTGAACCAAGATTAAGTACATTTTGTACTCAGCAAGACTTGTAGTGTATTGCAACGTAACATAAATGCAAGGTTATCAAAGGATGAGGCTCTACACTACAAGTTATTTTCAGAATTAAACAAGTTTCATTTGCAATATCGATATGTAAAAATTTGGAATGGAAATTTTAAATAGCAATTGACAGATAATGAAATAACAAGCGTGTAACTCAATAATAGGAAAATAACAACCCTCCTTGGTTCTGATAATTATTTTATTCTCAGCCATAGACATGGCACTCATGTTAACAACAATAAAACCACCCCAACATTTCCCATCGAGAACGTTTTTGCAAAAGGAGAGACTATACCCAGTGAAATGATACTTAGCATGCTCATGACCGCGAGCATGGCTTTTAAATATATTTACACTTTGCAAAGGTGTACAACTTTACCCACATGATACGAGGTCTCTAGTTTGTTTGGTATCCATCGATACACACACAATATTATAGTATGCAGTCTAGAGTTCATAACAAAGCCTTTACATTACCTAGTCCTAACATTGCACTAGCCTTACGAATGAAACACCCTTACATCACCCTTACGTCAACTAGGTCCCTCCGTTTTTAGTGAGGCATTCGCCGTTGTATCAGTAAGGTTGGTTCCTAATGCCTCAGTGAAGGGAGTCCCTTCCAACAACCCTTCCTGGATTGCCCGTACTACCACAGCCTTCCAATATGCAAGGCTAGTCCTAAATGACTTAATTAGCTAAGGCTATCCCATAACTAGCACATGTGGTTGTATGTTTAGGCTTAGGTTGGATACACTAGCATTCAGTCATTAATCGACCTGGGCAAGGATGTCCCCCAATCTACATGCGAGACACACCTCTCACATTCATCAGTTCATAATATAACTCGTCTGCATCAAAAACTAAGTTTTCATCTTCATTTTATACCAAACTAATAGAGGTAACCCCTCTGAACCAACATTTCAAAATTTCCCCATTTCATACACAAATTTTCATCAAGTGTTCAAATTTAGTGAAACTAGAGCTCGGCTAAGCATTTATTCGATACTCATAATCGAAATACCCAAATTAACATTAGCTACTGCCTAAACAATATCCTAAAGGCCACAACAATAATGATATCAACATCTCAATGAGAATTATGCATACAATAGGAATTTAACTACTATTCCCCACAAATATAGAAATTTTAGCCAAATATACACACATGCATAATAGACTTTGCAAAATGAAATACAATAATTGAAATAATGGGATCAAGATGGTTAAAGGAGGTGCTTGCCTTGCTCTGGTAGCTCTGAGTATGCGGGTGGTGTATCATCAAATATTTCGTTTGCGTTTCCGACGACTATTGAAAAGAGCCGAAGACAAATCATAAATAGTAAAATAAATTCAACAGCAACAAAAGAGCCGCCTGGGGCTAGGACCTAGTTAACACTGTCTTCATCATTTCCAAAGTTGGATGCATAGAAATATCCATACACCATGTCTTCAGCTTCATAGTCCAAATCCACATATTTGAGCAACCATGAGTACAAAAGAACTCAACAAGCCCTCACCGCAAATGCAATTATATAGATGCAAGGCTTCCAAGGGACGGGTTGTATGATTATTTTAGCACAAAGATAGTTTTCTCAAATACTATAGTTAATTTCTAAACCTATGACTTAGCATATTTAACTTCAAAACCAAAGTTTATTTTTTATAAACAATTGTTATCACGACCATGCTTAAACCAGCATGTCGCCAAACACAACCACATGTTTACCAATATGTTTTAGTTCACAATTTTAAGTTAATAAAACTAACCAGTGTGATTTTCTTCACAATGCCCATAACCGGGGGCACGACTATTTGAATATATTTAAAAATGCTCTATGGAGGTTGCACAGCTTTACCCATAAGATATGTTCAACTCATAATGTTAGCCAAGACATGCTTTCTAGGATGTGAGATGGAGGAGATCATAACAAAACTTTTCCAATCCCCAGCCCCGGCACTAACTCGTTTCGTCGCGTAAAACCCCCTCAATGACTGGCATAGTGCCCATTACGGGGCCACTTCCCAGAATGTCCATGTTTACGCAGGACATCTTTAATGAGGGATCCGCCGTTGTTGGGGAGTCACAGCCCATCTTTACTTAGTATAATTGGGGCGCGGGTCTTCACATCGATCCTAAGTAAAATAATAGGCCAAGTCTATCCCATAACTAGACTTGTGATTTGACGGCTTAGTAGTTTAGAATAGAACACATGATTTGGTCCTTAATCAACTTAGACGAGACAATCACCAACCCATTTCGTGCACATAGCACCGATCTCAACCAACCACTCGCCCAAGTCTCAACCATTTATAAATACATTTTCCTATTCCTAGCGGTAACCCATGTTAGCACACTACGATTCAATTGTATCCAAGTTCTTCTTGTTGTAGCAATGTTTGTGTCTTATTCATGTTCAATTACTAAGCAGTGTCTAAGCACAACCAATAGTCCTGTTTATTTAATCAACTGGAGTTTTACTCATGTAATAATTATCGTTAGGGTGACAATGTACAAAGGGTATCAATAATCAAGGGGGATTCATAATGATAATCAAACTTTGGCATAACTATATATCAACATTTAACATAGCATTTCATAAATAATAATATGCATGCAAGTAATAATTTGAATTTAAATACTTTGCATTTGAAATGTCATTCAACATGATCAATGGTAAGGACTTGTCTTCCTCAAGTGTGGATTGGTCTTGGTCTTGGCTTCAAGCAGTGACAAAGTCTTCGGTGACGTTTGAATCGATTTAACGTGAAAATGATGATTTCAAATAAATACTCATAACATAAATAAATTAAATTAAAATGATTTGTATTAGAAATGAGGGAGAATGAGCTCTCCAAAATTTGATCCGAGAGGAAATTCGCAAAAAATATTAAAATCCTGATAGGTGGGTCCTACTAGGATTTTGTTTTCCGTTTAATTTGTTTTTATTAAGGAAAATCTACTGCAGCTGACAAGTGGGGTCCATTTGTAACACCCCAACTCCACAAGAGCCAAGAATGCTACTAAAGTAACCTTACACAAAACTAAACTAAGATAATTTACTAAGTTTCGGCAGAGTCACTTTTGTATTTCTAACATCACAAGGGTTTCAACAGTTAAAAGGGAGTTATAACGAAGTACTGCAATATTCAAGATCAACAATAAGTACTCAAGAACTTACTAATCGACTGAACAAATCCTCAAACTTCCAACTAGACTACTCATCATTATTACAAATAATCCGATACGGTAACATAAACAGGTCAAATCTTTGATCAGTAGCTTAATTAATAAGGCATGATCCGAGAATTAAAGTTCATGACAGTGTGCGTGCAAAGCATAACGCTACTCCCTCCCATGCATACTGCGCTTGAACTGGGTACCTAAAAACAACAAGAAAGCAAGAGTGAGTCCACAGACTCAGCAAGTACATAAATAAAAAGACGCATAATTCAATCCATAACATCAACATCCATATTCAGGAGCACATCACTAAATCATTCCACATGCAAATGCAATGCTCAAGGATTCCTTTTCTTTATCTCTTTGTGCATTTTACCGGTAATGCAAAGTATGCAACCGTCGCTGCATACCCATGCCTGTGTGCGCACGCACAGGGACCAATTGCCCAATACTCCGCAAGTATTGGGGACCTTATGCCCACACTCCACGAGTGTGGGGATCTCAAGCCCGTCACATTCATGACGGGGACCTCAAAGATGTGCATGCTTGGTCATCACAAGACCAGACCTCAACATGATATCAAAATGCATATGCACCATCTCTTTTCAACATCAAGCACCAATGGTGGTAACAACATTAATGAATAAAGGCAATAACGACATTCATGAATTAAGACGATAGCAACATTCATGAATAAAGGCAATAACAACTTTCATGAATAAAGCATATCCATAGTTTGAACATTCACCACTCTGATTATGCACACTTATCAACAGCCACACGACATTAACAAGCATCAAACCCGGATTCATGTCCAAGCAATCACAATAAGGATCAAACGATGCAATTGCCTCAACCGTGCGGGAACGAAGGACGCGAAGAGGGTGCCGCCTCCGGAACCAGTCCCCCACCTAAACATTCAATTAAGAAATGCTAAGACAGCAATGGAGGACCAGTCAAACCATAAAAGTAAACACGGACTCACAAAAGTTCCTTTAGCGCGAACCCAACCCCAATTTCTAGATGTCGCTTTGTCCCCTCTGTGGACAGTCATGTTCTAAAATTCATATCTTTTTGTACAGGGATCCAAATTAGGTGTTCTTGGACTTCATTGAAATGTTATCAAATTCCCCAACGAAACCTAGTTGGTGAGCCTTCCTTTTTCGGTCATCTACTACCCCTAACATGCGAAATAACAGAACATCGTTTTCACATTAGGTTCTCTGGACAGTACACTAAATTGATCATAACTTTCAGCTCGTTTGTCCAAATTTCGCTTTCTTGTGCTTCCCTGAAAGCTACGACAAATATCTACAATTTGCGTTATACTGAGATCCTCTAATTCCCCATTCAACTTATCGCACAAGTCAGATTACTAAAACCTGTCAAAACACTGACTGAATCGCAGGACAGTCGCACTAATAAATTCATAACGTTTGCTACAGAGGTCCAAATAATATGATCTAGCACTTCATCGAAAGCTATTGACGTCCTCTACAACTCTCTAGGAGAAGCCCAAGACTGAATCCGCACTTAATTACATCAAAACGTCTGCCTAACGCGAGCTATCCTGAGGAGACAGAAATACTGACATTGCTACAACAATCAAAAGATGCATCTACTCGGGGGAATCCGGGGTTACCCTTGACGAACACCGATGACCAGGATGCCACCCATGAATCTTCACCCTTTCCTCTCATCCTCCTTCTTCTCCTTCCTTGGACGGCCACCACGCGTGTGATCCACCTCGTCCTCTTCCTTCGACGACCAGCGGGAGGAGATCGAGCCTTGCTGGGCAGTGGGGGAGGTGCAAAGGGGAGGTGCAGGGACCAAGGAGGGCACCCAAGGGGGAGGGGAGGCTGCCAGGGGGAGGGAGAGGGGCGCAAGGGAGTGGGGCGGAGGGGAAGGGGCGGCTAGGGTTTGGGGGGGAAGTGGCGCCTCCCCCTCTTGGCCGGCCACCCATGAGGCCTCATGGGCTGAGGCCCAGGCCCAGGTTGCCGTAAAAACACTGATTTCCCCCTCTCTAACTGCGAAATTAATTATTTTCAATTTGGTCATTTCGTTAATTCAGATAACTCTCTCCCGATTAATTATTCTCTCTTGGTTAATTCCTTTCGTACTTTTAGGGTATTACATTCTACCCCCCTTAAACGGAATTCGACCCCGAATTCTAATCTTGCCTAACTTGCTAACGTCACCACTTACCTGTTGTGAACAATACCGCATACTGCTCGCGCATGTGAGACACCAATTCACTAGTCGCTTCACTCTCGGACTTATGGGACCACATCACCTTGACGGATATCCAAAACCAACGTCTTTCACCTCAACACTAGTCTTGACTTTTACAGGTACACTTAACACACAGGACTCAGAGGTAAGGTTTTACTCGATGGCCAACAGCTCTAACAAAATCTCAAGCTCCCGATCTCAGGTGTTCTCTCAGCACCGAAATGCACAAGACATTGTGTACTCCTCGCAAGTACTCGAGGCGGTACTAGCGATACGCCAATCTACAAATTCCCATGACTGAGGAACCTATCCAACACACCTTTGGCTAAACTTCCTTTTTGTTACCGAAGTACACCGTCTGCACAAAATACATGGAACTCCTGTTCCAACACTCAGCCGATCACTTTACCTACGCAAGCAGCATCTCCTTTAACAAGGGACGCACAAAGAACTCGCCTATCGACTCGCTTATCCGAAAAACTCCACTGAAAACAAAGGAGTCAAAATGCATCCAACTCAAAGTCATCTTCTCTAAGAAGAGCCCAATCCAAAATCAATGGATTTACCACGAAATCTTTTCTATTTTCCAGATAGACAGTTTAGAAATAATGCCACACAAGCCAAAAGCGAAATCACTCGAAAAAACAGTTTAACCATTTTTTTTTAACTGAAAGGAATCACACATACCGGCAAGAACCAACTCAATTTGTAATTGACATCAGTCATAACCACATAGTTCAAGTAAGAACTAAGAAAACATCTCACTATCCAAGATCGCACCCTTTACCACAATCTTTCTTTTAAGAATTTAACTTTCTCTTAAACCATAGGATCCCAAATCATCGCATAACACATTAACTCATTTCTCTTAAATTGGCAACCTCAAACCTATGCTCTACCGAACACAAAATCCACACTTATGCAGGGAGACTCTTCCAATCCACAATATCGTACTCTAGCCAACTTCCCTACCGAATGAATTACTTGTCAAAATAATTTCCAACACAACTCAATATAGATTTCACCCACCGTCACATCCCTTAATCCGTTAAGGATGAACAATTTGAAATTCACATCACACACTCTCATATACTAGCCTCAAAGGATACTATAAATGATCATCCCACTACTCGGAATCCACTCCTATTCTACCACTTCTACACATAATCATTAGCATCCAAGGTTCTAACATAAGAATGCAAAGCCCAAAACCAACCTCAAAGTCTCCTACAATGAATTTCTGGTATGATTCATAGGAAATCCTCAAACTCGTTTACTAAAATTTCACATAGCCCAACAATAACCTCAATCATTAACATCCATGTTCCTCACTAATCAAGTAACCGTCCCAAGGAGATTTATTTCACAAGTCTTAGACCTTCTCTAATCCACACCAATCCAATTCAGTTACACCACCACAATATACCCGTTCGCAAAACCCTAACTAATTAACCAACATTCAAATACACACAATCACTAACGTCAATAAATAAATATATCCTTTGACCAAGACATCCTTAGAAATAATTTTAACTCCCATAGGGTTACTTACTGAGGCCAAGTCATACTTGACAATAACTCAACAATTCCTGCTATCCCATTAATTAGCACAACGCTTAGGTTTATCCACACCGCTACTCTCATTAAACTTCACCATCAAAACTCTTCTACACAATCTTACTAAGTATCCAATTACACAATCTTACTAAGTATCCAATTGCGATACTCTAACAAATTTATCAAGAGTTCATACTTTCGATAATCCAAACATCCCAACATGGACAAAGGTTATTGGATCATAATTCGTCATAGGTTCCACTAGTTGTAACACTAATCAATTTTATTTCATCGACAAACCTTCTATTTAAATATAACTCTCTCCGTATTATAGGTCAAAACCAATTCACTATCTATCGCTCTTCAAATAGCTTGGTTCCCAAAATTTCACCACTGTCATATACTTGTCCACCACCAACCAATCGCCATAATACACTTTATAAGGCTTTGGCAATACCAGTTGGTTAATTCCTTTCTCAAAAGGAAGAAACAACCAAATACAAGTTTTCAACGCACAAGAAAAAAAATGTTGCTCCTCGGAGTGAGCCCGAGTCCAAGAGAAACAATCAAATATTAATGATCCCAGAAAACAAAATACGAGTCTGTATATGAGGGCACATGTCCCACCATAAGGAACTTTCAAACCTCCATAAATCATAATAAAACACTGCTATGGAAACCCAAGAAACTCCTAAGCTTTAACAACAGAAAAAAATTACAGATCACAATTCTTAACTCCAACCTCAAATACTTATGGTACACATTTTCCGTTAACAAAGAAAATAATTTTCTTTGATTACAACACTACTTGTCAACCCAAACAAGAATTGCCTCTAAATCCAAATCACATTAATCCCTTAGGAACAAAATAGAACCTTCTCACACGTCACATTGCTCAACTAATTGCATCTACTACATAATTCATGAACTCTAAAAGATCACGAATGCAAAACTCCAAACATTTCGTTTAATCCATATTATGAAAAGCAATCAACTTACTTTCTCTCTAAAAGAATTATCACCACTCACAATCTCTTGTAGATCAGATTTCTAACATCAAGAGTAATTCACTCTTAACAAGATTCGTTATCGTCAACCCTTCCTTTATAAGTCCTCAAAAGCTTTCCAAATTGTTACATACTAGATTATCATCTCATCCTCAATTGAGGGTATAACAAATTCTTACAACCTCACTACAACAACCATTTTATTTTAGAGGGAACCGACTACACAATTTAAAAGGTTATTCCAAAACCCTTCCATCAAAAACATACTATTATCCGATAGTTCTACCATCACGTAAACATCGTTCATCCATTAAATCCCATCAGTTTATCTGTTATTGATGCTCAACACTAAACTTTAATAGACAATAATTGCACCTAGCAATTACATACAATCACTAAGTATCCACCAAAGGTTACTCGAAGATTAATATCCATTAAGACAATAATCTAACTCCTTTTGAACTTAACCATCCCAAACGGTTAGATTAATCCATTGGGATCAGTTAATCCCATTTACCAAAGAAGTTTACCAAATGTATCACTCTTAATGATCAGCTCAATTCATCAATGTTCCACACTTCTTATCAACTCTATTGATTACAATTAGATATAGTCATACTCTTAATCACAGCTCATCAAGAATTACTACAAGACTCTTTCAAATTTATCAACTTTCCTTTCAAGGATCTTAGTTTGATCGATCATGCACACACTGCAGACATAACCTGATAATCCATTTCATATCCATTAATTGCTTTCAGTATAGCCTCTCACTTAACCAAGACAAAACATCGCTAAAGGGTTTAACATCTTCTTTCATAAAAGAGAACTATTAATCTTCAACACTCAAAATACCCAAGAGAGATACATTGAGTCAAAGCCTCCGCGTACTAAAGGACTTGTAAAAGAAAACTTTCACTAAACAAAACATCAAGCGAATAAATAGGTCAAGTTTTCCAATAAAAAGACAAAACTCCAATACAAAGGTCAATCGTGACAATTAACAAAGTTCACCAACCGCGAGAATAAGTCAACAGTTGGAAAAACAATAATTGATTTACAGGACAAATTAAGCCAATGGAAACACACAACATTTTTCAAAGCAACCCATCAACCGCAATGAACTAATACCCAAGAGAAACTCATCAATCACAAACGGATAAGAGTTGACCAAATTCAAATTCAAGAAAGAGAATAACTCTTCTAAAGATACTCACTATCAACACCTGTACTAAGATATCCGAGGTAACCACTTCCCTATTCTCATACCGTGAACGGTGGGGTAACCTAGTAAAACCCAAGGCCACAACCACGACCTCAACCTCTCAACATGGGTTATCCCCACACATAATAATTATATAATCAATTAATGAGCAATCATACTCAATTCATACCAGCCATCATCAATACGATATAACGGAAACAAAAATGCAATGCTATGCACATTCCCACGTACTGTGCACTAGTGTGTCAAATTTTTAAGTTCATTAACCATTACAAAAAAACATTAGCAATTTAAGTTGCCTAAGTTGTAAATCCAATCACCACGGACCTACTGCCCGCTCTGATACCAACTGTAACACCCCAACTCCACAAGAGCCAAGAATGCTACTAAAGTAACCTTACACAAAACTAAACTAAGATAATTTACTAAGTTTCGGCAGAGTCACTTTTGTATTTCTAACATCACAAGGGTTTCAACAGTTAAAAGGGAGTTATAACGGAGTACTGCAATATTCAAGATCAACAATAAGTACTCAAGAACTTACTAATCAACTGAACAAATCCTCAAACTTCCAACTAGACTACTCATCATTATTACAAATAATCCGATACGGTAACATAAACAGGTCAAATCTTTGATCAGTAGCTTAATTAATAAGGCATGATCCGAGAATTAAAGTTCATGACAGTGTGCGTGCAAAGCATAACGCTACTCCCTCCCATGCATACTACGCTTGAACTGGGTACCTAAAAACAACAAGAAAGCAAGAGTGAGTCCACAGACTCAGCAAGTACATAAATAAAAAGACGCATAATTCAATCCATAACATCGGCATCCATATTCAGGAGCACATCACTAAATCATTCCACATGCAAATGCAATGCTCAAGGATTCCTTTTCTTTATCTCTTTGTGCATTTTACCGGTAATGCAAAGTATGCAACCGTCGCCGCATACCCATGCTGTCTTGCACACATACGAGGACCAATTGCCCAATACTCGCAAGTATTGGGGACCTCATGCCCACACTCCACGAGTGTGGGGATCTCAAGCCCGTCACATTCATGACGGGGACCTCAAAGATGTGCATGCTTGGTCATCACAAGACCAGGCCTCAACATGATATCAAAATGCATATGCACCATCTCTTTTCAACATCAAGCACCAATGGCGGTAACAACATTCATGAATAAAGGCAATAACGACATTCATGAATTAAGGCGATAACAACATTCATGAATAAAGGCAATAACAACTTTCATGAATAAAGCATATCCATAGTTTGAACATTCACCACTCTGATTATGCACACTTATCAACAGCCACACGACATTAACAAGCATCAAACCCGCATTCATGTCCAAGCAATCACAATAAGGATCAAACGATGCACTTGCCTCAACCGTGCGGGAACGAAGAATGCGAAGAGGGTGCCGCCTCTGGAACCAGTCCCCCACCTAAACATTCAATTAAGAAATGCTAAGACAGCAATAGAGGACCACTCAAACCATAAAAGTAAACACGGACTCACAAAAGTTCCTTTAGCGCGAACCCAACCCTAATTTCTAGATGTCGCTTTGTCCCCTCTGTGGACAGTCATGTTCTAAAATTCATATCTTTTTGTACAGGGATCCAAATTAGGTGTTCTTGGACTTCATTGAAAGGTTATCACATTCCCCAACTAAACCTAGTTGGTGAGCCTTCCTGTTTCGGCCATCTACTACCCCTAACATGCGAAATAACAGAACATCATTTTCACGTCAGGTTCTCTGGACAGTACACTAAATTGATCGTAACGTTCATATCGTTTGTCCAAATTTCGCGTTCTTGTGCTTCCCTGAAAGCTACGACAAATATCTACAACTTGCGTTATACTGAGATCCTCTAATTCCCCATTTAACTTATCGCACATGTCAGATTACTAAAACCTATCAAAACACTGACTGAATCGCAGGACAGTCGCACTAATAAATTCATAACTTTTGCTACAGAGGTCCAAATAATATGATCTAGCACTTCATCGAAAGCTATTGACGTCCTCTACAACTCTCTACGAGAAGCCCAAGACTAAATCCGCACTTAACTATATCAAAACGTCTGTCTAACGCGATCTGTCCTGAGGAGACAGAAATACCGACATTGCTACAACAATCAAAAGATGCATCTACTCGGGGGAATCCGGGGTTACCCTTGCCGAACACCGATGACCAGGATGCCACCCATGAATCTTCACCCTTTCCTCTCCTCCTCCTCCTTCTTCTCCTTCCTTGGACGGCCACCACGCGTGTGATCCACCTCGTCCTCTTCCTTTGACGACCAGCGGGAGGAGATCGAGCCTTGCAGGGCAGTGGGGGAGGCGCAAAGGGGATGTGCAGGGACCAAGGAGGGCACCCAAGGGGGAGGGGCAGCTGCCAGGGGGAGGGAGAGGGGCGCAAGGGAGTGGGGGGAAGGGGAAAGGGGCGGCTAGGGTTTGGGGGGGCAAGTGGCACCTCCCCCCCTTGGCCAGGTTGCCGTAAAAACACTGATTTCCCCCTCTCTAACTGCGAAATTAATCATTTTCTATTTGGTCCTTTCGTCAATTCAGATAACTCTCTCCCGATTTATTATTCTCTCCTCGTTAATTCCTTTCGTACTTTTAGGGTATTACACCATTTGGGTCTTCAATTTATTTCTATTTATTTTTAATCAGGAAATCTCGAGAGACTGATTGGTGGGGCCACGGTCCACTAAACCTGGTCCACACGACTGCAGATGAGGTGTAGGGCCCATGGGAAAGTGGCTAGGGGTCTACGAACTCGTCCTTAACCCTACGGTTTAATTAGCTAACTAATGGTGTAGGGCCTACTATCATACTCTAACTAATTAACTACTAAACATTGCTAATTACTGATTAACACTAATCGTGGCCACATCATCATCCTCCAGAATAGTGGAGTGACATAGGGGAAGGTGGAGCTCGTCGTCGGTGAGGCAGGGCTTGGGTGACAACTGAAATGGCAAAATGGGATGTGGGGTGACAACAATGCTATCAGTGGCAGCTGCACGTCGGGAGGTGGCCCAAGGCAGTGACACGATGGTGAGGTGGGTGACGATGCTACCGTGCTACGGTGGAAGCTACGCAATGAAGCCAAAAGCTTGCGAACAAAGCGCGGGTGAGCGTCTACGTGCCACGACGATACTAACTACAATGGCGGCATGCTAAAAGGTGCTTGGGAACAACACGGCTATGGTGGCTGGTAGTTAGGACAAAGGTGCTTGCGGTAGTGGCGCTACAAAGGCTTTTGCGCTACACTCTCTAGCCTAAATGGTTTGCGGAAGTGAGGAACACGATAAGGCGCAAGGAGAGGGGTGAAAGGCTTAGCAAAGTTGAAGAGGAAAGAAGGGAGTTCGGTGGCAATACATTATCGACGATGAGGACAAAGGGTTTTGGCGCTCTAGTGCTCCAACTGAAATAGGGATAGGAGCAATGACAAGAGGAGAACGAGGCAATGCCGAGGGACATGACCTTCAATGTCAGAGCTCACCAGGGCGGCGAGGAATGAGCGGCGATGGCTAGGGTAGTGGCAGATTTGGTAAAGGAGGTTGATGCGGTATCAATTAAGAGAGAGAGAGAGGGGATGGGGGCAATAGGTAGAGGAGGTCGAGGCGTACATAGTGACACGCTCGGGAGGGGCTTTATAGGGGCGGAGAGGGGAGGAGGAGGCAAGATCGTGGCCAAAATGGAGAGAAAATGCGAGTGTGCACGCATTAAGGGGCCGACGAGTTGGTGATGTGTAACATCCTAAAGTTTTTTTTACCAAAAATAAAATTAATAAAGTTATTATTTTATTGGATTTTCCGAGTTTCAAAAGCGTTTTCTTGGTTTTCTTGAATTTTCTAGATTTTTAAAGTAAAAAAGAAAATTTACTGAGTTTTCTGGGTTTTCTTGGATTTAAAGTTAAAAAGAAAATTTTAATTAATTTCTTGGATTTTTTTGGATTTTAAAAGGTTTCTTATATTTTCAAAGATATTAAAATAATTTATGTGCAAAAATAAAAGCCAACTTTAAGTTGGAAATAATTTTATTAATTTCGAAATAATCCAGAGAATATCTATGAATTTTTCCATAATTTTGAACTCTATTTACTTTTTTCTAAAAGCTTATTTTATTTGTTGCTATTTCTAAAATTCGGAAATCAATCCAGATTTTGCATTTGTGCCGAATTCTTTTCCCTCCGGCCCATTTCCTCTTTTTTCGTGGTAGCCTAGCCCACCTGGTCTCCTTCCCTCTCTCTCACCACCACCCGGTCCCCACCTGTCAGCCACCCCTTTCTTCCTCCCCATCTTCTTCTTCCTCCACCACTTGTACCGCCACCACGACCGCCTCTTGGAGCTTCTCAACGCCACATTTTCCTCCCTTTTTTCTCGGCAAAAATGTGTACATTTAAACCCTCGTATCTTCTGCACCCACTTGGCCCCTTATGCCCCTCTTTCACACATGTATGCTTGTTGGAATGCGCAACAACCGTCGTAGATCCGTCGCATTGATCTCCACGGCTCGTGCCCTCCACCCCTATAAATGGAAGCCCTGGGTGCCCCTCCTCCTCATCTCACCCCCAAAGTCTCTCCTCCTCTGTCCCTTTCTCCTCACCGCAATTGGAGTTTTCCCTTCGCTGGCCGCAAGTGATGCAACAAGAGGTGTCTCGATGTTTTGATTAGAAGGATATTTTGATTTGAGGAGACGACTCTCACGATTCGGCTACCAATCATACACAACCAATATGCCCAGCAATCGTTGAACCAACTCCAAGATTGTTATTAACCTTGCTAGAAGAACGGTCAACCTGATTACAAAGATCAATTCCTGCAAACAAACGAAGAACAAACAAGAACAAGATAGATAAGCAATCTGAAATTACAAATAGGGACAAATTTTGTATTGAAAAGTGGGGTTCCAAAGACAATGTCGCTGTTGCACTCGTCGAACAAGAGGACAAAGTATATATTAGCATAAGCTAACCTTTAATCTAACAAAACCCAAGGAGACTAGAGGGGTGCGGCCACCTTAAATAGGGGAGGTAACCGCACATAGCTAGGAGATAGGGGCGTTGCGGCCATAGAGAGGAGTTGGACTCAAACTCTTAGGTGGGACGCCCAAAGTGGGGCTACCTAGGGTAGCCGGCCACAATATGGGCCAAGACGGCCAATACATTACATAGCCCGTGGGCTAACAATAGGTGACGCAGCATCATGGCACATATATGTATTACGACTCGGTGAAGTAGATGTAGCTCGGCTCGTAGGGAAAGAAGTAGCTCGGCCCAATTGAAGGAGTAGGATTTGGATCATCAGGAGGACCAATTGGGAAATATGGAATTGATGTAGCCAAAAGTCCAATTGGAGAATATGTGGTTTAAGTAGAGGATGTAGTACAGCGGGTTGAAGTAGTGGTTGCATCCTTAGGGTTGATGTCCTCATCAGCAAGCTCTTCTACTGCCGATTGCGCCGCCGTCGAAGGATCTTCGCCGCCATTATCTTCACCTCTGGCTTTGATGACGAAGTTGGGTGTCCCGATCTTTTGATGGGAAAAATAACTCGATTTGGTGGAGACAACTCTCACGATTTGGCTACCAATCACATACGACCAATATACCCGCAATCGCTGAACCAACTCTGTGGTTGTTATCGATCTTGCTAGAAGCACGATCGACCTGACCACTGAGGTCTATTCCTGCATACAATCAAAGAATACGTAAGAACAAGATAATAAGCAATCTAAAATTACAAATAGGATCGAAATACTCAATAAAGTGGGATTCTGAAGTGGTATTATGGTTGTTCTAATTGACACAAGCCAATACACGAAGTTGCAGTGTAGCTAACTTTTAACTAAACAAAATTCGAGGAGACTAGAGGGGTGCGGCCACCTTAAGTAGGAAAGGGAGAGCCGCACATAGCTAGGAGATAAGTGGGTGGTGCTGTTCATGTGTGAACAGTAGCTTGCCCTCGGTGAACAATATGGCTTGGCTTGGACTAAGGGCCCAAGAGGCGGGCGGCCAAGGAGGTGGCTGAGTAGAGTTTCACACAACTGAATCGGTGGAAGTGGAGTAGCCTGGTTGGAGGTGGAGTAGTGGTTGTATTCGTAGGGTTGATGTCCTCATCAGGCCTCGCCTCGCCACGTTCTACTTTGTGTTCACCGCCTCATTGCGAGCGTCGCTGGAGCAACCTCACCGCCACAAGCCGAATCGCGCCGCCGCCTCGTCGTTGCTATTGGCCGTCCTAGCGCACCTAGCCACCGCAACGGTGAGCATCTCCCTCCCCATCGTCTCCTCTCAATGATGCACACCTCGCATCCGGCTATCGAGCTGCTGTTCGCCGGAACCCCAGGTTCCCATGCTGATGAACCACGAAGGTCCTATTTTGGCCCGATCTTTCGACGAGGAGGTATGTTCGGTAGTAGTCGCTCAACTCTCATGATCCTGGCTATGAATTCGCAAGGCTCACAACCACGCAATCACTGAACTGCTCGACAAGTCGTTATGAACCGTGCACGAATACCCAGTTGACCTGATCACGAAGATCGATTCCTGCATACACCGAAGAAGCACGCAAGAACATGATAAATAAGAAAACTGAAATTACGAATATGAATTGAGTGTATTGATAGGTGGGGTTCCAAAGAATAATGTCACTGTTGATCTTGCCAACCAAGAGGTCAAAGAATAAAGTAACAAAGCTAAACTTCAATCAACAAAACCCTAGGAACTAATGGGGTGGCGGCCACTATGTATAGGAGAAGGAAAGGGGTGGCTACGGGTACTATTCACATGTGAACAATGCCATGTGAATAGTACCAAAAACCCTAGGGTGGCGACCACGTGGGCCATATGGGCCATATAGGCCAAATCAGCCCGTTTATTACAAAGCCCACGGGCCAACAATTGGTGACGCAGCACCATGGAATGTAGACATAGCCCGACACGTATGAGTAGAAGCCGTAGACATAGCCTGGCATGTATGAGTAGAGGCAGCTCGGTCCAACTTGAAAATATGGCAATGCAGTCATCGAAAGTCATATCGGTGAAGATGGTGTTTGAGTAGAGGATGCAGTGCAGCGGGTCGAAGTAGTGGTTGCATCCTTAGAGTTGATGTCCTCATCATCCTCCCTTTCTTGAATTTGAGTCGTCCTCAACTCAATCGCATTCTTCAAATCTACTTTCCTATGAAAGGTTAGTAGCAAAGAAACATGTAGTTCTGCTAATGGACATAAAGATTCTTTGCAAATCATAGTATGGCATTCAGATTCATGTTTGTCTATGTCAATGCAATTAGATTTTGTTGCTAGCATTATAAGATTTTTTAATTTAGTTTCACTTGGAGCTATAATCTTATGATCAACTTTTGTCTTCACCTGACTTGTTCTCTCAGTTCTTTCTAATTCATCCTTTAATATGGCAGCAGGAGACATTGGAAGCAAAGTGATTTTCTTTTCTTTATATGCGTAAGTATAATGATTAGATCTACCATGATGTTTAGTATATCGATCATATTGCCAAGGTCTACCTACTAATAACGAGCATGCTTGCATAGGTACAACATCGCAATCAACATAGTCATGATATGATCTAATAGAAAAATATACACGCAAAAGTTTAGTTTCCTTCAACTTACCACAAGAATTCAGCCATTGAATGTAGTAAGGATGAGGGTGTTGAGTTGTGGTCAAGCCAAGCTTCTCGACCATGTCTATGCTAGCAAGATTGTTGCAACTTCTGCCATCGATGATGACTTTACATGAACGTTCCTTGATGACAAATTTGGATTGAAACAAAGTGTGGAATTGATTTTGTTCAGCAAGCTCCATTTGAGCACTTAGCACACACTAGACATCTAAGCTTTGGTACATGTCAAATGCCTCATGGCTTATATGTTCTTCCTCAGTTTCATCACCTGTATTGTTAGTTGCAACCAAAACATGTCCTTCCTCAATATTGCTAGCTGAAGTGTACTCACCATTGTCCTTCATAAGTAAATCTCACTGACTTGGATAATTACGCATCAAGTGCCCAAATCCTTTGCAACGGTGACATTGTACATCTCTGGATCGCCCTGTAGAAGTAATGGAAGAAGCACTTTTTGTAGAGACCTGTACCTTGGTTGATTTGCTTGCATCAGGGACATGCGTAGGAGTGGAAGGAGTAGTAGGGGGCGCACGACTTGAGGAGGGTGCCATGTGTTGTTGCTGACTTGGCCGACCTGCAAAAGAGCGTCCAAAATTGCCTCTAGAGCGAGATTTTCGACCCTGCACTTCTCTTTCAGATTTGCAAGCAAGATGGAACAGACGAGTGATAGAATTGTGTTCTTTATAATCAAGAATGTCCTGAATTTCTTAGTTTAAACCACCTAAAAATCTAACCATCTTAGCATCTTCAGTTTCATCTAAACCACAACACAATAAACCAGTTTGCAATTGTTGATAATAATCCTCTACAGAACTACTACCTTGTCTTAAGCGTTGCAATTTATTAAGTAAATCACGAGAATAATATGAAGGTACAAATCTATGTCTCATTGCTCTTTTCAAAGCATTCCATGTTCTAGGTATGTTCTGATGAGTACGACCATATTCACTTCACCAAATAGATGTAAAATTAGAAAACTCACTAGTAGCAGCCCTAACTTTCTTATCTTCAGGGAATTCATGATAAGCAAATTTTTGTTCTACAGTTAACTCCCATGTGAGATAAGCATCGGGATCATATTTTTCAGCAAAAGACAGCATAGTGAATTTAATTTTACCAACTGCATCATTATGGTCGCGTACCTCTCTTTGATTTCTTCCCATACCTTGACGATTGTGACGAAGCCGATGATGGTTGCGATCATTGTGAACATTGAATCCATCAGTTTCGGTATCAATAGTGTAGTTGTTCATTTCTTCTTCTTCCACCTCATCGGCCCAAGAGCGAGCAATAGATGGGTTACAACGCGGTTGTGCAATCTTTGGCAGCAGGCGGCGCGAGGAGGTGGAGCTCGTCTAGCCGCAACAAGATCATGGATGGTGCAATCTAGAACTCCTCAATACGCTCGAATGTTGATTCAACAAGCGTGAAAAGTGTTGCATGATGTCTTTCGTGCGAGGCGTGAGGGGTGCATTATCCTCAACGTAGGGCCTGCTATTCTCCCCTTATGACCCTAAACCTGCCATTGTTAGTATCAAAGCAAAGAATAAATCACAGTGTATATGTCCCTATGAACTACTAGGTTCTGGAGTTTCCAACGGTCGCTTACACTCAAGCTTTTACCAAGTTCTTACAAATGCAGCAAGAAAGTGGTACAACCGGTGGCTGGTTTGTGATACTCTCACATGTGAATAGTCCAACGATTGCGAGGAACGACACCTGCTAAGTTAGTAGGAACTGAAGCTTGGAAGGTTTCAATATGGTAGGAAGGATTAGTAATAATAAAATCAGTTAATGCAAGTTGAAAAATTTGTTCAAAGTATTAGTCAAATGTTGCTAATCCTAGCCTAATCAGAACTAGCGAATCAAAGCCCTATGAAGCAAAATGTAGGAACACACGTGCAAAGATTAATTTTGTAATATCCCGACTTTCATTTGAAAGTGCAATTCAAATTGAGAGAGAATTAATGTAATTCACCAATAGTGCTAGAAATAATTTTCGGAAGAAAATAATTAATCGGTAGAAGGTTTCTTTTGGAAAAATATTTAATCAGGAGAATAGAGGGGTTTCTTTGTGTTTTCTCGACAACACTGGCTGGGCCTTGGCCCATGAGGCTGGCCGCCATAGGGGAGGTGCCACCTCCCCAAAACCCTAGCCGCCTTTTCCCCTCTCCTCCCCACCATGGCCGCCACCTCCCTCCTCTCCCCTTCCTCCATCTTGCGCCTCCCCTGGGTTGCGACCCTTCTCCACCTCCATTGCTGCCGCCCCAAGCCCCTAGGGCAGCACCCCCACCTCCCGGATTCGTCCCTTGGTGTAACACCCCAGCTCTGAAAGGACCTAGAATGCTACTGGAAGTAAACTAAACTAGTACAAACTACAAATTTTTCGACAGAGTCTCCTTTGTTTAATCAGCTATACCGAGAGTTCAACGATAAAACATAGCATTTAACCAAAATCTCATGATCAATCATGATAATCAATTGAACATACCAAGACCTGGCAATCTCATTATCACAATTATACAGTTACTCAAACCAAACGATCTATGAGTGATAATCATCAGTTCATTTTATTTCTAAAATTGAAGCTAAGTGGTGAATGCCTTAAGAGTGTGAGGTAGTGAGTGCATCCATCATCTATTCCCTCCCATGCATGTCATTCCTGCCATTGGTACCTAAAACACATTAAAGCAAGAGTGAGCCCAAAGACTCAGCAAGTATCAACAAGGCTATAAACAGGAACACAAACATAGCATCTGTAAACCACAATCTCATTACACTAATCATAGCCAAATATCTCATGATATGCAAACTATGCAACGCTCTTTTGAACTTTATCCCTTTTCGCATTTTACCGGTAATGCGGGGTATACAACCGTCGCTGTATACCCTTGCCTGTGCCCTCTGGCACAGGGACCAAGAGCCTATACACCACAGGTATAGGGACCTTTGCCCATCACTTAATGATGGAGACCTCTTTATTTCATAGCCCACTTTCCACGAATGTGGGGACCTCAAGCCCGTCATCTTCATGACGGGGACCTCAACTGTATGTGCTTGGTCACTACGTGACCAAGGCACCTGTATGCTCTCAACATGCATATGCACCATGATAACATTCTTCATATGCAGGAATTCAACATATTCTCATTAACATGTAAGCAACAACAACAACATCATACATGGATAAACTTATTCATACTTTTAGCATTCCACAACATTGATATTCATAGCATTCTAGCACCCATGAATAGCACATTTAATCATAATACTAGCAAACTTGAACAATCACTCGTGAATATCAATTAATCATTTCTCTAGTATTCACCATCTTTAATCATACTTATCACACTATCAACCTGGCATGGTTGTTACACATCAAAGTATTAGCATCCTCTATCAACAGTCATAAATATGCACTCAAACAGAGTACTTGCATACACCAAGATAAATTGGAACTCATCACCATAACATCCATACATAGCTATTATGAGCCAAACACAAACAGTCACAGCATACAAGTATAAATATACAATAGCCGAATACTTGCCTTAACCGTGCGAGAGCGGTGGGCGCAAGAGGCGCTGCCCTGGGATCACGCTCCCACCTGAACATAAAGATAACCCCAATCTAAGACCAACATACTGGACCAAAATCATACATCACATTACAATCGAAATCGCTAATCTTCTTATCACGTCTAGCTTTTCTAATTTCTAGCGATCGGTCACTGCGGACAGCAGACTTCAAAAATTCATAACTTTCTGCTCAGGAGTCCAAATAGGATGATCTTGGACAATCTGAAAAGTTAATTGAAATGTCTAAATAAACTTAGTTGGAGAGACCCTCTGATTCGGCCATCTACCAGACCTACCAATCTATTTAATCAGAGCAAACATTTCACGTCGGGTTTCTGGACAGCGACAAAGAAACTATCATAACTTTCTCTACGTTCGTCCAAATTCAGTGATCTTTAGCTTTCCTGAAATCTAAGAGGATTAGCCTCATTTTTCGTTATGGTGAGACCCTCTGGAAACCCCTCTAAATAAGCGCTTCAATCAGGTTAACTAACACTAGAAAATCTGCTTCTCTCCAGAAACACAGAAGTACTAATAAATTCATAACTTTGGCTACCGAAGTCCGAATGACTTGATTCTTGTCGGCAATGAAAGGTAACTACGATAGCTACAACTTTCTAGGAGACACCCAGACCCAAATCTGCCTCTAACCTAATCAAAACTGACAAACTTCACTGCTGCAGAATATCGACGAACTGACATCCGAAAATTAGACAACTCGAAAATGACCTAAAGCAAAGAACCACGGGTTACCCTTGCCGAAACGAAGAGAGTTCACAGCGGGGATGATGACCACCACGCTTCCGCTGCGGATCCCTTCTTCTCCCTCTTCTTCTCTTCTCTTCTCCCTCTCCTTCTTCTTCTCTTCCTTTCTCCTTCTTCTTCCTCCTTGGCCGGCTGCAATGGAGCTCCTTCTCCTCCTTGGCCAGCAGCAATGGAGGTGGTGGGAGTGGAGAGGCGCAAGGGAGGGTGGAGGGGAGGTGGAGAGGGAGAGGGGTGGCGGCCGGTTGGGGGTGGAGAGAGGAAAGGGGAGGAGGGTGCGGCTAGGGTTTGGGGAGAAAAGGGTGCTCTCCCTTGGCCGGCCACACTTGGGCCTCTATGGGCCAAGCCCGGCCCGAGTTGAGGTGACAGATGCATAAACCCCCTCTCAAGCTGATTATTTTAGTAACTTCTATAAGGTCCTTCCCGATACTCCATTTGATTCTCTCCCGATCGATTAAACTTTCCCGACTAGACGTTGTAACACTTTCGGAGTATTACATTCTACCCCCCTTAAACAGGATTCGACCTCGAATCTAAACTCCAAACTTCAAGAGATAAAACCGAGACTGGAAACTTAGCAACTGTGGTACTTTGAGATGAACAAATCGGATAAAGCTCACGCATGCGAGACTCCAGTTCCCAAGTAGCCTCTCCCTCGGACTGAAATTACCACAACACCACGACGACTGAACTAACACTCAACCCGGTACTTCCAGGTACACTCATCGGACAAGACTCGAAGGTAAAATCTCACTCGATGGTCGATGGCGCAGACGAAACCTCAACCTTTGGATCTTCCAGGTACTCACTTCACACGGGAACATACAAGATGATACGGACACGCGCACAAACTCGAGAGCAGATCACAGCGTCGCCAACTAGCGAAAACAACCCAATGTATCTTGGGTTAACTTTCCTAATGATACCGAACCACACGACATGCATAAAGAACACGGAACTTGTGTTTCACTTCTCAATTATACTCTTCACTAAAGCAAGGATCACCTTCTTTAACCAGAAACGTACAACAAAACTCTCTTTAAGCAAACTCCTTTACCAACAAAACCCATTTGAAAAAGAAAGATTCACATCGCACTAAGCGTTACCAGTTCGGTGCTAAAGAGTCAAATCTAGAAATCGGAATTTCATCACGAAAACCTATCCGTCTTCCAAGTGGCAGTTTGCGAAAAAACATCACGAAAAACCAAAGGAGGAATCATTTTAAATGCCCAAATAAAAAACTTCCCTTATCCTTCCTGAACTGATAAGAACCACACATACCAAAATTGAGCCAAACTCATCTTACGAAAGATATTAGTCAACAGCACAAAACCCAAACGTGAATCGAGGAAACGATTCACTTCTTTGAGGAAGTATCAATTTATCAGTTTCTCTTTTAAGACCAAAATTTCCCTCAAACTATGGAATCCCAATCATCACACAAAACACTGACTTCTTACTCTTAACTTGGCAATCTCCGCACCACATCCAAATCGAAACACCTTGGCTACACCTTTGAAGAGGGACTCTAATGATCTCATAAAATATTCTCTAACCGATTTCCTTTACTGACAGAATTCATTTGACGGGTGGCACTCAGAAAGTATCCCCAAATTAGATCTCTCACACAATCATATCACTTCAACCCTTTTGAGAACAAACAACTCAGAATTCACATCACACAATCTCATGTACTACCTCAGAAGGGTGTTATCAATGGTCATCCCACTGTTCGCAATCCACCCTCCTTCTAATTCTTCTACACCTAATCATTAGGCGACTCAAAAGTCCTAGCATAACAATGCAAATCCCAAATTTAACCTCCAAGACTCTTGCAACAAAATTCTCATATAAAAGATAAGAAAATCCTCAGATTAAATCCCTAAAATTCCACAATTCCATCATACTCGCTTATTAACATCGTCATAAAAAAAAAATTCTTGACCCGTTTACCTTTACAAATATTACAACTCCCAGAAGGTTACTCATTTAAAACCAAATCACTCTTGACATTACTCAACATTTTCTATTATCCCATTAATTGACATGACGATTCGTTTACTTTGTAATCCCACTCTCATTAAACCACATCATCAAGAATAACCATTCACCACCTCGCATTACTACCAAATTTCGATACTCTATAAAATTGATCAAGATTTCCATACTCTCAAGTAATTCTAATGTTCCACCCTAAGTGAACAATAGATCTTGGATCACAATCACTATAGGTTCTACTAGCTGTAACAATGCAATCAGTTTAACCCCATAAGACAATCTTCCATTGAGATAGACTTCTCTCAAAGAACTATATTACGAAATTATTTCATCCTCTAATGCTCATCGAATTACCTAAAACCCAAGTTTCACAACTACAATTAATAAACACCTCAGAAGACTCAGGTGAAATGAATGGGTTGATTCTTCCTCAAAAGAAAGAGCGAATGGAATCAATTTTTTTAACAACTTGGAAAACATGTGCCACCGCAGATGAACACAAGACCAAGGAAAAGCGTCACTTAGGCCAAGAACTCGAAAAAACATAAGGAAAGTCAACGATCGAGGGCTCAAGCCCTCTGAAAAGCGAATACCAAGCCACGAATGAGAAGAAGATAATGCCCTTTGTAAATTGATAAACTCTTATGGAACAAGCGCATAAGGTTCAAGCACACTCAAATAAACGCAAGATGCGAAATGACTTAAATTTCAAACACTTATTCTTCACCCTTCCTTTAACAAGGAAAATTATTCTCTGTGATTACTACATCACTTTGCCAACTTAAACATGATAATTCTTAAAAAGCCAAATCACAAGAACCACTTAAGAGCCAATAAAATCTTTCATCATATCGCTTTGCTCGAAACAGCCTCAATCACCACACAACACAAGAGGTCCACGATCACAAACGTAAAACTCAAACACTTTCACTATAACAAAATTACGAAAGACGATCCAGTTACTTTATTTCTAAAAGATTCATCACCACACATACAAGTCACAATCTCTTGCGGATAATCTTACTAACATCAAGAATGATCTACCCTTTACAAGACTCATATCGTCAACTCTTCCTTTATTGAGCCCCAAAGGCTTACCAAAACATTACATATCCCATCACCATCACATCCTCAATTGAGTGTATACCAAAATCTTATATTCTCACTACAACAACCACTTTATTATTATTATTATTATTTTAGAGGAAAACTCTGCACAATTAAAAGTTATTCCCATACCCTTTCATCAAAGATATACTTTTATCCGATAGTCCTACCATCATGTAAACATTGTTCATCCATTAAACCCTATCGGTTTATCTCTTAGTGATGCTCATCACCAAACATTAATAGACATTATTTGCACTAGCAATACTCATAATCATTAAGTATCCACAAAAGATTACTCCAAGATTAGTACCCACTAAGATAATAATCTAACTCCTTTGAACTTAACCATTCCAAAAGGTTAGATTAATCCATTGAGATACGTTAATCTAATTTACCAAGAAAGTTTATCAAAAGTATTACTCTTAATCATCGACTCAATTACATCAATGTTCTACATCTCTTATTAACTCTATTGTTTACAACTAGGTATAACCATACTCTTAATCACGACTCCTCGAGAACTACTACAAGACACTTTCAAATTAATCACTATCCTTTCAAGGATCTTTGTTAGAATCGATCATGCACACATTGCAGACCTAACCTGATAACCTATATTATATCCATTAATTGCTTTGATTATAACCTCTCACTTAACCAAGCCAAAACACCACTAAAAGGTTTAACAACTTCCTTCATAAAAGAGAACCATCAAGCTTCAACACTCCAAATACCCAAGAGAGATACATTGAGTCAAAGCCTCCACGTTCTAAAAAAACTTGCAAAAGGAAACCTTCATTAACCAAAAACATCAACCGAATAAATGGGTCACGCTTTCCAATGAGAAACGCAAAACTCCAAAATAAAGATCAAACTTGACAATCAACCTAGTTCACCAGCTGCGTGAATAACCCTTCGGTTGGGAGAACAATGATTGCTTTACGGGACAATTAATCCAAAGAAAACACATTATTATTATTATTTTTCAAAGCAACCCATCAACCACAAGAATAAATACCCCAAGAGAAACTCATCAATTTCAACTGTATAGAGTTGACCAAAATCACATTCAAGGAAGAGAACACTCGTTCCAGTATACTCGCTACCAACGCCTGTACTACGATCTCCGGTGGGGATACTTCGCTATTCCTATACCACGAACGGTGGTGTAGCCTGGTATAGCACAGGACCACAACCACTACTTCCACCTCTCAACATGGGTTATTCCCACACATAATAATTATAATAATTAATTAATAAGCAGCCAAACTCAACTCATATCAGCAATAATCAAAACGATATAACGGAAACGTAAATGCAATGATTGGCCCATCCCCATCCTACTGTGCACCAGTGTGTCAAACTTTTAAGTTGATTAACATTAGCAATTTTAAATAATCTAGTCACCACGGACCTCTGACCCGCTCGATACCAAGCGTAACACCCGACTCTGAAAGGACCTAGAATGCTACTGAAGTAAACTAAACTAGTACAAACTACAAATTTTTCGACGAGTCTCCTTTGTTTAATCAGCTATACCGAGAGTTCAACGATAAAACATAGCATTTAACCAAAATCTCATGATCAATCATGATAATCAATTGAACATACCAAGACACGGCAATCTCATTATCACAATTATACAGTTACTCAAACCAAACGATCTATGAGTGATAATCATCAGTTCATTTTATTTCTAAAATTGAAGCTAAGTGGTGAATGCCTTAAGAGTGTGAGGTAGTGAGTGCATCCATCATCTATTCCCTCCCATGCATGTCATTCCTGCCATTGGTACCTAAAACACATTATAGCAAGAGTGAGCCCAAAGACTCAGCAAGTATCAACAAGGCTATAAACAGGAACACAAACATAGCATCTGTAAACCACAATCTCATTACACTAATCATAGCCAAATATCTCATGATATGCAAACTATGCAACGCTCTTTTGAACTTTATCCGTTTTCGCATTTTACCGGTAATGCGGGGTATACAACCGTCGCTGTATACCCTTGCCTGTACCCTCTGGCACAGGGACCAAGAGCCTATACACCACAGGTATAGGGACCTTTGCCCATCACTTAATGATGGAGACCTCTTTATTTCATAGCCCACTTTCCACGAATGTGGGGACCTCAAGCCCGTCATCTTCATGACGGGGACCTCAACTGTATGTGCTTGGTCACTACGTGACCAAGGCACCTGTATGCTCTCAACATGCATATGCACCATGATAACATTCTTCATATGCAGGAATTCAACATATTCTCATTAACATGTAAGCAACAACAACAACATCATACATGGATAAACTTATTCATACTTTTAGCATTCCACAACATTGATATTCATAGCATTCTAGCACCCATGAATAGCACATTTAATCATAATACTAGCAAACTTGAACAATCACTCATGAATATCAATTAATCATTTCTCTAGTATTCACCATCTTTAATCATACTTATCACACTATCAACCTGGCATGGTTGTTACACATCAAAGTATTAGCATCCTCTATCAACATCATAAATATGCACTCAAACAGTACTTGCATACACCAAGATAAATTGGAACTCATCACCATAACATCCATACATAGCTATTATGAGCCAAACACAAACATCCACAACATACAAGTATAAATATACAATAGCCGAATACTTGCCTTAACCGTGCGAGCGGTGGGCGCGAAGAGGCGCTGCCCTGGGATCACGCTCCCACCTGAACATAAAGATAACCCCAATCTAAGACCAACATACTGGACCAAAATCATACATCACATTACAATCGAAATCGCTAATCTTCTTATCACGTCTAGCTTTTCTAATTTCTAGCGATCGGTCACTGCGGACAGCAGACTTCAAAAATTCATAACTTTCTGCTCAGGAGTCCAAATAGGATGATCTTGGACAATCTGAAAAGGTAATTGAAATGTCTAAATAAACTTAGTTGGAGAGACCCTCTGATTCGGCCATCTACCAGACCTACCAATCTATTTAATCAGAGCAAACATTTCACGTCGGGTTTCTGGACAGCGACAAAGAAACTATCATAACTTTCTCTACGTTCGTCCAAATTCAGTGATCTTTAGCTTTCCTGAAATCTAAGAGGATTAGCCTCATTTTTCGTTATGGTGAGACCCTCTGGAAACCCCTCTAAATAAGCGCTTCAATCAGGTTAACTAACACTAGAAAATCTGCTTCTCTCCAGAAACACAGAAGTACTAATAAATTCATAACTTTGGCTACCAAGTCCGAATGACTTGATTCTTGTCGGCAATGAAAGGTAACTACGATAGCTACAACTTTCTAGGAGACACCCAGACCCAAATCTGCCTCTAACCTAATCAAAACCGACAAACTTCACTGCTGCAGAATATCGACGAACTGACCTCCGAAAATTAGACAACTAGAAAATGACCTAAAGCAAAGAACCACGGGTTACCCTTGCCGAAACGAAGAGAGTTCACAACGGGGATGATGACCACCACGCTTCCGCTGCGGATCCCTTCTTCTCCCTCTTCTTCTCTTCTCTTCTCCCTCTCCTTCTTCTTCCTTCTCTTCCTTTCTCCTTCTTCTTCCTCCTTGGCCGGCTGCAATGGAGCTCCTTCTCCTCCTTGGCCAGCAGCAATGGAGGTGGTGGGGGAGTGGAGAGGGGCGCAAGGGAGGGTGGAGGGGAGGTGGAGAGGGGAGAGGGGGTGGCGGCCGGTTGGGGGGTGGGAGAGGAAAGGGGGAGGGGAGGGTGCGGCTAGGGTTTGGGGGGGAGAAAAGGGGTACTCTCCCCCCTTGGCCGGCCACACTTGGGCCTCTATGGGCCAAGCCCAGGCCCAGGTTGAGGTGACAGATGCATAAACCCCCCTCTCAAGCTGATTATTTGAGTAACTTCTATAAGGTCCTTCCCGATACTCCATTTGATTCTCTCCCGATCGATTAAACTTTCCTGACTAGACGTTGTAACACTTTCGGAGTATTACACTTGGTGCCGATCTCCCCGTTGCCGGCTTCTCGCGAAGGTAAGAGCGGTGTTTCGTGGAATTGGCTGATCAAGAAGGAGGGGAACCTCTTCGTGGATCAACCATCTACTTCCTAGTTGCTGCAAGGGTAACGTATGCCAATCCTCATCATTTGATTAGTGGTAGATGTGTTTTGGATCATAATTGATTAGATCGATTTGCTGCGATTAAAAAGTTAGTTTTGTCCAGAATGTTGTGTGGCCTGTTTCGTGATCTTGGAGGCCGAATTTGAGATGTCCATCTCCTAGAGCTATGTAGGTATTGTTCTTAGCTTTTGGTGGCCGCCAAGCACACTAAATTCCGTCGAACAGATCAAAAGTTATGATCATTTTAGTCTCTGCTGTCCAGAATCCTGACGAGAATAAACTGTCAAGTTGTCTTTTAAAATATGAGTGTGTTAATTGAAAATTCAGGGCTTTCACCCAACTAGGTTATTGTAGGTGTTGGTCTTATCTTTTGATATTGTTAAAGAAAACTCAATTCGGAGTTGTATATTAAAAGTTATGATCGTTTTCATACTGCTATCTTATTTGTGTAGACAGATTCTGTACTGCTGTTTCAGTTATCTGTCAGTAAATTAAATTGGCCAAATTGGGTTACCTTGTCAACTAGAGTATTGTAGATATGTCAGTTAAGAATCCATAGAAATTGGTCTCACCTCATTCTGAGTTCCAGACCAATAGATATGATTTTACCGTTCTGCTGTCCGGTTTCGGGTTGTGCCCGAGTAGTCTGCTTTCATATTAGAGCTAACTAGTTAATTGTGGGTTGTCGGGAAGGCGTTGTAGAACGTTAATGGAAGCGCTCTGTTATATGTTGTATTTATTTCGAGTACTTACTTCTGTAGGCAGAGAGGCTTCGGTTTAGGGACATCTTCTTTGCCTACTACCGCAGCGCTTCGCGGAAGGCAAGTACTTTGATGTTCATATGTTTGGAGTATGATGCATGCTTGATGACTGTATTGTGTTTTTTCTGATATCCACGAGAATATTCAAAGTTTATGTCCTTTTCTTATGTGTTATATACATGAGTATATATATAATGTCTTTCATAATTCATACTTCAGTTCATGCATCCTGTTTCATGTGCCTTCCACGGGAGTGGATTATAAGACCCATCAATTCCAGTATGGGCACGTAAGACCCACCAGTCCAATGTGGGTAGTTTTGGACACCCGTATGAAACGTTCTTCATACGGGATTAGGATCCCCGTATTTTGGTTAAATGCGGGCTTAAGTGCACACCGACGGGTGTGTCACTAGCTATACCGGTATAAGCATTTGTGCAGTCCATTCTTTTCATTAAATCCATTCATTCTATTCATTCATACACTCATTCGGGGTATGTTCGCATTCTTTAAAGATGAGGTCTTGTTCGTATTTGTGGTATTTTCATTTATTCATTGTACTTGCTGAGTCACGGACTCATTCTTGCTT
Organism: Ampelocalamus luodianensis; assembly: GCA_036346255.1. Classification (NCBI taxonomy): domain Eukaryota; kingdom Viridiplantae; phylum Streptophyta; class Magnoliopsida; order Poales; family Poaceae; genus Ampelocalamus; species Ampelocalamus luodianensis. The sequence goes on from CM070621.1 coordinate 53,606,202, forward strand.
TGTTTGTTTATTTTAGGTGATCATTGATGCTGGCTCTATCGGAGGGAGTAGACACGCACTAATCTTGCAATTCACCATAACCAAGTTCAACAATATGATTTAGTTTCTATCTTTCATTCGTTAAGGGATGAACAGTAATAAATAAATTTAAATGGTGAAGGAAGGATACCTTCTCCATGTTATGATTGGTTATGTATTGCTTGTGATCTTCGATCATCCTTCGTTACACTTGCTTGAATTCAGACTATTGTTATGCCATGGTTCTATTAAGTAGTGATTTCTTTATATCATTAGTTGTTATTATTCAAATTCTTCCGTATTATGGATGTATATTAGATGTTTTAGGTGACATCTTGGCTTCCGAATAGCCAGGGTGTTACAGTTGGTATCAGAGCGGGCTTTAGGTCCGTGGTAATTAAGTTATTAAAATGACACACTGTGCACAGTAGGTGGGGTTTGGGTAATCCATCGTATTCGTATTTCTAGTGGTGTGTTTCATCATGTTGAACTGTTCTTGAATTACTTCTGTACTATCATTCTTGTTGTTAATCTGTGATCTACTATGATATTCAATATCTATGAGCTAATACTATGATTGTCATGAGATGATCTTGTATATTCATAATGGAGTATTTTGGTGAAGCGTGTTGTTAACGGATTATAAGAAGTGGAGGTCGTGGTTGTTACTCTGGGATTCACCAGGTTACACCACTATTTGCAGTACGTGGTTAGAGGAGTTTTTACCCCGAGTACCATAGTTTCAGGTGTTAAGCGTGAGTTGCTTTAGAAAGTTGTTCTCTTTCTTCATTTCTGAATTTGGCAATTCTGGTCCTGTGGTGGTTGATGAATTTCTCCTGGGTTTGTGGTTCATGATAGTTTATGTTTTTCAATAGATCCCTCTTGGTTCTCTCAAACAATTATTGCTTTTCATTGTTGAGTTGCTTTTACTACTTGTGGTCATTGTCAATTGGCAAGATTGATGTTTTCATGGTTACTCTTCCTTTCTCATTGAAAAAAAATGACTCATTTACTCGTTTGATAACTTAGTTAGTGAGAGCTTCCCGCTGTAAGTTCGTTTGCATGGGAAAGCTTTGGCTTTATGTGTTTCTTTTGGATTACTTGACGTTGAGGTTTGAAGTCTCTCTTTTCTTTGAAGTAAGGCGTTAGAATCCTTTTGTGATGACTTGCCATGCTTAAAATGAGAAGTTATAACTAAACGAATAAATTGTTATGATATGAGTTACCAAGTCGGGTTATTAGCATGGTGCAATCAATTATTCTTAACTACCATCTATGAAAGTGAAATTGATTAATTTGAAATGTCCTTGTATTTGATACATGTTGTATGTTAAATAAAGACTGTCCATATCTGTTCAGAACCTATAGATCTTTCTTAAGAGCTAGATTTATCTATTTCCTGGTATGCTAAAATTGTTGAAACTTGTATAAAGGACCAGATGGGTGCTGGTGTATCAATTCGTGAAACCTTGTTTATAGAAAATTATGTTAGTGAATATTTAGTCATGTTTTGAAATGATTTCTGAACAAAGGTGAAATGTGAATCTATCTTTATATGGTTATGTGATTGCAAATGGAATTAGTACCGTATGTACACACATGATTAGTACAATCATCAATTGTTAATGAGTGCTGAAGAAGGTGTTGAGCAACACCAACAGTTGAGTAGATGAATTTCGTAAGTCGTCTTTGATAGCGTGCATTGTGATATTGTTATTGCTTAGCATAATCTGATTATAATAAATTTGTTTCAACCTTGTGGTTTGTATGCCCTTTGGGAAGTTTTAGGATGGAGTAATAAAGTTTGTTGATTCTTGGTACTAGTGTATGTTGTCGATGTTATTAAATCGTCAAAATGTGAGAATGAGGTTAATCCTCGTAGTAATTAGATCACCCATGGTGATATTTCCTAAATGATCAAATTTCAAGTTTTGTGTTCATAATCTTTTGGGGGTTCAGGCTTTATGTGGTAAATGAAGTTTATCGAGTAACGATATGTTGCAAAGTTACATTTTCTGGAAGATTGCCAATGTGTTCATCAACGGGGAGATTGTGGATATCATGAGGATATGTGCACGATCTTAGGATGATGTACAATGGGCAATTGCGCTTTTGGCTTGTCGTTTCTTGTGTTTTCGGCAAAGATTTAATTGCTATCAGGTTCAGGCGTTCTGACTGGTGCTCAAGGAGCGCTCAACTGGCCAGGGCGGTCAAACCGGCCATTGAATGGCGGTCTGACCGATTTTGTGCTGAATGCTGATTTGATTGGCTAATTGATTTTGGGATAAGTCATATCCTTATTTGTCTTTGCATATGAGTTGCATATTGCATGATTTGAGCTAACGTGGGTCAAGTTGTGAAGAACTTGTTCCCGGAGACGGTATCTCTATCTATTGCTGTGTAGGTAGCTTGGAGGTCAATGATGGTTAACGGCGAGGACGATCGGGACTATGCTTGGAGAGTAGTCCAGAACGATCATGGATGTCGGGTGAGGTCAAGTGTCTCAAGCGTGGCGCAGAATGGACGAGGATGACCAAACGTGCAGTTCGGTGCGACGGGTTGATCAAGTGGCGCGGGTCGGTGTAAGTGCCTTGGTGGTTCTGGTGGGATACGGACGGGAGAGACTTGCCGACATGATGAGAGTTGTTGATCAACCTACATGTGGTGAAGCAGGCGATTGCTTCGACAGGATTGGACTCAGTCTTCGAAGAAGGATCAAGAAGGGGTATTTTGGTAATTTTACCAAACCAAACACCACCTTTGTGACTTTTGGCTAAACCATAGCGCGGGACGACGCAAGGTGAAGTGGTTTAGGTCAAGAGATGATGGATATGACGCTTTAAAATACGTGCGTAAGTGTCCTGTTTGTGTTGGGCCTTAACGGGAGCCCATTAGAGAAACTCTTTAGAAGCTAGGCCTCTAGTATAAATAGGAGGGGTGCTGTCACACAGCCCCCAAGCACTTCAACTGTAAACCCTAGTTTGGTTTAGGGATTTAGAGAGGAAAGAAGAGGCTTAGGCTTTTAGAGAGATGAGTTGAGAGAGTGCTCATGGATTGAGCTCTTGTCCTCCTTGAGGAGTGGTCAGAACGAGCAACATCATGAATCAATCTATGGATGATTTCCCAAAGATGTGTCTCTTTGTGTTCTTCCTTCTTGTTTTGTGATTTTGAGTCCATCTTTGATCCTTTGGTTTTTGGTTGATCTCTTGCCCTCTTCTACCTTGATGTGATGTGTGGGAATACATCTAGGACCATCTAGATCATCAATCTCCCACGAGCAAGTGTTTGGTTCGAGTTTTCGTTTTTGCTTGGTTTTGAACCTTCCTTCGGTAAAACTAATAAAGGTAAAAACTTTGACGTGGATCTTCTCAATCGTTGCTTGGAATAGGTTCCTAATATCCTTAGGAAGGTATGTTTCAAATTTCATGAGGTTTGGAGTTGTAAATCAAAATTTGGATCAATTTGCGATTTTGAAATCGTGTTGAAATTTTGTTTCTGTGCTGATTTTACTGTTCACCAGTCTGACCGCACTATTCATGGTCTGACTGCTACTGTTCATCGGTCTGACCACCACTATTCACCGGTCTGACCGCCCAGTGAGGATTTTAGCGAGTTTTGATCCTTTTGTTGCCATGGTTCTTATTTGAGTAATTATCTCTGATCTTCATAGCTCCACATAGCTATTGGAGTGAAAGAACTTTATACATCTTGCGACAAAAGATTTTGAAGAGGTCATTTTTGTAAAGCGTCTATTCACCCCCCCCCCCTCTAGTCGCCTTTCTGGTCCTACATCACCATTATCTCTGATTGATAACTGTCAGGCAACATGGGGAGGTTACTGCTCTGGTGATTACTGTCATTATTGCAGAATAATGAGCGCCTCCTGACCTAAAACGAAAACCTCCCTCTCTGTATACTATAAATAGACTTCTTTCAGAGGAGAATGGGACGACTTTTGAGAGGCGATCAGTAGCAATATTAGCGCAAGTCATTCCACTGATTGTAACGAGGATACCCAATACAATACACACAGGAGTAGGGTTGTTATTCTCTCTGGAGAAGACCCGAACCTGCATAAAAATCCACGTGTCTTTCCTGTCTGCGTGATCAATTGTGGAGACCCCCCGAATCAAACAATCTTTACGTAAGATCGGTTCTAAAACACCGACAGATGGTTACTTCAATATTGTGGTTGTGCATTGGATATTCTCTTGATCATGTTAATTATTGCAACCTTATAAAAAATATATGTGAAATAAGTTATTGTATTTCTCTTGGAAATGCTCATGATGGGATAGTAAGGTTTGTTGGTTCATGCCAGGAGTGCATCATATGATGTTAGAAAGATTAATAGTATATGGTTGCAAGAGTTATGTCGATTCCTTTAAGTTGAGAATAATTTGATTGTTTTTTTGTGATATCCCGTAAACGGAAATGTTTTGTGTTTTGCGGTTATGATCATTTGGACCTCATGATTCATGTGGTATTTGAAATTGTTCTGAGCAGAATGACGTGTTGAAAGATTTTAATTGTTTTTAAGTGGTTCATGTGGTTTGTTCTTAAGAACTTATCTTGTTTGAGTTGGCAAAGTGTTGTTGTAGTCAAAGGATTGTTTTCTGTGTTAAAGGAAAGAGTGTAGTAAGATTATTTGAGGATTGGTGACAAGTTTTGTAACTTGCAATTTAATTTAAGCATGCTTAAACTTTCTGCTTTTTTCACGTAAGAGTTCTTGAGTTTCAATAGCAATGCCTTATTCTTATTAGTTGAGATTTGATAATCTCTTTTTGAGGGGTATGTGCCCTCAGCTGTGATCTCATCTTTTGTTTTATAAGATCATCCCTATTGGATTATTTCTTTTGGTCTCGTGCTCACTGTGAGGAGTCATGTTTTCCTGTGTGTCGAAACTTGTCCTTGTTTATCTCTTCGTTTTGAGAAAGGATCATCAGATTTGTGTTGCAAAGTATTATAAAGCGTAGTCTAGCAACTGTTTGGTGGTGATCAAGTAAATGTATGGTGAGATTTTGGTACCAAGTTATTGGAGGAGTAGTAGAAGATAAATTGGTTTTGACCTATAACTCTTGGAGAAAATTTGATTCAAATGGAATGATTGTCGTTGAAGTAAAACAGATTAGTGTTATGACTAAGTAGAACCTATGGTAAAATGTAATCCCAGAACCTTAGTTCATGTTGAAATGTTGGGAATTATCAAAAGTATGGAAATCTTGATCAATTTTATAGAGTAACGCAATTGGGTAATATTGCGAGGTTGTATGGGTGATTCAAAAGTAATGCTTTATTCTTATTGGTTGAGGTTTGAAGTATTCTCCTAATGAGGGACATGCGCCCTCAACTTTGATCTCATCTTTCGATTTTCCCGTAATCATTGTTATTTGACTATTTCTTTTGGTCTTGTGCTCACTGCGAGGAGTAACGTTTTCCAGTGTGCTAAAATTTGTGTTTTGTCTACCTCTTCCTTGTGAAAAAGGATTAACCGATTTATTTTACAAGGGTCTTTTATTAGTGTATAGTGGAAATTGGTTGGTAGTGATCAAGTGAATGATTCTATGAGATGTTGGATGTCAAGTTGTTTGAGATGCATTGAGTGATAAATTGATTTGTTGGAAAAATCCTTGGAAAAGATTTGATTTAAATAGAATGTTTGTCTTCGGAGCCAACCGAATTCATTGTTGCAACTAGTAGAACCTAGAGTTATCGAAGGTACGTGAATCTTGATCAATTTATTAGATTGTCGTGATTTGGGTAATTTGCAAGGTTGTGTAGGAGAATTATGACGGTGTAGTTTAATAAGAGTATGATTATCAAAGTAATCTAATCGTAATGACGATTAATGTGACAGTAGGGAGTGTTGAGTTGTTGTCAAGTATGCCTTCACTTTAGTGAGTAACCTTTTGGGAGTTATAATCCTTCTAAAGATAATTTGGTTGAGAAAATGTTTACATGTTGCTGTTAAGGATGAGTATGTTTGGATGGTGGAATTCTTAGTTATCGGTTTGAGAGTTTTAAATAGATTACACCAAAATACATTTATAGGAGTCTTGGAGATGGAAATTGGGTTTGGTGTTCTATGCAAGAACCTTAGTTGCCCATTGACTATGTGTAGAAGTAGTAGAATAAAAGTGGATTACGAATAGTGCGATGATCATTGATAGAACCCTTTTGATGTAGTACATGAAGTGTGTGATGGGAATTCTGAGTTGTTTATTCTTAAAGGATTGAGGTAATGTGAATGCGTGTGAAGTCTATTTTGTGGTGAATTGGGAATTATCTGTCAAAGTAATTACGTTGGTAGAGGACATGGCTAGAGTATGTTCTATGGGGTCAGTAGAGTCTCTCTACAAAGGTGTAGATGATGTACTCGGTTTGAACATAACGTTGAGGTTTCCAATTTAAGATAAATGAGTTTGAGTGTTATGCAATGATTTGGGATCTCATGGTTTAAGGGAAATTAAATTCTTAAAAGCAGGAATGAGAAAATGGTATTTTCTTGGGTATTGAAATACTCTCTTGAATCTTATTTGAGCTATGTGTTTATGATGGATGACTTTCGCAAATTGAACTTGGCTTTATGTTGGCAAGTGTGGTTCTTACCTATTCAGAAGTAATAAAGGAAATGATTGATGCGGGCATTCGCGTGATTTCTCCTTTGGCTTTCATGGTGTTCATTTGCAAACTGCCTAATAGGAAACTGGAAAGGTTTTCGTGATGAATCTTCAATTTTGGGCTTGACTCTTTTGGTGGGGAGTTGGTAATGCGTGGTTGTGATAAGAATCCTTTGTTTTTAGTTGAGTTTTGCTTGTACAAGAGTTTGTTTAAATCGACTGTTGTTGTGCGTCCCTGGTTAAAGGAGGGTCTCCTTGTTAAGGTGAAGAGATCGATTAAAAGATGGAACAAGAGTTCCGTGTGTTGGGCAGGTTGTATGGTTTGGTACCAAAAGGAAGGTTGGCCCAAGGTACTTTGGTTTGTTTCTAGAGGTTGCGGGGTACACAACGTTTTGTATGTTCCGGTGCTGAGTGAATACCTGAGAGATCTGGAGGGTTAGGTTTCGTTGGAGCCGTTGACGAATGAGTAAAACCCTACCTTCGAGTTCCATCCGTTCAGTGAACCTGAAAAGTTCAAGATGTCAGTTTACGTCAAGATGTTGTGGTCGCATCAATCCAAGAGAGACATGTCGGGTATGTGTTAATTGTTGAGTAATCTTAGTTAGGTGTTCTTTCGAGTAGAACGACGAGTATAATTCAGGGTCGAATTCGGTATAAGGGGGGTAGAATGTAATATCCCATTTAAACATAAAATAAATAAGTGATTGGTACTGAAATTAAATGGAATTAGAAAAGGAATTGGAAGTTTTAGAGGGATGTTTTTGCTTTTGTTGGAGAACCTGGGCCGTGGGCTTTCGGCCCACGTTGTTTGGCCCAACTGTGAAGCTAGTTTAAAGGGACAACCAAACCCTAAACACCCTTTACTGTAGCACACGGTTACTGTAGCACCACCATTACTGTAGCACATCCTCCCCCTGTTGCCACCCTCCTTGGCCAAGCCATGTCGCTCCCTTGATGCCCTTGCTACCGGCCAGAGAAGAAGAAGAGGAGGGAAGAATAAGAAAGGAAGGGAAAAAAGAGGAGGTTCTTGTGGGGGAATTTAGCAGGTTTCAGCGAGTTAATCATGGGTGTTTTCATTTTTCCATGATTTAGAGTAATTCTTGTCCATACGTTTGATTTCGGGTAGCAGATCGGGTGTAGACAGATTGTAGTGCACTGTAGATTTGAACCATGTGATGGCGAAATTTTATTTGTTCACCAACTAGAGATTTGTGGGAAATTTTGTTAGGTTTCAACAGGACCTAAGATCGTATTATGTGGAGTTTAGTTTTTCAGTTGTGATTTTTGCAATACCGCTGTCCAGAACCTCTGTTAGGTTATAGCAGTCGTGGTATTAAATAGATTGAAAATAGATAATGGCCAAATCAGGGATGTTGCCCTAAAAGACTTTTGTAGGTAATTCAATTAGCTTTCATGATTGTTAAAGACACCATTTTTGGATCTTTAGAATGAATGTTATGTACGTTTCAATCTTACAGTCCAAAATGTCTGTCAGTTTCTAACAATTGTTTTGATGTGTGTGTTAAAATTTGTTAAATGTTAAATCTAAGAATCCAGCCAACTAGTATTCAGTAGATAATTTTGTAAGCTTTCTAGAGGGACCAATAATGCATTTTTATGATAAGCAAAGTGGGAGCTATGCAATTTGGAAGGTTGCTGTCCAAAATTGTGTTATTGCTAGTTCGTCATTCCGCTTGAGTAAATTAAATATTTGAAGTATGGGTTTTTGGGAGTGCGGTTTAGAGCATTGCGATTAGCATTGCTTTTGTAACACTTTGGCTTTGTGAAATCCAAGATGTTACCTAAACCGCTAACACAAAACAACAATACAATATACTTTCAACACTTTGACAACTACCGACAATTAGAGTCCAACACAGAAGAGAACGATTATAGAATTTGATCTAACATTTTTAGCAACATAACAAAACTCTAATTGTCCGATCATGATATTCCATTCAAGAGAAATACTACCAAGAAAATACCTATGAATATAAATCATTAACTAGATCAACCAAAACATAACGACGTACAATAACAGTCATCAGAACACCATTCATTATAATCCAAAACTCTCAGCTGAAAGATAACAGCAGGTTTATTAATTAATATGTGAAATGAGTGAGTGTATCCATGTGTCTACTCCCTCTCAAGCATGCTATCTTCAGAATTTACCTAAAACAAACAAACTAGCAAGAGTGAGTCCACGACTTAGCAAATACAACTAAATAGTACAGAAGTACTAGATCAAATACATGTCATTCACGATATTCGAATACATGAGAAGAAAGACAAAAAAAAACTTATGCAAGCATGAAAATGCATGCTCATCTCTTCTGCTTATACCCGTATAGCTAGTGAACACCCGTCGGTGTTCACTCAGGCCCACATTATACAAGATGCGGGAATCCAAGGCCCGTATGAAGAATCTTTCAAACGGAGATCCAATTTGCCTACGTTGGAATGGTGGGTCTTACTTGCCCATATTGGAATGATGGGACTTCACTACCCACTCCCGTGGGTGAATCATGAATGAATGAAGATATTGTAATAAAAAATATACTCTCAATAAAGCATGGGATAACAACCATAAAAGGAACAAGCAATACTGGAATTAATCACATTTCATAGAATTTAACCATTTCATAAGCTTCAATCACTTAGCAAATAAACCGTCAAGTTAATTCAAATTGTACTTGCCTTTTGCGTTGCGACGCTTTAGGAGGCAAGGAAAGTTCCACTAATCCCGAAGCCACTCCTCATACACAATCGAGTTACTCAAAATAAGATCGACATGGTAACATGATGCTACCCGCAATGCTCTACAACGCTTTCCCAAAACCCAATTTTTATCTATTTGATCTACTCAATTCAGACGACAAACTAACAGGGAACTACACTGGACAGTGGCCTTAAAATCTACATAACTTTCACTCTGTAAATCATAAAAATGCATTCTCAATTTATCTAGAAAGATAAAAAAATCATCTACAAAAACCTAGTTGGTGAGGTCTCCAAATTCTGCTTTTAAGTACACATAACAGTCAGATGCAAAACCCACTATCGGAACTGACAGACACAATGAACAGCGAAACTAAAATAGCTATAACTTTTATTTCGCTGATCCAAAAATTGAGTTCTTTATCAATCTAGAAAGCTAAGGAAATGGACTACAAAAGTCGTGTTGGGAGACCACCCTAATTCGGCCATTAACAAATTATTATCTATTAGTTAATACGATTGTTGTAATCCTCACAAAGTTCTGGACAATAGCAATGAAATCATCATAACTTCCACACTATAACTCCAAATAACGTGATCTCAGATCTTATTGAAACCTAACAACATTTCCCACAATTCTCTTGGAGATACAAAGTTCTAATTTCACCCAGATCTAGACTAAAAGTACTGATCAAGAAGGCTATAGATCTTAGATTCAATTTCAGCAGGAACCACAAATCGCTAAACAACAACAACCCATAGAAAAACAATTAAATCAACCAGCAAGAAGTTGAGATTTACCCAAGAAGACACGAAAGAACTCGCTCAAAATCCCTCATGAGCACTTCCCCTTCTGATGAGATTGATAACTATCAATTTTGGTGGAGATGACTCTCGCAATCCGACTACAACCGTACGATGACGCTTGCGCCTTACCAATCGTTGCACCAACTCCGTGACGTTATTGACCGTGCTGGAAGCGCGATCAACCTGAACACGAGGTTCAATTCCTGCGAGCAATCGAAGAACTAGCAAGAATAAAATATAGGCAATCTGATATTGCAAATAGGAATTGTAGTATAGATGGTATTGAAAAAACAAATGTGGGAACCCATAGGCTGTCTTGACAGGTGGTCGTCCGACACAACTGAAGAGCAGAAGTTTGCACAATTGCTAAACCTAAACTCAACGAAATCCGAGTTCTAGCCAGGGAGATGGTGGCTCCTATATGGGAAGATGACCAGGGGTGGCGGGCAGGGAAGTGGACGCACGCTCCTAGGGTTACAAGGCCTATGGGCCCAAGAGGAGGTGGTGTAGCACCCTTTTTGACTCGGACAAAAAAATAGACATGGATTATTTTGTTTATTGTGGCTAGTTCGGTTCGAATTTGAAGCTGAGGTTGGATCCGTTGGAAAGTAGACTTGATAAGCTTTCAATAAAGTCCAAGAACGCCCCAAACGGAGTCTGTATGAAGAAGTTACGGCCGTTTGAACTTAGTGTTGTCGCAGCAGTCCGAACTCGAATCCAGAACGAGCCCAACTCGAACTCTTGCTTGGCTCGGACCCAAAGTGACGTGATGACCTCCATTATGCCTTCTATGCTTTTCCATGACTCCACATACCTCTCCTTGGTCCTTTCCCATTGTAATACTCCGGAAGTGTGAGAAGCCAATAATCGGGATAAATTAATTTAATAGGTGGAGATTAATTAATCGGGGGAAAGTTTAATTCAGAAAATCATCAAAAACAAGAGAAGAGAGGGGGTTTTCCGCTTTTTCACGAAAACACAGGCACAGGCTTTGGCCTGGTGGGCTGGCTGCCCAGGGAGGCGCCACTTCCCTCCCCAACCCCTAGCCGCCTCTCACCCCTCCTCTTTCCTCCCCTTTTCCCTTTGGCCGCCGCCCCTTGCCCTTGGGCTGCCTCCCCCTTGCGCCATTGCCCCTGGCCACCTCACCTCTAGGCTCCCTCCCTCCTTGCGCCAGCACCACCCCCATTGGTGCTCCCTGCTGTCGGTCTTGGTGCTCCTCGCTGTCGGCCATTGGAGGAAGGAGCAAGGCGAGGGAAGGAGATCAACTTCGCGGGGCAAGATCTTCAACCTTCTTTTATTCTACAATGGTAATGTCACGTGTTCTTCGTTGGTTGATACGTAGTAGTTGCGGGTGATGTCGTTTGATAGATTGAATTGCGTCGGTTTAATAGATCGCGTTCTGTCCAGTAGTTTGGACAATGGTTTTCATGTTGTTAGGGGAAGAATCTGGGGAGCCAACCTCTTAGAGATAGTTGGGTTACGTTCTTAGTTTTCGGTGGCCGCTGAGTTCACCAGATTCTGATGTACGGATCAAAAGATATGAATTGTTTAGTGCCGCTGTTCGGTTAATCTGTCAACATCCTGACAGTCTGTATACAACTGAGTTAATCTATTATTTAACGACGAAATCAGAGGATCTCAATATAACAAAAAATTTAGGTAATTTCCATACCTTTTCATAGAGATAAAGAACGCAAAATTTGGACTTCCGTAAAAAAGTTATGGTGGTTTTAGTGTGCTGTCCAGAGAACCCGACGTGAGTATTGATGATCTGTTATTTGGCTTGATAGGGATATTATATGGCCGAATCAGGAGGGCTCACCAACTAGGTTTAGTTGGGTAATTTGATAACCTTTCAATGAAGTCCAAGAAAACTTCATTTGGACTCCTGTACTATACGTTATGTATTTTAGAAGTTGACTGTCCGTAGTGAACATCAAATCGATCGCTAGAAACTGGAAGATTGGAAACACTTGGGAGTTTAGCGAGTTCAATTGTGTTGTTATTTATGCTTTTGGTCTAGTATGTTGGCCTTAGATTGGGTTATCTTTATGTTCAGGTGGGAGCGTGATCCCAGGGGCAGCGCCCTCTTCGCGTCCACCGTTCTCGCACGGTTGAGGCAAGTATTCGGGTTGAAGAATAATTATGATTGATTGCTGAGTTTGATTGTGTCTTGTTCGTATTAGCCATGCATGGATGTTAATGTGATGAATTACAATATATCTTGGTAAATGCAAGTTATGGTTAAAGCTTCCTTTGTATGTTGTTGATGCTTTCATGTGATTATGTACACGTGGAATTCATATGTTTGAAAGATCACGTCATAGTACATATGCATGTTTTAAGCATGTTTGAGACTTGGTCACGTGGTGACCAAGTATGAATTGTAACACCCCAGCTCAGCATTGAGCCTGGACTGCTACTAAAATTAAATTAAACTAAACTAAACTAAGACCAATTACAAGTTTTCGGCAAAACCTCCTTTGTATAGTCAGCTATACCGAGGTTCCAACAATTAATCATGGCATTTATCAAAGTCTACATAATCAGGTTCATTCAAGCATGCAGGATAATATCATAAACATATCCAAAATTTGCTATTCTCATTATTACAGTTAATCTGAAACTCAAACCATCTATAAGTAATTCTTATGATTGAGTGGTAGTGTGTGCATCCAAACATCTACTCCCTCCCATGCATGCGGGTCTTGCCAGTTGTACCTAAAACACATTAAAGCAAGAGTGAGCCCAAAGACTCAGCAAGTACCAACAAGGCTAAGCAGGTTATCATTCATAGCATCAACAATCCAAGATAAACAAAGCACCAAAGTATAGTCTTCATGCTCATGTGAACGCAACCAATGCAATGCACCTTTCTCAACTTTATCTCTTTTCGCATTTTACCGGTAATGCGGGGTATACAACCGTCGCTGTGTACCCTTGCCTGTGCCCACTGGCACAGGGACCAAGAGCCTATACACCACATGTATAGGGACCATTGCCCATCATCTTAATGATGGGGACCTCTTTGCTCATAGCCCACATTCCACGAATGTGGGGACCTCAAGCCCGTCATTTACATGACGGGACCTCAATCAGATGTGCTTGGTCACCACGTGACCAAGGCACCTGTATGCTCTCAACATGCATATGCACCATGATAACGTTCTTCATATGCAGGAACTCAACATATTATCATTAACATGTAAGCATTAACAACAACATCATACATGAATAAACTTATTCATACTTCTAGCATTCCCCATCATTGATATTCATAGCATTCTAGCACCATGAATAGCACATTTAATCATAATATTAGCACATTTGAACAATCACTCATGAATATCAATTAATCATTTCTCTAGTATCCTTCATCCTTAATCTTACTTACCATACTATCAACCTTGCATGGTTATTACGCATCAAAGTATTAGCATCCTCTATCAAACGGTCATAATTAGTCACTCAAACAGTACTTGCATTCACCAAGATAAATTGGAACTCATCACCATAACCTCCATGCATAGCTATTAGGAGCCAAACACAACAGATCCACAACATACAAGCATAAATATACAATAGCCCGAATACTTACCTCAAGCATGCGAGAACGGTGGGCGCGAAGAGGGTGCTGCCCTGAACCACGCTCCCACCTGAACATAAAGGTATCCCAATCTAAGGCCAACACGCTGGACCAAGAGCATAAATAATAACAAAACAAAACTCGCTAACTCTCAAGCGTTTTCCAAACTTCCAATTCCTAGCGATCGCTTTGGTGATCACTGCGGACAGTCAACTTCTAAAATTCATAACTTTCTGCTCAGAGGTCCAAATAAGGTGTTCTCAGACTTTTTGGAAAGGTAATTTAATTACCTAAATAAACTTAGTTGGGGAGCCCTTTTGATTCTGCCAATTACTACCTCTACCGAGCCAACCTACAGAGCAACAATTATCACGTCGGGTTCTCTGGACAGATCACTAAAACCATCATAACTTTTGCTACGAAAGTCCAAATCTTGTGTTCTTTATCTCTATCAAAAGGTATGGAAATTACCTACATTTTTCGTTATATTGAGGTCCTCTGATTTCTACCTTAACTAGGAGATTCATCCCATTTTCTACAGACTGTTCTAAACTGACAGATTAACAGAGCAGCGATACTAAAAAATTCATAACTTCTTGACCGTTAATCGGATTTGGGTGATCTTGGTGGCCAATGAAAGCTACAAAGATAACCTACAACTTCCTAGGAGACCAAAACTCCTAATTCGGCATCTAACCATAAGAAATTGACCGCGCAAGCTACAGGATGAATCTGCCAATACAGCGGGCAGATTGCAACCTAGCCAAAAACTACCCGATTACTCTACCACGATTAATTACCCAACACAAACGACGCGTTACCCTTGAAGCCGCTGAAGTCCATGAACCCCGGATGGCGATCCCGCTCACTTCTCTTCTTCCTTCTCTTCTCCCTTCTTTCTTCCCTCCTTTCTTCCTCTTTGGCCGGCAACAAAGGGGCTCCTTCTTCTTCCTCTTTGGCCGGCAACAATGGGGTTTCTTGGAGGATCTTGGGAGGGCACAAGGAGGAGGCAGCCAAGGGAGAGGTGTGGGAGGGAGAGGAGGTGGCGGCTCAAGGGAGGGAGTGGGGAGTGGAGAGGTGGGGAGGTGGGGCTAGGGTTTGGGGAGTGGCGCCCCCCCCTATGGCCGGCCACCCCCTTTTCCTCATGGGCGGGGCCCAAGCCCGGTTGGAGTGGAGCAATGAAAATCCCCTCTCAAAAGATGAATTGAGAAATTTCTGTTGGTCCCTCTCGAAAATCCATTAAATTCTCTCCGTAAGATTAATCTTCCCGAACATTTAATCTCTCCCGACTATTTGCTTGTCACACTTTCTGGTATTACATTCTACCCCCATGCGAGATTAGACCCGAATCTAAACGCCAATCTACGAAAGAAAACCGCGACTAGAACTTAACAATAGATACCAACGCGATCAACTCTTACTAAACTCGCTCACGTGAGACTTCAACTCTCAAGTGGCCTATCTCTCCAATGAAGAAACCACAACACCGGACGTAAATCGACGTCGTACTAACGCTCAACTCGACATTCGGGTACACTCATCGGACAAGACTCAAGGGTAAGACCTCACTCGATGGTCAACGGCGCAAACAAAACCTCAAACTCGGATCTCCGGTACTCACTCAACACCAAAACATACAAGGCGTTACATACTCGCGCACGGACTCAAGACAAACACGCGATACGCCAACTAGCGAGAACAAGCCAATGTATCTTGGGTTAAACTTCCCAAAGATACCAACCACACGCCGAAACTCACTTTAACCACACTCTTTTCTGACATAGCCCAAATGAAAAGAAGGACTCTCATCGCAACCAAGCGTTACCAACTCGATACTAAAAGAAGTCAAATTCGAATCGAAGATTATCACGAAAATCTTTCCACCTTCAAGTTAGAAAATTTGCAAATAAACACCACGATCGCCAAAAGAGAAATCACTCGAATATCCAAATCCATCATTTCTTTTATTCTTTACATGCATGATAAGAACCACACATGCCAACATAAAGTCAAGCCCCATATGCGAAAGACATCCAACATAAACTCATAGTTCAAACAAGAATCAAGAGAGCGTTTGGTACTCAAGGAAATAATCTTTTCTCAATTTCTCCTTTAGAAATTAAAATTTCTCACAACTTTTGGAATACCGATTCATCGCACAAGACACTAACTCATTACTCTTAACTTGGTGATCTCAACGCCAAACCCAAATCAAAACACCTTGTCAACACCTTTGAAAAGGGACTTTGATGATCTCACAAAACATTCTCTAACCGATTTCCTTTACTGTCAGAATTACTTTGATAGATAACTTCTGATGCATCCCAAAATGGATCTTCGCACGTAATCACGTTACCTCAATCTTCAAGAATGGGAAACTCGAATTCACATCACATATTCTCATGTATTTCATAAAAATATTTCTATCAATGACCATCCCACTGCTCAAATCCACCACTTTTACTTTTTTCACATTATCAATGGGCGTTCAAAGTTCTAGCATAACTATGCAAAGCCCAAATTTAACCTCCAAGACTTTTGCAACGAAATTCTCATATAAAGTATTGGAAATCCTCGATTAAATCCTAAAATCCACAATTCCAACATACTTACTCATTAAAATCTTCATGAAAATATTTTCTTGACCAGTTAACCATTACAAGGATTATAACTCTCAGAAGGTTACTCATTTAGAGCCAAATCACTCTTGACATTACTCAACATTTTCCATTATCCCATTAATTGACATGACGATTCGATTACTTTATAATCCCACTCTCATTAAATCACATCATCAAGTTTAACTCTCATAAGACAAACTTCCATTGAGTTAGACTTCTCTCAAAGAACTATATTACGAAATTATTTCATCCTCCAATACTCATCGAACAACTTACAACCCACAGTTTCACCACTACAATTATTCAACACCTCAAAAGACTCAGGTGAAACGAATAGGTTGATTCTTCCTCAAAAGAAAGAGCGAAAGGAATCAATTTTCTTTTTCAACAACATGGAAAACATGTACCACTGCAGCGAACACAAGACCAAGGAAACTGTCACTTAGGCCAAGAACTCGAAAAAACATAAGGGAACGTCAACAGTCGAGGGCTCAAGCCCTACTGATAGCGAATACCAAACCACAAAAGATAAGAACGTAATACCCTTTGAACAACTGCATAAGGTTTAAGTACTCTCAAATAAACATAAGATGCGAAACGACCTAAATCTCAAACACTTAACTTCTCTCCTTCCTTTAACAAGGATAGTTATTTTCTGTGATTACTACATCACCTTGCCAGCTTAAACAAGATAAGCTCTTATGACCAAATCATAGGAACAACTTGAGAACCAATAAAATCTTTCAACATATCACTTTGCTCAAAGCAACTCAATCACCACATAACTCAAGAGGTCCAAATGATCCCCACCGCAAAACTCGAAACACTCTTACAAAATCTCATTTACGAAAGACGATCAAATTACTTTACTTCTAAAAGAATCATCACCACACACTCAAGTCACCATCCCTTGCAAATAATCTTACTAACATCAGAATAATATACTCTGAACACGAATATTTATCATCAACTATTCCATTAGAAAGGCCCCAGAGTTTCACCAAAAGTTCCCATACTATCCTTTCATCCCATCTTCAAAACGAGTGTATACCAAAACCCTACAACATCAATACATCAACCTATTAAACTTAGAAGGGATCTACTATACAATTGAAAAGCTCCTACCATAACCCTTTCATCAAGGTCACCTTATCAACCGTTTAATTCACAATTAGATGGGCATAAGCCCATATCAGTTCAACTCTTAGCGATGTTCATCATCAAACTTCAACACACAACAGTTATACCACAATCATTGTTGTTATCAACTGGCTTCATTATGAAATCTAGTTGCTACCTACTTTTATTCCCAAATCACATGGACATTAACAAACACGTATCCAACTGTTCCTCCTCATATTTGGGTTTAAGCAAAGATACACTAAAACTTCAAAAATCGAAATCTTCTATCGATCAAAAGTCTTAACAATGTTACAACCAAATTCATCGCGTCATTCTATACAGAAGAACTACATAGAACTCCCCTCATAACTTCTAGATTTACCGATATTCAATCCAGTTACCGGTTATACAGAGTCCCAGTAACTAATCATACTAGGAATACATAAATCGGTATTCCTCTAATTTTTTCTTTCCACACAATTAAATTAATCCATGGGAACCAAAGAACCCAACAAGTTTAGCAACCTAAACAGTTTTAATGACTAGACTAGTTCATCAAGGTTTCATACTTCTTGATATCTCTTATTCACTACTCATATATACCGTTCATCAAGAACTAGGAAAAGACACCATCAACTTAATCAATTTCTCTTCCAAGGTTACTAATTAATATTGATTATGCACCATACCAATGACTCATCTTGATACCCATACCATATCAAGTTATTTGATTACAATCTCTGATTTAACCATAACGAGGCATCACAAAAAGATTTTAACAATCTCCAACAGAAAAGTAATGCCTTAAACCTCAACACTCTGAATAATCCAGAAGGAACACATAGAGCCAAAGCTTTCTCATGCTAACAAACTTGCAACTTCAAATTCTCAATACCCAACTATCAAACGAATAAATGAGTCATTCTTTGCTAAAGGGAAAGAAGGAACAACCAAGAAATTATCAATAATTGCCAATTGAGAAAGATCACAAATAGCAAAAGCGACTCAACAGCCGGAAAACAATAATTGTTTCAGAGAACTATAAGAGACCATTGACACTCAACAACCACCATAAACCAGAAACCCGGAGAAATTCATCATCCATCACGGATCAAGAATTTGCCAAGATTGAGGTCAAGAAAGAAATCAACTTTCTAAAACAACTCACGCTCAACTCTTGCAACTAAGGTATTCAGGGTAACTACTTTATGCGTCTACCACTAACGGTGGTATAGCCTGACAAAGTCCAAGGCCACAACCACGGTCTCCACTTCTTAACAACCATTATCGACACGCATAAACAATATAATCCAATACGATTATTCATGATCATCTCATGGCAATCATAGAATAGATTCATAGATATAGTATATCATAACATCTCATTTCATAGATTAACAACAAGAAAGATAGCACAGAGGCAATTCAACAACTGCCCAACAAATGAAACATAGCAATAGATAATGCGGAAGCAATGTAATTCCCAATCCCACCTCAGTACACGATGTGTCAATTTAATATTTTTCTATTAACCACGGACCTAAAGCCCGCTCGATACCAATCAGTAACACCCACTCAAGATTGAGCACGGATCGCTACTAAAATTAAATTAAACTAAACTAAACTAAGACCAATTACAAGTTTTAGAAAACCTCCTTTGTATAGTCACTATACCGAGGTTCCAACAATTAATCATGGCATTTATCAAAGTCTACATAATCGAGTTCATTCAAGCATGCAGATAATATCATAAACATATCCAAAATTTGCTATTCTCATTATTACAGATTAATCAAACTCAAACCATCTATAAGTAATTCTTATGATTGAGTGGTAGTGCGTGCATCCAAACATCTACTCCCTCCCATGCATGCGGGTCTTGCCATTGTACCTAAAACACATTAAAGCAAGAGTGAGCCCAAAGACTCAACAAGTACCAACAAGGCTAAGCAGGTTATCATTCATAGCATCAACAATCCAAGATAAACAAAGCACCAAAGTATAGTCTTCATGCTCATGTGAACGCAGCCAATGCAATGCACCTTTCTCAACTTTATCTCTTTTCGCATTTTACCGTGTGCGGGTATACAACCGTCATTTGTGTACCTTGCACTGCGCACATTGCACAGGGACCAAGAGCCTATACACCACATGTATAGGGACCATTGCCCATCATCTTAATGATGGGGACCTCTTTACTCATAGCCCACATTCCACGAATGTGGGACCTCAAGCCCGTCATTTACATGACGGGGACCTCAATCAGATGTGCTTGGTCACCACGTGACCAAGGCACTGTATGCTCTCAACATGCATATGCACCATGATAACGTTCTTCATATGCAGAACTCAACATATTATCATTAACATGTAAGCATTAACAACAACATCATACATGAATAAACTTATTCATACTTCTAGCATTCCCCATCATTAATATTCATAGCATTCTAGCACCATGAATAGCACATTTAATCATAATATTAGCACATTTGAACAATCACTCATGAATATCAATTAATCATTTCTCTAGTATCCTTCATCCTTAATCTTACTTACCATACTATCAACCTTGCATGGTTATTACGCATCAAAGTATTAGCATCCTCTATCAAACGGTCATAATTAGTCACTCAAACAGAGTACTTGCATTCACCAAGATAAATTGGAACTCATCACCATAACCTCCATGCATAGCTATTAGGAGCCAAACACAAACAATCACGAGATACAAGCATAAATATACAATAGCCCGAATACTTGCCTCAACTGTACGAGAACGGTGGACGCGAAGAGGGTGCTGCCCTGGAACCACGCTCCCACCTGAACATAAAGGTATCCCAATCTAAGGCCAACACGCTGGACCAAGAGCATAAATAATAACAAAACAAAACTCGCTAACTCTCAAGCGTTTTCCAAACTTCCAATTCCTAGCGATCGCTTTGGTGATCACTGCGGACAGTCAACTTCTAAAATTCATAACTTTCTGCTCAGAGGTCCAAATAAGGTGTTCTCAGACTTTTTGGAAAGGTAATTTAATTACCTAAATAAACTTAGTTGGGGAGCCCTTTTGATTCTGCCAATTACTACCTCTACCGAGCCAACCTACAGAGCAACAATTATCACGTCGGGTTCTCTGGACAGATCACTAAAACCATCATAACTTTTGCTACGAAAGTCCAAATCTTGTGTTATTTATCTCTATCAACAGGTATGGAAATTACCTACATTTTTCGTTATATTGAGGTCCTCTGATTTCGACCTTAACTAGGAGATTCATCCCATTTTCTACAGACTGTTCTAAACTGACAGATTAACAGAGCAGCGATACTAAAAAATTCATAACTTCCTGACCGTTAATCGGATTTGGGTGATCTTGGTGGCCAATGAAAGCTACAAAGATAACCTACAACTTCCTAGGAGACCAAAACTCCTAATTCGGCATCTAACCATAAGAAATTGACCGCGCAAGCTACAGGATGAATCTGCCAATACAGCGGGCAGATTGCAACCTAGCCAAAACTACCCGATTACTCTACCACGATTAATTACCCAACACAAACGACGCGTTACCCTTGAAGCCGCTGAAGTCCATGAACCCCGGATGGCGATCCCGCTCACTTCTCTTCTTCCTTCTCTTCTCCCTTCTTTCTTCCCTCCTTTCTTCCTCTTTGGCCGGCAACAAAGGGGCTCCTTCTTCTTCCTCTTTGGCCGGCAACAATGGGGGTTTCTTGGAGGGGATCTTGGGAGGGCACAAGGGAGGAGGCAGCCAAGGGGAGAGGTGTGGGAGGGAGAGGAGGTGGCGGCTCAAGGGGAGGGAGTGGGGGAGTGGAGAGGTGGGGAGGTGGGGCTAGGGTTTGGGGGTGGCGCCCCCTGGCCGGCCACCCCTTTTCCTCATGGGTGGGGCCCAAGCCCGTGTTGGAGTGGAGCAATGAAAATCCCCTCTCAAAAGATGAATTGAGAAATTTCCTGTTGGTCCCTCTCGAAAATCCATTAAATTCTCTCCCGTAAGATTAATCTTCCCCGAACATTTAATCTCTCCCGACTATTTGCTTGTCACACTTTCGGGGTATTACATGAATAGTTGAGGTCCCCGTCATGTAAATGACGGGCTTGAGGTCCCCACATTCGTGGAATTTGGGCAATGAGTAAAGAGGTCCCCATCATGAAGATGATGGACAAAGGTCCCTATGCTTGTGGAGTATAGGCTCTTGGTCCCTGTGCCAGAGGGCACAGGCAAGGGCATACATCGACGGTTGTATACCTCGCATTACCGGTAAAATGCAAAAAGAGATAAAGTTTAAAAGGTGCATTGCATTGGTCGCATTACATAAGCATGAAGGCTATGTTTAGTGTAATGTTTATTTTGGTATATTGATGCTATGATAGTGAACTTAGCTTTAGCCTTGTTGATACTTGCTGAGTCTTTAGGATCACTTTTGCTTTGATATGTTTTAGGTACAACTGACAAGAACGGCATGCATGGGAGGGAGTAGATGTTTGGATGCACTCACTACCACTCATCCTTAAGGCGACTGCTATTTAGTTTTATTCCAATAATAAGTAAACTGCTTGAGAATCACTTATGGATGGTTTTGAGTTTCAGATTAATTGTAATAATGAGAATAGCACGTTTTGTTTATGTTATTTAGATTATCTTGCATGCTTGAATGAACTTGAATATGGAGTTTATTGTTAATTGCTATGATTAATTGTTGGAACCTCGGTATAGTTAACTATACAAAGGAGGTTCTGCCGAAAATTGGTAATTGGTCTTAGTTTAGTTTAGTTTAATTTAATTTTAGTAGCATTCGGTGCTCGTGGTTGAGTGGGTGTTACACCCATGTCCCTAAGCACAATTAAATCACTTGCATTTGGTAGTGATCTATTCTCAGTAATATAAACCTATGAACGAATTCACATATTGAGAATAGAGTAGTTACCCCGAATACCATAGTTGCAGGAGTTGAGCGTGAGCTGCTTTAGAAAGTTGTTTTCTTTCTTGACCTCAAATCTTGGCAAATTCTTGTTCTGTGGTGGATAATGAATTTCTCTTGGGTTCGTGGTTCATGATAGTTGTTGTGTTTCAATGGTCTCTAATGGTTTTCTGAAATAATTATTATTTTCCGACTGTTGAGCTGTTTTTACTACTTGTGATCTTCCTCAATTGGCAATATTGATAATTCCATGGTTGTTCCTTCTTTCTCATTGGAAAAGAATGACTCATGTATTCGTTTGATAGTTTGGGTCATAACTTTCTCTCCTGATCTCGGTATGGAGTGATTCTTATCTTCAAATTTATCTAACTCATAGTACTTCAACTTTCTTTTTGTGGAGTTTTTATGAAAACATCGTCTTCATTATGAAATTTGGCTTGAAAGCTGACTCAGTTGCGGACCTTGGTTTTCTGTGCAGCCTGCCTTGCGGGCCCCATATCTCAAACCTCGAAAATCCAAATTAGGTCAATGAGAACTCTAAATTGTACTATGGAAAGTGATCGACAACTTTGTAGCTATGAGGTTTTTCATTAGAAGTTGTTTCAGTCGCGAAAATCATGTTGCAAGATGACTACATATTTTGTCCTGTTTCTTGGCGAGGCGGATAAGGAATCTGTCAATCTCCTTATATTCTCTGTAAATAAACGGGATATTATCGTTTCCTCTTGTCAAATCTTATTTTGAGTAAATTACTTATTGTAGGAGTGACATTGGGATTAGTTGCACCTTCTTTATCATGCAACGTGTTGCAACGCGAAAGGCAAGTACAAGTTGGATTGTCTTGTATGGATGTTGTTCGATCCGGTTATATGTTTATGACATAATTACTTCTTGTGAATTATGTGTATTTCCGTGCTTTACATGGTTCTGTTCATTGGTAATATCAAATTGTCGCCATGAGAGAATGCATTAATTTCATTTCCTTCATTTCAATCATTCATGCCTCACCCACGGGAGTGGGTATTGAGAGTCCCATCATTCCAATATGGGCATGTCCCATCATTCCAATATGGGCAATTATATCCCCGTATGAAAGATTCTTCATACGGGCCTGAGTGAACACTAACGGGTGTATCACTGGCTATACCGTTATATGCAGAAGAGAAGTAGATGTCATTTTCATACTTGCATCAAGTGCATAGCATTTTCTCATGTATTCAATATATTGAGAATGGTTTGTCTTTGATTCGATGTTTCCTATGTTATTCAATTGTATTTGCTGAGTCATGGACTCACTCTTGCCAATTTTGTTTTTAGGTGATCTTTGAGGACGACATGTTTTCGGAGGGAGTAGACCACTTGGAGAAATTCACTTTATCACTTATCTCACCATTTTGTTAATAATTCGGTGGCTACCGGTCATTTGAGAACTTTGGATTGTAATAACTGGTTCCATGGTGTTTTATTGCTCGTCCTTAATATGTACTTATGCTAGTTGATGGTTGAAACCTTTCTGGACATATTTATGACATTGTTCTAAATGGGAAGGATCTCGCCAACTAATTTACCATGTTCTAGCATTATGCCCACAAGCTGTAGTGGTTAGGTGGTTTTTTTTTGGGATTGTGCAGATGATGATAATTTATGTCCATGTCTGTTGGGGCTTGCCTCGGGTGATGGTAACAGATATTCATGTTTGGCAGGTTATCCCCCACAACGGGGGGCTCCGGATCGATGGTAAATGACGTCCATGACTTGGGGTTAAGCTCATCGGGCGGGTTGATGTTAGAGCGTGGTATTGTAAATGTAATACCCCGAAGGTGGGATAAGTGAATTTTTGGGAGAGATTAAATGTTTGGGAGAGAATTAATTGGATTTTTCGGGAAGGGCCGAGTAGAAAATGCAGAATTTAATAGTTAGAGAGGGGGGGAAAACGCTGTTTCATCACAACTTGGGCTTGGGCCCCTGGCCCATGTGGGTGGCCGGCCAAGTGGATGGGGGGCGCCACCTCCCCTAAACCCTAGCCGCCCCCCCACTCCCTCACGCCTCCCATGTAACACCCCGGCTATTCGGAAGCCAAGATGCCACCTAATTACTCTAACAATCTACACATTGCGGAAGAATATGAAATAGTTATATCAACCAAATGACAGCATTAACATAAACAGGACATGGTGAAGGTATCCTTCCTTCACCTTCTAAGTTATTTAATACTGATAATCAATAAAGAAGGTTCGCATTCGGTAATAAATCAACATCATCGTGGAGAAGGTATCCTTCCTTCTCCAATTATAGTTTAATTATTACAGTTCATCATTAACGAATGAAATATGGAACTAAAATTTAGTCTTGAACATGAATTTGATGTTGTGAACAAGTAGTGCGTGTCTACTCCCTCCCAAGTTAGCCAACATCAGGGGTTACCTAAAATAAACAAACAACGCAAGAGTGAGTCCACGACTCAGCAAGTACAGTGAAAGAAACAGAACATATATACAAACAGGATATCACCATTTAAGAATGCGAACATTGAATCGATTGAGTACTTCAGAAATACTTGAAATGAATGAATGCAATCAAGGATGGACTGTACACATGCTTATACCGGTATAGCGAGTGACACACCCGTCGGTGTTCACTTAAGCCCGCACCTTAACAAAAGTGCGGGGATCCAAGTCCTATATGAAGAACGTTTCATATAGGTGTCCAAAGCTGCCCATACTGGAATTGATGGGTCTTACGTGCCCATACCGGAATTGATGGGTCTTTCAATCCACTCCGTGGACGGACATGACAATGTCCAAACCCGCCCACATTGGAATGGTGGGACTTACAATCCACTCCCGTGGACATAGCATGAATAAAAGAATGCATGATATGAACATGAACAATGCTAATATCATCTCTCAAAGATATACTCCACATATTGAAAGAACATAACCAATTCAGCATTTGGGTATCACAAGTTGTCACATCATATTCATGTAAACATTCACAATCACAAGACTTAAAATCAACAAAGTACTTGCCTTCGGCGTTGCGTGCGTTAGAAGGCAACGATGGCGCTCCCAAACCCGTAGCCTCGCGGCCTAAACAATTAAGTAACCGAAATAAGAACAACATAGAGCCCATCATGAATTAATATTCTACAATACCCTCTTGCACACCCAAAACATAGTCATAACCCAAATCTGAAATTCCAGCAGCAACATGGAATCCCATCTGGACAGCAGCACGGTAAAGACCAAAACTAATGTTCTGGGACTCCAAAAGAGATGAGCCCAAATCCTACACGAGCTTAACAAATATATCTACAACTTTGTAGTTGACGAGATAACCCAATTCGGCCAAACTAAGTTGCTAACTGACAAACGAAACAGCAGAACAGAAACTGTCTGAACATAAAAAAAAACAGCAGTACTAAAACATCCGTAACTTTTAAACTACAACTCGGAATTGAGTGTTCTTTAACAATCTGAAAAGGTTATGGAATTACCTACAATAACCTAGTTGGAACGACATTCATATTTTGCCTTTAACAAAAAGTGGCACACGGGTCAAAACTAAAGATAGAAACTGACATACAATCTGGACAGACTGATCTACAATCTGGACAGTCACAAAGAAAAGTGCATAACTTTTGATCTATAAATCCAAATGAGCTGTTCTTTATCAATCCTGAAAGCTAGTGATATCACCTTCAAAATTTGTTATGGGCAAGACCTCTGAATCACCCTCTAACTAGGCCATATATCAACCTAAACAGAGACTGCTAATTCTCGTCAGGATTCTGGACAGCAGATAGTAAATCTATCATAACTTTTGACTCGTTCGTCGGAATGAGGTGATCTTGGCGGCCACTGAAAGCTAAGAACAAGACCTAAATATCTCTAGGAGATGATCATCTCAGATTCGGCCTCTAAAACCACGAAACAGACCCCGCAACATTATGGACAGAATTGAATCTACTAAAAAAACAGACTTGATCCAAACAACTAATCATATTTGCATCTAACAAACATCAAACCGTGAAGCTAGCTCTTTGTTACCCTTGTAGATCCGCGGAAGATGAAGAACAGCCCGCCATCACAAACTCTCTCAATCTCCTCCTTTCTCCCCTCTTTTCCCCTCTTCTTCTTCCTTGTACGTTGCAACCCGGGCTCATCCTCCTTGTTGTTTCGGGTGGCAGCAGCAAGGGAGGAGAAGATGGCTGCCCAGAGGAGGAGGGGGTGGAGGTGGAGGCGCAAGGGGAGGGGATGGGGGTGGAGGCGCATGGGGGAAGGGGAGGGATGCTTGTGGCGGCCACTAGGGGGAGAAGGGAAAGGGATGGGGCTGCCCTAGGGTTAGGGGGAGGTGTGGGGCGCATGGGCTTGGGCCTGGTGCGCCTCCCCCCTCTTGGGCCACTCATGACCGCCACCAGCCGGATTAGCTGGCCCAAACCCTAGGTTCTGAATTTTTCTCCGAAAATCTTGAATTTTCCATTAATTCTCTCTCCGAATAACTATCTCTCTAAAAGATAATCGGGTATTACATTCTACCCCTTAACGATTCGACCTCGAATTCTAATCGTCAAAAGAACACAAGGACGTAATACCACGGAATTGAAAACAATGAATTAACACGCATCAGAACAAATAAATCTGGTGCTGCCACGCATGCTAAAACCAACTCCCAAGTGGCCTTTCTCTCAAGAAGAGAGACCACCCGCTAAGACGAAACGACGTCTGCTTTAACACTCAAACCGAAAATTCCAGGTACGCTCATTAGAAGGGAAACGAAGGTAAGATCCTACTCAAAGGTCAACGGCGCAAACGAAATCTCAAACACTGGTTCTCCTAGGTACTTACTCAACACGAGAACCGCGCATGGACTCGAGATACCCGGCGATACGCCAACTAGCAAAAACAACCCAATGTACCTTGGGTTAACCTTCCCAATGATACCGAACCACATGACAAGCATAAAGAACACGAAACTCCTATTCCGCCTCTCAATCGAACTCTTCACTAAAGCAAGGATCACCTCCTTTAACCAGAAACACACGATCGAAAACTCTTTAAGCAAACTCTTTTACCGACAAAACACATCTGAACAAGAAAGATTCACTTCACAACTAGACGTTACCAACTGAGTAATGTAGAGTAAAATCCAGAAATCAGAATTTCATCAAGAAAACCTTCCCACTTTCCAAGTGGCAAATTGCGAATAAACGTCACGGAAACTAAAGGAGGAATCATTTTAAATGCTCAAATCAAAACTTCCTTTATCCTCCCTGAACCGATAAGAACCACACATACCAAAATCGAGTCAATTCATCGCATACCACACGGTCTCAAACCACTTAATTTAACATCCTCAAATTAGGCTTAAACCGAAATGCATTATCCACACCTTTGTAGAGAGACTCTATTGATTCCACTGAACACTCTAAACAACTCCTTCAACTGATGACGTTAATTTTATAGAAGGCACCAAAGCACCTCAAAACCCATGCAATTTCATCACCTCCAACTTTCAAGAATAACACACTGAATCCTCAAGACACCCGCTCATGAACTACATCGAAGGGTTCTATCGATATCATTCCACTACCGAGAATACTCCAGCTTTTCTATCTCTCTACACACAAACCTTTGGGCGACCAAAAGTTTAGCATGAAAATGGAAAGCCCAAATTTGACCTCCGAGACCTCTACAACGAATTCCTCTTATAACAAATAATGAAATCATCGGATTAAATCTCTAAGATCCCCACAATTCCGACATACTCACTCATTGACATCATCAGGAATCACTCATACAACATCACGATACTTTCAATAGTGTTACTCTATAAAATTGATTACGGTTTCCATACATTTGATAATCCCAACACTTCAACATGAACCAAGGTTCTGGACTACACTACACCATAGGTCCTACTTAGTCGAACAATATACAATTTTACTTCGAAACCATACATTCCATCTGAATCAACTTCACTCCAAGAGGTTTAGGTCAAAACCAACTCATCTTCTATTACTCCTCCAATAGCTGGGTAGTAAAATCTCACCCCTACAATCACTTAACCACCACCAAACAAATAACAACTTACGAGTTGTAAATCTTTACAGCACAAAACGGTTGATCCTTTCTCAAAAGAAAAAGGCGAACAAGGACAAGTTTCACCGCACAGGAAAAAAAAATTGCTGCTCACAATGAGCACGAAACCAAAAGAAATAACTGTAATGAAAATCGGAAAAGGAAGGTTGAGTTCACGGCAGAGGGCACACATCCTCGAAAAGGGAATAGCAAATAACCACCATTAAGAGAAATAGCATTGCGATTGAAACTCAACAACTCTTGAGTGAAAAGAGCAAAAGTTTATGAACAATTCGAATAACTACAAGTTACAAAACTTGACTCAAATTCTCAAATATTCCTACTGCACTCTTTCCTTTAACACCGAAATTAATTCTTTGACTAACATCGCTTTGCCACAACGCACAAGATAAGATCTTTAGTCCAAACCACGTGGACTAATTAAGAACCAATGAAATTCTTCAATACGTCATATTTGTTCGAACCGCTCAACTACACAAGAAACATGAGATCCAAATAATCTCAATCACCAAACTCGAAACTTTTCCAATTACGAGATTTCATGAAAAACAAGCAGATTATTCTTCTCTTAAGGGAACCAACATAAGTTTTTCTTTAATTGCCGCTTCACGTTGCCAACTCAAACCTAAAATTCTTTAAGATTAAATCACTTGAATCTCTTAAGAAGCAACAAGACAATTCAATACCTCAATTTATTTAAAATAATTTCAGCTACCAGACGATTCAAGAGCTCAAAGGAAATAACACGAAAGCTAAACTTGAAATATTCTCAACTGAACGATATCATCGAAGGCGATCAAATTACTATGGGTATTAACATCAGTTTCACCACAACCATTAGAAAACACTTCAAAAGACCCACGTGTAAAGAATGGGTTGATTCTTTCTCAAAAGAAGAGACAAATGGAAACGACTTTCACCAACTAGAAAAACTCATCTACCACTCGTGACCAACACGGGACCAAGGAAGAAACCAATTAAGCAATGAACTTATAGAACATAAGTGAAGTCCACAGCTGAAAGCATAAGCCTCACAAGAAGAGAATATCGAATCTTAACAGATAAGAACAAATAAGTATTCAAAATCAAGCACTTGCATCATCAAGAACCATTATAACTTTGCAACATAACGTGACTCGATAAACTTCATTTACTACATAAAAGCCTGAACCCTCAAAAGATCATGAACATAAAACTTGAAATTTGACCATTTAGAGAATATCACCATAGGTGATCAAATTACTACGAAATTAACCTCATTCTAACATTTAGACTAGTTAATAACATCGACAACATACACTAGTCCGAGAATCATCAAACTTTATTACTCCATCCTAAAACTTCCCAAAGGGAACATAAACCACAAAGTTGAAACAAATTTATTATAACCAGATTATGCTAAGCAATAACAATATCACAATGCACGCTATCAAAGCCTACTTACGAAATTCATCTACTCAACCGTTGGTGTTGCTCAACACCTTCTTCAAATGCTCATTAACAATTGATGATTGTACTAATCATGTGTGTTCATACGGTACTAATTTCATTTGCAATCACATCACCATATAAAAACATAGATTCACATTTCACCTTTGTTCAGAAATCATTTCAAAACATGATTAAAAATTCACTAACATAATTTTCTATAAACAAGGTTTCGTGAATCGATACACCAAAGACCCATCCGGTACTTTATACAAGTTTCAACAATTTTAGCATACCAGAAATAGATAAATCTAGCTCTTATGTAAGATCTATAGGTTCGAATGGATATGGACAGTCTTCATTTAACCTACATCATGTATCAAATACAAGGACATTTCAAATTAATCAATTTCACTTTCATGGATGGTAGTTAAGAATAATTGATTTGCACCATGCTAATAACCCAACTTGGTAACTCATATCGTAACAATTTATTCGTTTAGTTATAACTTCTCATTTTAAGCATGACAAGACATCACAAAAGGATTCTAACACCTTACTACAAAGAAAAGAAAGACTTCAAACCTCAACGCTCAAGTAATCCAAAAGAAACGCATAAAGCCAAAGCTTTCCCATGCAACGAACTTACAATGAAAACTCTCACTAACCAAGTCACAAACGAGTAAATGAGTCATTCTTTTCAATGAGAAAGAAGGAGCAACCATGAAAACATCAATCTTGCCAATTGACAACGACCACAAGTGGTAAAAACAACTCAACAGCTTGAAAAGCAATATTTGTTTCAGAGAACCAAGAGGGATCTATTGAAAACCATAAACTATCATGAACCACAAACCGTGAGAAATTCATCAACCACCACAGACAAGAATTGGCAAATTCGAAATCAAGAAAGAGAATAACTTTCTAAAGCAACTCACGCTTAACACGAAACTATGGTACTCGGGTAACTACTCCTCTAACCACGCATCGCGAACAAAGGTGTAACCCGTGAATCCCAGTAACAACCACGACCTCCACTTCGATCATTCGCTTACAACACGCTTCACCAAAATACTCAATTATGAATATACAGGATCATCTCATGACAATCATAGAATTAGTTCATAGATATTGAATATCATAGCAGATCATATATTACCAACAAGGATGATAGTACAGAAGCAATTCAACAATTGCTCAACAAAATGAAACATAATAACAGATATTGCGGAAGCAATGGTAATTTTCCAATCCCACCTACTATGCACAGTGTGTCGTTTTAATAACTTAATTACCACGGACCTAAAGCCCGCTCTGATACCAACTGTAACATCCCGGCTATTCGGAAGCCAAGATGCCACCTAATTACTCTAACAATCTACACATTGCGGAAGAATATGAAATAGTTATATCAACCAAATGACAGCATTAACATAAACAGGACATGGTGAAGGTATCCTTCCTTCACCTTCTAAGTTATTTAATACTGATAATCAATAAAGAAGGTTCGCATTCGGTAATAAATCAACATCATCGTGGAGAAGGTATCCTTCCTTCTCCAATTATAGTTTAATTATTACGCTTCATCATTAACGAATGAAATATGGAACTAAAATTTAGTCTTGAACATGAATTTGATGTTGTGAACAAGTAGTGCGTGTCTACTCCCTCCCAAGTTAGCCAACATCGGGGTTACCTAAAATAAACAAACAACGCAAGAGTGAGTCCACGACTCGCAAAGTACAATGAAAGAAAGCAGAACATATATACAAATAGGATATCACCATTTAAGAATGCGAACATTGAATCGATTGAGTACTTCGAAATACTTGAAATGAATGGATGCAATCAAGGATGGACTGTACACATGCTTATACGGTATAGCGAGTGACACACCGTCGGTGTTCACTTAAGCCCGCACCTTAACAAAAGTGCGGGGATCCAAGTCCTATATGAAGAACGTTTCATATAGGTGTCCAAAGCTGCCCATACCGGAATTGATGGGTCTTACGTGCCCATACTGGAATTGATGGGTCTTTCAATCCACTCCGTGGGCGGGACATGACAATGTCCAAACACGCCCACATTGGAATGGTGGGACTTACAATCCACTCCGTGGACATAGCACGAATAAAAGAATGCATGATATGAACATGAACAATGCTAATATCATCTCTCAAAGATATACTCCACATATTGAAAGAACATAACCAATTCAGCATTTCGGTATCACAAGTTGTCACATCATATTCATGTAAACATTCACAATCACAAAGACTTAAAATCAACAAAGTACTTGCCTTCGCGTTGCGGCGCGTTAGAAGGCAACGATGGCGCTCCCAAACCCGTAGCCTCGCGGCCTAAACAATTAAGTAACGAAATAAGAACAACATAGAGCCCATCATGAATTAATATTCTACAATACCCTCTTGCACACCCAAAACATAGTCATAACCCAAATCTGAAATTCCAGCAGCAACATGGAATCCCATCTGACAGCAGCACGGTAAAGACCAAAACTAATGTTCTGGGACTCCAAAAGAGATGAGCCCAGATCCTACACGAGCTTAACAAATATATCTACAACTTTGTAGTTGACGAGATAACCCAATTCGGCCAAACTAAGTTGCTAACTGACAAACGAAACAGCAGAACAGAAACTGTCTGAACATAAAAAAAAACAGCAGTACTAAAACATCCGTAACTTTTAAACTACAACTCGGAATTGAGTGTTCTTTAACAATCTGAAAAGGTTATGGAATTACCTACAATAACCTAGTTGGAACGACATTCATATTTTGCCTTTAACAAAAAGTGGCACACGGGTCAAAACTAAAGATAGAAACTGACATACAATCTGGACAGACTGATCTACAATCTGGACAGTCACAAAGAAAAGTGCATAACTTTTGATCTATAAATCCAAATGAGCTGTTCTTTATCAATCCTGAAAGCTAGTGATATCACCTTCAAAATTTGTTATGGGCAAGACCTCTGAATCACCCTCTAACTAGGCCATATATCAACCTAAACAGAGACTGCTAATTCTCGTCAGGATTCTGGACAGCAGATAGTAAATCTATCATAACTTTTGACTCGTTCGTCGGAATGAGGTGATCTTGGCGGCCACTGAAAGCTAAGAACAAGACCTAAATATCTCTAGGAGATGATCATCTCAGATTCGGCCTCTAAAACCACGAAACAGACCCCGCAACATTCTGGACAGAATTGAATCTACTAAAAAAACAGACTTGATCCAAACAACTAATCATATTTGCATCTAACAAACATCAAACCGTGAAGCTAGCTCTTTGTTACCCTTGTAGATCCGCGGGAAGATGAAGAACAGCCCGCCATCACAAACTCTCTCAATCTCCTCCTTTCTCCCCTCTTTTCCCCTCTTCTTCTTCCTTGTACGTTGCAACCCGGGCTCATCCTCCTTGTTGTTTCGGGTGGCAGCAGCAAGGGAGGAGAAGATGGCTGCCCAGAGGAGGAGGGGGTGGAGGTGGAGGCGCAAGGCGAGGGATGGGGGTGGAGGCGCATGGGGGAAGGGGAGGGATGCTTGTGGCGGCCACTAGGGGAGAAGGGGAAGGGATGGGGCTGCCCTAGGCTTAGGGGAGGTGTGGGCGCTGGGCTTGGGCCAGTGCGCCTCCCCCTCTTGGGCCACTCATGACCGGCCACCAGCTGGATTAGCCTGGCCCGAAACCCTAGGTTCTGAATTTTTCTCCCGAAAATCTTGAATTTTCCATTAATTCTCTCTCCCGTATAACTATCTCTCTAAAAGATAATCGGGGTATTACATCCCACCTCTCCCCCTTGTGGCCGCCATTCCCTTCCCCCTTCCCCCCACCTTGCGCATCCTCCCCTGGTTCTCCCCTCGCTGCCGGTGAAGATCTTCCATCCCCATTGCTGGCCGAGTGATGAAGAGAAGGAGATCGCACCCGGGGCGACCGGCCAAGAAAGGAGAAGAAGGGGAAGGAGGGAGCTCTTCTTCGCGGGGCACGTTCTTCTTCTCACCGCGGCTCTACAAGGGTAACGTCGCTTGGTCCTTGCTGGTTTGGTACCGTAGTTGCGTTCGCATCCGTTTTGGTAGATCGATTTTCGTCTCCTGCTAGGCGGCGTTCTGTCTAGAAGGTTGGGGGTCGTTTTTCGTGAGGTTAGAAGCAGAATATGGGATTCTGATCTCCTAGGAAAAGTTGGGTTTTGGTCTTAGCTTTCAGTGGCCGCCAAGATCACCCAAATCCAATTAACGGTTAGTGAGTTATGATTTTTTTAAGATTGCTATTCCGCTGATCTGTCAGCATTTAGGCAGTTTGTAGAAAACCGATTAAAACTGATGGTTAAAGTGGAAATCTGAGAACCCCAGTATAACTAAAGTTGTAGATAATTGTCGTAGCTTTCAGGGAAGCACAAGAACGCGAAATTTGGATAAACGAGCTGAAAGTTATGATAGTTTTAGTGCTCTGTCCAAAAAGTCTGACGTGAAATCGATGTCTTGTTAATCGGCTTAAAAGTGATTTTAGATGACCAAATCAGGGGAGCTCACCAGCTAGGTTTAGTTGGGAAATTTGATAACCTTTCAATGAAGTCCAAGAACACCTAATTTGGACCACTGTTGAATAAAGTTGTTTTTAGATATTATGTCTATATGAATGTTGCAACCTTGTTGATACTTGCTGAGTCGTATGGCTCACCCTTGCTTTGTCTTGTTATAGGTACTTCTGGCAAGAACGTTATGCATGGGAGGGAGTAGACATTGGAAAGCACGCACTACCTCACAACATTTATGCAATGGCCATTTAGTTTCACTCAAGAATAAATAATTGTGTGGAATCCATCTATGGATGTTTCATGATGTTGGTCGTCAGATTATTCATTGTTGTGAGAATGATGTTAATTGCTTACAATCGTACGATTATTTTATATGCATGAAAGATTTGGATTATGGAAATAATAATACTAAATGCCATGGTTATCTGTTAGTACCTCGATTTTTTGTTGTTTATACAAAGGAAGTTCTGTTCTAAAAAATTTATAGATTGTTCTAGTTAGTTTAGTTCTTGTAGCATTCTAGGCTCATTTGGAGTCAAAATACAGCTTGGTATCGTGAGCGGCTTTAGGTCCGTGGTTAATGAAACATTAATTTTGACACACTAAGCACAAGAGGTGGGTTGGGTTTTGCATTGCATTTACGCTTCCGCTGATATTATAGTTTGACTTGTGCTTTAGTTGATCACAGCTTATTGTTTAAATTATTTTGTCTTGTTTGTGATTGTTTAGTGATGGCAAGGGTGGAGGCCGTGGTCGTGGTCGTGGTTGTAGGGTGCCGCGAGCCGTGCAATGCCCCGCCGAAGTTCGTAACTCAGAGTCGGGAAGCTAGTCCTCGCGGGTCGAGGAAGAGGTTGCATCCGCAGCGGTAAGAGAATCGTGCCCGCCATCGGTGCTCGCTCGCCCCATGGTGGCTCTCGCAGCCTCTCGCGCGCTTGCCATGGGGCTACATCGAATGCTTTGAGGTTGGACACCTTCGACGGTCGCACGCCGCTTGATGCAACTAATCGTCGCGACACATGGAGAGGCATTTTGGAGCTCTAGGATGACTTCGCACTGAGGGCGCAGCTTGTCGCCTTCCACCAAGGGGCAAGCGGATATCCGTGGAAGGAGTCCTGACAGCTAGGACTTCGCCCATGGTCCAGCTTATTTGGGAGTTGTTTGTGGAGCAATTCCGGGAGGTTTTATCCGCCTGCTTGTGGAGAGGATGGAGGTTTCATTGCAAAGGTACAAGGTGGCAAGATGACAAAGGTCGAAATATGAGGCGGTTTTAACAACCTGATCCGCTTTGTTCGGCAGTGGGCTACAGATGAGGTGGAGAAGGCCAAGAGATTTCGTGAGAGGTCTCAGATAGGAGTTTCGCCAGTTTTGGGGGCACCGAGTCAGCGTGACTTTAGCTCCCCGGTAGAGCAAGCTCGGGCATGGAACTTGAAATGCACTTGGGAAGATTTACTGTGCAGGAGGTACCATGGTCCAGAGGATGCAGTGGCAAGTAAGAAGAGTTTTGGGGAGGAAGTGGGTCATCATCAAAACCAGCTTTACAAGAAGTTCAAGGGCCCGCATTCTTTCAAGTCCAAGTCCACAAGGCCACAAATATCCTCTTCTTTTCGACCTTCGGCGAGTGCTCCTAGATTGCGTCCGGCCTGTGGCAAGGGATGAAGTGTTTCAAGTGTGGTAATGAGCATCGTGCTTCGGAGTGTTCTTGGTCGGTTCTTGTCGCCATTGTGGTCGGAGGGCCACAAGGCTTTTGTTTGTCGGCGAATCCCGCCAGCAGGATCAAGTGGAGCGCCCCATTGCCAAGACCAGAGCAGTGCTTCATCTCGGGTTCAAGATGATGTTAGCGGCCACTCCTACTCGGGCCCGGGTCACCAGCCTTACCTTCCTTATCCCGGGGTATTCCACCGCCAGATACTTTGCCACCGGTCCTCGCGCACCGCTTTCCGCTATGCACCTTCAAGACCTCCTCGCACTCGCCGCACCCCATACCAGTGTGTTGGGGCTCCTTCCGCCCAAGAAGATAGCTTATGCCATGCCGACGGCAGAGTCTGCAGTCGTCCCGATGTGGTGACAGCACGCTCCTAGTGGACTCAAGGGAGGCATTTGTACTTTTGATTCAGAGCTACTTTCTTTTGTATCGTTAGAGTTTGCTAGCAGGCTGTTGAGTATGCGCCTATAGCTCACCGCTTTAGTTAACTCTCCGGGGAATCCTTTCTAGCTCCACAAGATGTCCCGTTGTGTGATCTCCTTGATGGGGAAGAATTTATTGCTAATCTAATGGTCATGAAGATGGAGCCGCTTGATGTTATTCTGGTATGGACTGTTGCATAGCTATCGAGCTGTTATATCCTGCTTTCTAGAAGATAGTAACCTTGCAGTGCACCTTCTCGCGTGAGGTAGTATTTCGTGAGTGCCCTCTTACTCTCTTTTGCGTGTCGCTAGTCTCAGATCCCCGTAGTCGAGCCGTGAAGAGTGGGTTTTTTTGTCTCTCGTGGGAAGTCGAGTTCTCTTTGATCGCACTAATTCCGTGGTTCGAGAATTCTTAGATATTTTTCCAACAGAGTTGCGTGGATGCCCCACCACGCCCAAAGGAGTTCGAATTGATTTAGTACCGTGCCCGACCGGCTTCTATGACCCTCACTGTCTGTCACGCCCTTTCCAGAGGAACTAAAGAAGCAATTGGATGATTTAAGGCTAAGGATCTTATTCGACCTAGCATATCTCCGTGGGAGCTCCGGTTTTATTTATCAAAAGAAGGATGGTAGTTGGCGATGTGTATCAATTACCGTGCACTCAACCAATGACCATCAAGAATAAATACCCTTTACCCGTATTGAAGATTTATTTGATCGCTTGAGAGGCAAAGGTATTTTCAAAGATAGACCTTCACGGGCTATAATCGATTCTCGTCCGAGAAGAGGATATCGAGAAAACGCGTTTCTACAAGGTATGGGCACTTTGAATTTAAAGTTATGTCTTTGGACTAACGAATGCCCCCGCTACTTTCATGGAGACTATGAACAGGATGTTGCATGAATATTTGGATGATTTTGTCGTCGTCTTTATTGATGATATCCTGATCTATTCAAAGACCAAGTTGAGCATGAGCGCTATCCGAGGATGGTGTTGAGACGTTAAGAGAAAATAGATTTTATGCCGCTTAAAAGTGCGAAGTTCGATGTCCGAGGTGGGATTCTTAGGGCATGTTATCAATGATAAGGGAATATCGCTTGATCCAAGTAAAATCTCCACGGTGGTAGAATGGGGAAGGCCGACTAACGCCAAAGAAGTGAGAAGCTTCCTTGGTATGGCAAAGCTATTATCGGTGTTTTGTGCAGATTTCTCCATCATTGCGGCCGTTGTCCGTGCTCACACGTAAAGATGTGAAGTTTCGTGGATGAGGATTGTGAACGCAGCTTTCTTATTTTGAAGGAAAAGCTAGTGATCGCCTCGCTCTCACTATTCTCGAGCCGGAAGCGATTCACAATCTATTCCGATGCTTCTCGAGTTGGGTTGAGCTGTGCTCATGCAAGATGGTAAGGTTCGCTTATGCGCCTAGGCACTGAAGAAACATGAGCGTAACTACCCAACACATGATTTAGAATTGGTCATGGTGGTGTTTGCCTTGAAGCTTTGGAGGCATTATCTCTATGGTGAGTCTTGTGATGTCTTTACGATCACAAAAGCCTTAAATACATCTTTACGCAGAGGGACCCGAATCTAAGGCGTAGAAGATGGTTAGAGCTGATCAAGTATTATGATCTCACGATTCAAGATCATCCAGCAAAGCCAACGTGGTGGTCGATGCTCTTAGTCGCAAGGCGACACCGCCACATTGATTGTCTAGCTGCGGATTTTGACCGCATGGGGATATCTTATTGCTATGCAGTGTTCGGCTCATGCCGAGATCCAGCTGATTTTAGAGTCACCATTCCGCAGCGCAAAGGGAAGCACAGCAGAGTGACCGTTATTGCAAAGAGTCGAGACGCCCGAATTTAGGCAAGGAAGGAGATTTTAGCTAGGATGGGTTTGGAGCTTTGCGATTTAAAGGTCGCTTGTGTGTGCCGCAGTATGTGGAGTTAAGGATGACATATTAAAGGAGGCACATCGCACATCGTAATCGCTCATCCGGTGAGACAAAGATGTACCGTGATCCGCGCACTTTCGTGGAAACGAATGAAAGTGGATATTGCTAATTATGTAGCCTCTGTGGCGCTTGTCGCCAGTTAAAGCGGAGCATAAGCGCCCAAAGCAGGCTATTGCACCATTAGAGGTTCCCAATGGCCATGGGATGATATCTCTATGGACTTCATTGTTGCGCTGCCTCGCTCACCGCGAGGTAAGGATGCGCTTGAGTTATAGTGGATCGATTCAAGAAATCGCACATTTTATTCCCATCCGCACGACTAATTCAAATAGTGATTTGGCTCCTATCTATTTACAGGAGATTGTGAGATTGCATGGAGTGCCAAAGACCATCATTTCCGATGGGATGCCAAGTTCAGATCCAAGTTTTGGGAGAGTTTGCAGAGTGCCTTGGGCACACAACTCGCCTCGAGTACAGCTTTCCATCCTCGCATGATGGGCAATGAGCGCACTATTCAAACCCCGAGGACATGTTGAGGTCATGTGTCCTATCTTGGAAAGGTAGTTGGGAGGATCAATTGCCATTGGCGAGTTTGCGCATAATAACAGCTATCATTCAAGCATAAAAGCCGCCCGCTTGAGGTTTTATATGGGCGTAAGTGCAGGTCACCTCTTTGTCGGGAAGCCGTGGGTGAAAAGGAAGTTTTGGGACCGGATCGGGTGCAAAAGACTGAACGAGTGGCCTTGGTGAGACAGAATCTATTAGCACCAAAGCGCATGTAAGAGTTATGCGGATGTGAGGAGAAGAGACTTGGAATTTGAAGTGGAGATCGTGTGCTCTTGAGAGTGTCCCCACTAAAGGTGTTGTCGTTCTGCACCAAAGGGAAGCTTAGCCCGAGGTACGTTGGGCCATTCACAATCTTGGCTCGGATCGGAAGTTGGCATACCGCTTAGACCTACCGCAGGCTATGCGAGGAGTGCATAACGCTTTTCACGTGTCCATGTTGAGGAAGTTCCTTCGTGATCCGTGAGCATCATGTTTCATTAGAACCCTAACCATTGACCGTGATCCGACATTTGAGTCTAAACCGTGCAAATCCTAGAAAGATCGAAAAAGAGTTGAGGAACAAAACTTTGAAGTACGTTAAGGTGCTTTGGTCGCAGCAGCATGTAAAGGAGGCCACTTGGGAATTGGAGTTCGCATGCGTGAGCTTTATCAGATTTGTTCATCTCAAAGCGCACTTTGTTGCTAAGTTCCAGTCTCGCTTTTATTTCTTGAAGTTTGGAGTTTAGATTCGGGCCTAATCTCATAAGGGGGTAGAATGTAATATCCCAAAGTGAGTTAAGAATTGAATCGAGGAAGATTAATTTTATTCGGAGAGATCGATTAATCGGGAAGGATCAAATGGAATTTCTGGAGGGACCTTAGGGAGTTTTCTCGCTTAGACTCTTAGAGAGGGGGTTAATCGCTGTTAGTCAACAACCCGGGCTTGGGCTTGGCCCAAGTGGGCTTGTGGTGGCCGGCCAAGGAAGGGGAAGCCACTCCCTAACCCTAGCCGAACCAGCCCCTTCCCCTCCCACGCCCCACTTTCCCAACTCGCCGCCACTTTCTCCTGCCTCCCACGCCCCTACCTGGTTGTCTTCTCCTGCGCCTCCCAAGCCCTCCTCCGTTCCTTTGCTGCCGGCCAAGAGAAGAGGAGATCCTCCATTTGCAAAACGCCAAGAGGAAGAGAAGAGAAGGGAAGAAGGAAGAGAAGAAAGGGAGAGGGAAGAAGGATCCGCAACCGGGAACTCGTGGTGTTCATCATCACGCAGCGTGCCTTCGCTGCTTCGGCAAGGGTAACCGTGATTCTTTGTTTTGGGGTCGTTTTCTAGTTGTACATTTTCGGTTGTCAGTTCGTCGGTTTTCTGCAGCAGAGAAGTTTGTTGATTTTGATTAGGTTAGAGGCAGAATTGGGTCTGGGTGTCTCCTAGAAAGTTGTAGATATCGTAGTTACCTTTCATTGCCGACAAGAATCAAGTCATTCGGACTTCGGTAGCCAAATTTATGAATTTCTTAGTATTTATGTGTTTCTGGAGAGAAGCAGAATTGCTAGTGTTGGTTAACCTGATAGAAGCGCTTATTTAGAGGGGTTTCCTGAGGGTCTCACCATAACGAAAAACTAGGCTAATCCTCTTAGCTTTCAGGAAAACTAAAGATCACTAAATTCGGACGAACGTAGAGAAAGTTATGATAGTTTCTTTGTCGCTGTCCAGAAACCCGACGTGAAATGTTTGCTCTGATTAAATAGATTGGTAGGACTGGTAGATGGCCGAATCAGAGGGTCTCCCCAACTAAGTTTTTTTAGACATTTTAATTACCTTTCCAGAATGTCCAAGATCATCCTATTTGGACTCCTGAGCAGAAAGTTATGAATTTTTGAAGTCAGCTGTCTGCAGTGACCGATCGCTAGAAATTAGAAAAGCTAGACGTGATAAGAAGTTAGCGATTTCGATTATCATGTGATGTATGATTTTGGTCCAGTATGCTAGTCTTAGTTTGGGGTTATCTTCTTGTCCAGGTGGCAGCGAGATCCCAAGGGCAGCACCCACTTCGCGTCCGCCGTTCTCGCGCGGTTGAGGCAAGTATTCGGGTTTATGTGTAGTATTGTGTATTGTTCATCATTGCCACGTGAATGTGTTGTGGAGATGATTCTAGTTGTGTTGATGCTTGCAAGTTATGTTTAAGGTTCCTTCATGATGCTATTGTTTACATACCCTGATTACATATTGAATTATGATATTGAAAATATGATGTTGTAGTACTTATGAATGTTGGAGCATATTGAGACTTGGTCACGTGGTGATCAAGAGTACATTGTTGAGGTCCCTGTCATATGTAATGACAGACTTGAGGTCCCCACATTCATAGAATGTGGGCAATGGATACAGAGGTCCTCGTCATTGTGATGACGGCAAAGGTCCCTATACATGTGATGTATAGGTTCTGGTCCCTCGTGCTGAGGGCACGTGCATGGGTATTCATTGACGGATGAATACCCCACATTACCGGTAAAATGCGAAAGGAGATAAAGATCAAAGTGTGCATAGCATTATCATCATTTTAATACTTGAAATGCCATAACGGAGTTGAATAAAGTTGTTTTTAGATATTATGTCTATATGAATGTTGCAACCTTGTTGATACTTGCTGAGTCGTATGGCTCACCCTTGCTTTGTCTTGTTATAGGTACTTCTGGCAAGAACGTCATGCATGGGAGGGAGTAGACATTGGAAAGCACGCACTACCTCACAACATTTATGCAATGGCCATTTAGTTTCACTCAAGAATAAATAACTGTGTGGAATCCATCTATGGATGTTTCATGATGTTGGTCGTCGGATTATTCATTGTTGTGAGAATGATGTTAATTGCTTACAATCGTACGATTATTTTATATGCATGAAAGATTTGGATTATGGAAATAATAATACTAAATGCCATGGTTATCTGTTAGTACCTCGATTTTTTGTTGTTTATACAAAGGAAGTTCTGTCAAAAAAAATTTATAGATTGTTCTAGTTAGTTTAGTTCTTGTAGCATTCTAGGCTCATTTGGAGCTGGGGTGTTACAGTATGGCTATACCTAATTGGAATCAATAGAGTTATTAACAACTGTGGAACATTAACGGAGTGGTTGATCCCTAGAGTTGTTTAGTTTGCTAAACTTGTTAGATTATTGGATCTCAATGGATTAATCTAACTGCAAGTGAAGAGAAATATAAGATGTGTTCGATCGTCGCCTTGGTAGATATTAATATAGAAATTTTCTTTAATTGGCTATTTAATGATCTTATTTTTGCCTGTGGGAGTACAAATAGATACAGGACCATCAATTCGCCCATGATTGAATAATCATCAAAAGTTTATGATAACCTCTAGATTGGAATTAGTGTGTACTAAATAAGTATGAGCATTTCAATAGGTGAAGGGTTGAAATTTGAAGTGATTTATTCATGAGTGTTTCATGAGGATGTATTGTGGTCGCATGCCCTTGTTAAAAGAGGCATTGTCTGATAGTGCATTGGTGTAGTAGATATACTCTAGAACAGGTTGACCGTTGCAATCTTATTGAGATAATAAAAATGTTATGAATTAAAATGATGTGTTTCTTTTGGAAAGGTTTATGATGGGATTTAATAGGTGACATGTGTTTGCTTGATGGTGAAATTGTCTGACAATAGTATGTCTTTGATGAAAGGGTTTTGTGTAACCTTGTAAATTGTGTAGTAGGTTCCTTCAAAAATATGGTGGTTGTTATAGTGAGGGTGTAAGAATTTGGTGTACTCATTTGAGGATGAGAGGATAAAGTGAAATGTAACATTGGTCACTTTTGGGGACTTTATAAAGGAGAGTTGATGATAACGAACCTTGTTAAGAGTGAATTATTCTTGATGTTAGTAATAAGGTCTACAAGAGATTGTGACGTGTTGGAGTGGTGATGATTCTTCTAGAGAGAAAGTAAGTTGATTGTTTTAATAACGGTTAAATGAAATATTTGGAGTTTTGTATTCGTGATCTTTGGGGCTCATGATTTATGTAGTAGATAAAATTAGTTGATCAATGTGACATACTGGAAAGAATCCGCTTGGTTCAAGTGATGAATGTGATTCGTATTGAAGGCATCTCTTGTTTGGTTTGGCAAGTAATGTTGTAATCAAAGAGATTACTTTCGTTGTGTTAACAGAAAATGTTTACCATAAGTATTTGAGGTTGGAGCTATAAAAAAATGTAATCCGCAACTTTCTTGTTGTCTCAGCTTAAGAGTTTCTTGGGTTTGCATAATAATGTTTTATTATGATTTTTGGTGGTGGAAAATTTCTTCTTGTGGGACTTGTGTCCTCGACTGTGGGCTCGTATGTTGTTTTCTGAGATCCTACTATTTGACTGTCTCTCTTGATCTCGTGCTCACTTCGAGGAGACACGATTTCTTGTGTCTTGAACCTTGTATCTATTTACTTCATCCTTTGAGTAAGGCATTAACCAAGTTGTGTTGCCAAGTGTTATAAAGAGTAATGTGGTGATTGGTTGGAGGTGGTCAAGTATTTGGCACTGTTGAGATTTTTTTCTTTTGATTTACAACACTCGGAGAGAATTCTATTTAAATGGAAAGTTGTCGATGAGATAAAAGTGATTAGTGTTACAACTAGTGGAACCTATGGCGAGTTATGATCCAGTAACCTTTGTCCATGATTGGAATATTGGGATTATCGAGATTATGGACTTTTGATAAACTTATCAGAGTTTCGCAATTGGATACTTAGTATGATTGTGCAGAAGAGTTGTGGTGGTGAAGTTTAATGAGAGTAGCGGTGTGGAGGAACCTAAGTGTCATGCTAATTAATGGGATAGAGGAAATTGTTGAACTATTGTCAACCATGGCTCAGCCTTAGTAAGTAACCCTATGGGAGTTAAATTATTTCTAAGGATGTCTTGGTCGAAGGATATATTTATTTATTGACGTTAGTGATTGGGTATATTTGAATGTTGGTTAATCAGTTAGGGTTTTGCGAACGGATATATTGTGGTTGTGTAACTGAATTGGATTGGTGTGGATTAGAGAAGGTCTAAGACTTGTGAAATAAATCGCCTTGGGACGGTTATTTGATTAGTGAGGAGCGTGGATGTTAATGATTGAGGTTCTTGTTAAGCTATGTGAAACTTTAGTAAAAGAATTTATGGATTTCTATCAATCATAACAGTAAATTCATGGTAGGAGACTTTGAGGTTGATTTTGGGCTTTGCATTCTTATATTAGAATCTTGGATGCCAATGATTATGTGCGTATGGTAGAATAAGAGTGGATTTAGTAGTGGAATGATCATTGATAGTATCCTTTGAGCTAGTATATGAGAGTGTGGGATGTGAATTTCAAATTATTCATCCTTAACGGATTAAGGGATGTGATGTTGGGTGAAATCTATATTGAGTTGTGTTGGAAATTATTTTGACAAGTTCATTCGTAGGGAAACCGCTAGAGTACGATATTGTGGATTGGAAGAGTCTCCTCGCTAAGTGTGGATTTTGTGTTCTAGAGAGCATAGGTTTGGGGTTGCGCTTAAGAGAAATGAGTTAATGCATTACGCGATGACTTGGGATCCTATGGTTTAAGAGAAAGTAATTTCTTAAAAGAAAGATTGTGGTAAAGGATGTGATCTTGGATAGTGAGATGTTTTCTTAGTTCTTACTTGAACTATGTGGTTTTGACGGATGTCAATTACAGATTGAGT
Organism: Ampelocalamus luodianensis; assembly: GCA_036346255.1. Classification (NCBI taxonomy): domain Eukaryota; kingdom Viridiplantae; phylum Streptophyta; class Magnoliopsida; order Poales; family Poaceae; genus Ampelocalamus; species Ampelocalamus luodianensis. Next base: position 53,651,063 of record CM070621.1, read on the forward strand.
TGGTTCTTGTCGATATGTGTGATTCCTTTCAGAAAAAAAAAAGTAAAACTGGTTTTTCGAGTGATCTCGCTTTTGGCTTGTGTGGCATTATTTCTAAACTGCCTGATTTTAGAAAATGAAAAGATTTCATGGTAAATCCATTGATTTTGGATTGGGCTCTTCTAAGAGAAGGTGACTTTGAGTTGGATGCATTTTGACTCCTTTGTTTTCAGTTGAGTTTTCGATAAGTGAGTTGACAAAGTAGTTCTTTTGGCGCCCCTTGTTAAAGGAGATGCCGCTTATGAGGTAAAGTGATCGATTGAGTGTTGGAACAAGAGTTCATGTTCTTCAGGCGACGATGTACTTCGTACAAAAAGGAAGTTTAACCAAAGGTGTGTTGGATAGGTTCCTTAGTCACGTGAATATGTAGATTGGCATATCGCTAGGACCGTCTCGAGTACTTGTGCGGAGTACGCAATGTCTTATACATTCCGGTGCTATGAGAGCACATGCGGTCGGGAGCTTGAGTTTTATTAGAGCTGTTGGCTATCAAGTAAGACTTTACCTCCGAGTCCTTTCGTAAGTGTACCAGAAGGTCGAGTCTAGTGTTGAGGTGAAAGACGTTGGTTCTGGATATCCGTCAAGGCGAGGAGATCCCATGAGCCTAAGAGAGGGAAACGACTTATAAATTGGAGTCTCGCATGCGCAGGCTGTGCCCAGAGTTATTCACAGTAGACGCGTAATATTGATGGTAAGCTTGTAGCTATGTTATAACCTGGCATTAAGTGTGGTTCGAATTCGGGGACGAATTCTATTTAAGGGGGGTAGAGTGTAATACCCCGAAGGTGGGATAAGTGAATTTTTGGGAGAGATTAAATGTTTGGGAGAGAATTAATTGGATTTTTCGGGAAGGGCCGAGTAGAAAATGCAGAATTTAATAGTCAGAGAGGGGGGAAAACGCTGTTTCATCACAACTTGGGCTTGGGCCCCTGGCCCATGTGGGTGGCCGGCCAAGTGGAGGGGGGCGCCACCTCCCCTAAACCCTAGCCGCCCCACCCCTCACGCCCCACCTCTCCCTTGTGGCCGCCATTCCTTCCCCTTCCCACCTTGCGATCCTCCCCGGTTCTCCTCGCCGCCGGTGAAGATCTTCCATCCCTATTGCCGGCCGAGTGGTGAAGAGAAGGAGATCGCACCGGGCGACCGCCAAGAAAGGAGAAGAAGGGAAGGAGGAGCTCTTCTTCGCGGGCACGTTCTTCTTCTCGCCGCAGCTCTACAAGCGTAACGCCGCTGGTCCTCGCTGGCTTGGTACCGTAGTTGCATTCGTCCGCTTTGGTAGATCGATTCGCCTCCTGCTAGGCGCGCTCGTCCGAAAGGTTGGCGGTTGTTTTTCGTGAGGTTAGAAGCAGAATATGGGATTCTGATCTCCTAGAAAAGTTGGGTTTTGGTCTTAGCTTTCAGTGGCCGCCAAGATCACCCAAATCCGATTAACGGTTAGTGAGTTATGATTTTCTTAAGATTGTTGTTCCGCTGATCTGTCAGCATTTAGGCAGTTTGTAGAAAACCGATTAAAACTGATGTTTAAATTGGAAATCTGAGAACCCCAGTATAACGAAAGTTGTAGATAATTGTCGTAGCTTTCAGCGAAGCACAAGAACGCAAAATTTGGATAAACGAGCTGAAAGTTATGATAGTTTTAGTGCTCTGTCCAGAAAGTCTGACGTGAAATCGATGTCTTGTTAATCGGCTTAAAAGTTATTTTAGATGACCAAATCAGGGAAGCTCACCAACTAGGTTTAGTTGGAAAATTTGATAACCTTTCAATGAAGTCCAAGAACACCTAATTTGGACCACTGTACAGAAAGTTATGAATTTTAGAACTTGACTGTGTTCAGAGGGCAGTGCAGCACTTAAGAATTTGGGGTCGAGATTGCGTTGCGATCTGCTACTTGTTGGGCTAGTGTATTCAATTATTGTTTTCATTACTGTGGTCTTAGTTATATTCTTAATGTTTAGGTGGGGAATTGGTACCGGGGGCAGCACCGTCTTCACGTCCTCTAGTCTCACACGGTTAAGGCAAGTGCATTGTTTGTTAAATGGGTGTGATTGATTGGCTATGTTTGCGTGCTTTTTGATATATAGTTGCATAGCAAGATGGCTTACTTGATGATTGTTTAAGTATGGTGATTGCTCAAATTATGCTTATGCTTTACTGTGGTACAACGTTGTTGTCTTTTGGTAAGATTGATGGTGATTAAGAGATGAGCATATGCATATTGAGAACATTTTGAGGCTTGGTCACGCTGTGACCAAGCATGTTTCCCTTTGAGATCCTCGTCATGAATGTGACGGGCCCGAGATCCTCACTGTGGAGTGTGGGCTTGAGGTCCCCGTTACTTATGGAGTAACAGCAATTGGTCCTCGTGCGTGCGCCATGTGCATGGGTATGCGGCGACGTTGCTTACTCAGACACGTGTAATGCACACGTAAAGTTAAAGATAAAGGATCCTTGAGCATTGCATTTGCATAAGAGATGTTCTATTGTTGATCTCCTTTACATGGATGCTGATGTTATAGTTTCTTTATGTACTTGCTGAGTCTATGGACTCACTCTTGCTTTTATTGATGTTTTAGGTACCCGAGCCAAGAACGACATGCATGGGGGGGAAGTAGTCTGCTAGTCACACACATGCCACATGAACTAAATAAAGTTGAATGATCTTCAGATCGTAATTGTTTTTAGTAACTGGGCGAGTTGCTCAAAAATTTATTATGTTTTGTCTCATGCAATGGATTAAATGTAATAATAATGAGTAGTGGAACTTCATACCTCTCTAGTTTTGTTAGATACTTAGCATGTCTTTGTTTATCTTTGATGTCTCTGGATGGAAGTTTTAGTTAATATTTGAATTATCGTGTGTTGGAACCTTCTGTAATTAACTTTACAAGGGAGGTTCTCACAAATTTATTAAGATTGTCTAGATTAGAATTATTAGAGTTTGTTTAGTAGCATTCCGTGCTCATGTCGGGTTGGGGTGTTACAGTAAAAGCCTTGTGATAATCACTTAGTCATGCGCACTAGGAAGTGTGTCATGGCCGACATTATAAGTTGATTATCTCGTGTGGGTCAAGTTGTACAACATCCGTATCGTGTAAAACTATTCGAATAACCGTGCCCACGGTCGAGGGCGGGCAAGGTGCGTTTTCACATGGTAGATTTTAGTTTTGTTTTGAAAGAATTATTTTGGGGATCTGGGAGTAGTTGAAACTCTTGTATTGTTGTTCTAGTAGTTAGAGCCCTACTTATAAAAACTTGGCAGATAGAGCCTCCATACTAGTGACTAATAGCTAGAACCTTCACTAAAGAATTAAGTTATTTTAATTATTTAATCTTTATTTGTCAAATGTGCTTTATGAAAAATGTTTAAATTTAAAATATTGTTTTGTGCAAAAGAACCCTATAAGCCCAATTGTTAAAGTTATGCATATACATATTTTCCCAAGACTCATGAGTACTTTATGTACTCACATGCTACACTCAAAACAAATCTCTAAGTCTTCAATGATGCCGAGGACGACTACAACTTCTGCTCCTGCAAGTTCGACGAATGACACCCGGAGTACTAGGCTGCGCTCCCCAGTCGAATGCGGGTGGCCGATTCAATGGGCCATCTCGGAGTTTATTTTTCTTTCCACTGCTGTGAGACTCAAGGTATTTTGACCTCTTTTGTAATAAGTGGCCATAAGGCCGATACTTAGTTGTTTATTAATGTTATTCTATTATTCAAACTTGTTATCAATGATGTTTCCACTGTGTGCACTAGCTACTGATCTAGGACTGGTGTAGAAATACACAGAGGGTTCAGATTTAGAAATCCGGTCCCAATATCATTCAATTGAGTGTTGAAATCATTTGTGAGCTTCTCAAGATCAGCTTGTGTAACATACACTGGTTGTTCTCCTTGTCCTGCCATGTTTATTTCAAACAACAAAGAAAACTATATATGTGTATGTGGAATTCTTATGTAAATCACTCTAATCTCTCTCTTTCTTACCGGCCGAAGTTGCTATGCTTCCTTGATCAAATTGAGGAGTTGTACGCACTATGGTGATGGTAGACAATCGAGGGTGATAGATTGAGCGAATTCAAAGTCCAGGTACTGTATGAAACAATGGCTTTATGTGGAGCTTGGAGGGAATGTGTTCATCCTATACAATAAAAAATTCTAGATACTAGTCATGTGCCCGTGCATTGCAATGAAAAATCATTTTTTGCATAGAATAAGTTGTTGCAGCTCATCAATCTCCCAATTTCCATTCATAAGTTAAAACTTCCATGTCTTGCAGTAGAGCCAAGAAGATTTCCTTGCTGCAGTTTGACTAAACAACCATGTAAAATAACTTTAGTATGTCAAACATATTCAGATGACGAAAACAGGCAATTAATCACAAAAGAACATGGAGATATATTGATTCTTTTAGTTGCATGAATCATGACATAATTAAAAAAATATTGTGTTTATAAGGTAAATTTGTTATTTGCACAATTTATTATCACAAAACATCAAAATATATATTGTTTGGGGCAGCATGCGCCTCATTGATATTGCTTGTATGTTTTTCAACTGATTGCCTCTGCTAAGTAAAAAAAAAGCGAAGAAAAAGAAAAGGACGATGAGACCATTAGAGGAGAATTTCGACAAACTAAAATATATCGCCGTCAAAGGGGCAAAGAGGTATCCGAGGTAGGAACACCTATTCAATAATTTGTGTACATATATTGAAAACCACATTAACCTGATCCTTGTTCTAAAAAAATTAACTGGCCCATTCAACTACAACAAAATTATCCATTCAATACAACAAATCCAAAGAGCTAGTACATGCTATAAAACTTCTCAATATCATCGTTAAAGATTAAAAACTGGCATATGCTTGATTTTTTACCGTGGAAACTAACTATGCATATCATTGATCCAAGCATTCTTGAACATAGAATTCCAGTAGATGTGTGAAGTGGGCCTCTTTCCATTATATAAGGTAGTAGAGGTGCATACCACTACACAGTGTGTATGGATTTGGGAATCCTCGACCATTAGAAATAACTTGGAAAACCAACAACACCAATCGAAGAGATGTGATTCCTCTTAACATCCAATGGAAGTGGCGAATTATGCATCCGCAAAGTAGCTATACAACTAACTCAATTAAACCATGACATATATCACACCCTTCGCATTCACAGGAGTAGCTATTTATTGAGGGAAGGAACATAAAGAACATGATTAAATTGGCTATTGTTAGTGGTGTACTTTTGTTTTCCTCTCAGAGAAAAACAATGCATTGTTGTTGGAAACTTTTAGGCCTAAGAGAATTCCATTGAGAGCCGAATGGCACAAGATATAACTCAGAAACCTAAGAAAGCAGAAATCAAATTGTATCAAACTAACAAAAGATATATACAAAGCGACTACACAACAAACAATGAATAATATGTCTCATGCACCTGTCAGTAAATGCCAAGTATTTTTTTGTCAATTGGTGCAAGCTGGTAGCACATAGTTGCATCCAAATGCATCTTAAAAACTCGAAAGGAGGTGTACTAAAGGTAATCATTTTTTCATCACAAAGGGATAAAGAAGGAACATCCAACTTGAGCCGCTTTGATGCTCTACATAATCAAGCACCTACATTTAGTTGGAACTGCACTGGAACAATAGCATATATCGACCTACCTAGGAATAAACAACCCAATTTTAGTTGTTGTAGAAGAATACCGAGTAAGATTAACCATGGATGCAACTAGGCTTCCAAAGTTTCTTGCAAATGAGTTGGCATCGACGACCTATGAAGAAAAAATCGTGAGGACCCTAATATTTAACTAGTAACACTTAACCTCCAAATGGTTCTGCATTACTAATTAAACATTCTAAGCCTCGATGGACATATGCTTCCTGCAATTGCAAAGATATGCACATCATCACAAAATTACACATCAATTCCATACACATACATCACTAAGTTCACAACGACATACATAAAGTAAAGTTATTACAAAAGAGAGCCACCACCAAATAGAACAATATACAAGAATGACAATGAAGCAAAAGCGCCATAAGATGGCTAGAACAAAAGTCGACCAGGTTAGCCACACACCCACAAGGCAACCGACCGGCCGCTAAGCTAGTCGCCTGCAAGCTACCACAACACACTCACAAAAGTGAGGCCCTCAGCTCACCTTCTTCCTCTGCAACAAAACAATTAAGATAGCAACCGAGTACAAAGATTGTCTTTGTACCAAGATCGACGTGTGGAATAGCGCACCTATTCATAAACTACATGCAAGCTTATTTAGGTGGAGGTTGTATGTCTCATTTTGCATGAAGCTAACTTTATTTGCAATAATGTAATACATTTTAAAAGCAAGTTTGCAAATCTGCTTTGTTATCAAAGTAGTAGTAAGTCAAGATACATACAAGTAACCACTGAAGCGACTATCCCAATAGTCACCACAACATAGCACGAATCCCGATTCGCACTCACCCATCAAGTTTTAATTTAAAAGGTTGTAGTCTAACTCTTGAAAGACCTGCAAGCGTGTCCATAACCTAGACGAGGCTATTCGAATAGTTTTAACCTCGCAGGGTGTACCAATGTACCCACACTGCATCGCCTTCAAGCCACAAGCACACTCATCAAGGTATGCCAACACGCTAAGTCCTACGAGACATTTCCAATCTTGTGTATTAACTACGAGCCGCTCATATGGATAGAAACCCATATGCTTACATTGCAAGTCGAAAGACAACAAATCCCATCACGGTGAAGTCTTTCTGACACTACAATGCTCCCAACACCATCCCTCCCGCGACTCCCGCGACTCTGAGCCAATACACGCCAAAGTACTAAGTCAAGAGAGGTCCCATACCCTCTAATGTGGTTAGCACGCTAAAATGCTTGGTTTAGTGTAACAAGATGTTCGGTCCTTGTTGACCCGGCACCATTCCACCACACCCAAAAATCACACCATCATACCATTGTGCCCAAGTCTAAATCATTTTGTTTTCGCTTTAGTTTTCATAAGTAGACATGGCACAAGGTGGAAATCATAAGCATAATAAGTTTTATGATCAATGTTATCGACAAGTCGATAACCGCCATTTCTACCGGCTAAGCATGGCTAAGCAATTGATTCGCAACTACTAAGTGACAAGAGCCCATCCATGAACTCTAAATCACAGAAGTAACCTAGGCTCATGGTAGTAGAGGATAATCATTTGCTAAGGAAATGCATCTACTAGGCCAACTACTAACACAAAGTAGCAATGCATACATAGAATTTGTAATCAACATAAATACTTAAAATACGGGATTAACATGATCAAACCGCTTGCCTTCTTGCCGTTGCTCAATTTGTTGTGGAGGGTCGCTCTGGATTACCGCAAATGTCGAATCCTAAGCGAGAGGCAAAAGAACCAAGAACAACCAATAAGACGAGCCACAAATAAACCAATGAGCAAGCAACAATTATCCAAATGCGACGTAAATTTATACATAAGGTAGAATACTAATATACCTAGACATAGAAACCGAAAAACCTAACTGGATTTGTGGTGCAAAAGATATTACCTAAACATCCATTTTCGCCATAATAAGGTACTGTAGCAAAAATATTTTCTAGAGGTTTTCTGACTTGAAAATTTTATGATAGGTTGCTACCGACATTTTAAGGCTAATACAAGTGGTTTCATCTTAATTGGAGTTAAAATGATTTAGTTATGATTTTTCTAAGTTCTAAAACTAGCATATATCATTTCTCAGAACATGAATAAAGACAAAACCTAGTTCAAATTAAAGCATGCTTACAGCCAAATTTACTAGGTTGAGATTGCACAGCTTGCAACTACAAATGAGGAAGTTATGTGTTTTACAAACTTTTCCATGAATTTCTAGACATCATCTTTCATTAAACAAGATCATGTTTAAATCATTTTCTGCTACAACAAAGGGCCTAATTTCATTCTCGATTAAAGTTCATACTATAACAAAGCTACAAAGAATCGGAATCATTCAAAAGGAGTTAAAATGACAAAGTTAAGCACTTTGAAATTTGAAACAAAGAAAAGACTTAGGAGACTTTGAGCTCTCTGGAGGTCCAACCAATCGAAGACCAAGAAGAGGTCGTGGCCGTCGATCTTGCATCGCAGGCCATGCATCACGGCACAACAACGACGGAAGACCTCTCCCCCGACCGGGAGGTCGGACCGCTGAGATCCGATCCAACGATCACGACGGCGCGTGCACAACGACGCAAGGAGGTTCACGCGCTTAACAATGGTCGTGGACTGCTAGATCGAGATCCGCGGTCCCGAGCACTAGGAGGTCCCACGGTAAACCTTCTGAGAGAGGTCTAGACGGCTAAGAGCTCACTGAGGAGGTCCCACGGTCAAGATCTCCAGAGGAGGTCCTACGGCTAACTCCACTGAGGGAGGTCTAGCTCATAGATCTAAACCCAACTGTTTAGACCGGAGGAGGAGGTCCTAACGCTACGGATCTAAAGGAGGAGGTCCTAGACGGCCAAGATCTCCGCAGGAGGTCTTGATCGGTCGGGATTGACACGAGAGGTCTTGGATGACCAAGATCTTCTGGGAGGTCCTAAGCGATAAGATTCTTAATCTGAGGAGATCCGACGGCCTGATTAGACCTAGGAGGTTTTGAACGGTCCGGATCAACGCGAGGAGGTCCGAGCGCTAAAGATTTTACAAAAGAGATCTAACGCCGATCTAACCCGGAGGTCGCGAACGGCTAGGATTGAGCCTAGAGGTCCGAGCGGGTTTTCTTGGTAAAATGCCGTGGGTGGCTTTTTACAAAGAGGACTCGAGGGTGGTCTTTGCAAAATGACCAAGGGAGGTCTTTTGCAAAGAGGACCTCTAAGAGGTCCGAGAGAGTAGTTTTGACAACACGACAAGGGTGGTCTTTTACAAAGAGGACCTCTGAGTGGCTCAGAGGTGGTCTTTGCAAAAGGACCGAGGAGGTCTTATACTAAAAGGTTTTCATGAAAGATCTAAAGGTCCAGATCTAAACTTGGGAGGTCTAGACGGCCACGAAGAACCCGAGGAGGTCCAAGGTGTCATGGCGCGGACCTCCTGACAACGATAAAGGGTGGCGGCTAAGACAACTCATCGCATCGATGATTGGTAACAAATGGGCATTTAAGATGTCCTAACAAGATGACGAAACGGAGTTTTGAACCGCAAAAAATCCCGAAGCGGGCTCAACGTTTGCCGCCGGCGATGGGACTCGCCGCACGACCAGGGCACCGATAAACTCGCAATAGTGCCGCGGACCTAGCGGAGACACTCGACGGCGCGACGTTTTAAACGCCGGCGAGCCGAGAATGGCGAGGACAAGCCTTTCGCAAAACCGAAAACGACAAAATCGAGCGCCACGAGCTAAGCTAGCTAGACCCTAAGCTCTAAGGGACTAAAATGAACTCACCCGAGTGTAGGGAAGGTCCAGAGGAAGACGGAGGACTTGGAGAAGGTCGACGGTCCCGCGGTGATGTGTTTGCTCGCCGGGAGAAGAAGACGACCTCTCGACCCGACAAGCGCCTCCCAACTTGACCACCTCTGCGATGGACAACCACACGAAGTTAGAGAATGCTCGAGGTGCTCGAGATGACAAGGAAAACAGCAAGAACGTTGATGGAACCATCGGAGCTCGAGCCTCAGGAGCTCCAAAGGTGACAATGGAGGTTTCGGGGTGGTGGTGTTCTTGGGGTTTGAGTGTGAGGACCAACTCAATCAAGGAGCTCAAGCACACCAAGAACGAAAAGGAAAAGGAGAGGAAGTTTTCGACTATGTATAGCCCGGAGCTTGGCAAGGGCTAGGCAAAAGCCTCATCAGGAGCATGAACCATGCCCTCGCCAACGGCACGCACGACAGACAAGTGGCGAGCGGTGAAGACTTTGGAGGTTAAAGCCGATCGGCAATAAATGCATGTCGCCAGCAAGAGCCGTTGACAAGAGGCAAAGGTGACATCTCACCGCCTCAACCGCTCGACTTCGACACACGCACGCAGGTGCGAAATTTCATGGCGCGCACTCGTGGAGGTCGCGAGGAAGAAACACACGCAAGCGAGGTCCCGACGCCCCGATTTGCTTGGGGTGGTCCCGACGCCCGAGAATCGCCGCGGGAGGTCCGAGCGCGGCGAGGAGGTCCCGGGAGGTCGTGAGCGGCCGGATGGAGATCCAATGACTCGCCTGCGCGCGCAATGCCTTGAGCCCGAGCGCGGCGCCGCGATGTGGTTCAACCAAGTCGGTTGAGTTGGGCTCGTCCGAGCCCGAGTCCGACTCAACCGGATTTGAATTTCCCGGTATTAGAGAAAGGTCGACATTTGGAGAGTTGTTTGGGGTAGCAAACAAACTCCAAAATGTAAGAAATTTTTACAGAGCTTGCTAGCTCAAACGAGAACCTAGCATAAAATTTTCGAGGCTTTGGTGCCGTGGATTTTCCTCCAAAATTTGCAAGGCAATCGGTCCAAGGTTTGACCGCATTTTGAATTGGTTTGACTGACCTCCAAAATATTCAAACAATTTCTAAAAATTGTGAAACTTTTCAGAGGGGTCACATACCATCATAGAGACTTAGGAAAAATATTTCCAGCGGATGATCATAAGATTTGACCAGATTGTTTTTGGAATAGCAAGATTTGGATCAAAAGGACTTGTGACAATGTACTACCATGATCCCTTGTACAAGAATTGTTTGGCACAACAGGAAATACATGATGTAAGAAAAAGTTTTAATTTGTACTGATTTTCTTACACAAGCCCAAAATTGGGATGTTACAAAAACTGGATGTTGAAATGTACAATAATGAATACCTGCTCAAATCATTGATTTGTCGCCAACCATATAGCTGCCATGATCATGCTGGTCAGATAGAATCATAGGTAGCTTTGCAGTATACTCAACAACAAACAGGTTTAATCGTGAAAATATCAAACACACCTGCTCAAATCATTATCTTGTGGAGGGAAATATTATAAGAGCCTCTGAAGGAGAAGGGTCGTGGTTTTGCGGTTTGGTTCAATAAAGACTGCATTAGGCCCAGCGTTGAAGGTGTAGGCAACCTGCTATTAGATAAGTTCATATCGAATTAGAAGTCTAACAACACAAAAGGCTGTTTTGTCCGCACTCAGAAATGGTTTCAGTATCAGATCAAGTGCACCAGCAAGTACCAATGATCTTCCAGTATGGATGAGATGTATATCAGACAAAAAAACAATTTAAGTAATAGCACCAGGATTGCAATGAAAAAAACTGCCTTTGGTACCTCCAACTTTAGATGCTAACTTGATATCTTAAAATCTAAAGCTCCGGAGTATAATACCAACAGTAATAGTTCACATCTTCATGAGGGCCATTAGAAGCTTACTCAATATTTTATTATTCCAAGAAATATCTTAAAGTTATTGCCAAGGTTCACTCTTGAAATTAAATCACTCGATCGAATGATGCAAGCCATACATGTATTGGTGAGTGTAGTAAAAACTGCCTGTACTGCCATATATTCAGCAAAGTGTAACCAATCCTATTTGATGGTGTGTTCTATTGGAGCAATACTAGTAGGGTAGCACGACAGAATTGACTATATATTAGATTCCTAGGCAGCACAGCTAGAGTTAAGAATAATAACAAAAAAGATAAAAGATGCTGAATGATAACAGAATATACCTGTGGGGTTCCTTCCGAGTGGTTCCACTTTTCCACAAGGCTAATTATCTTGCAACAGGTTGAGACAACAATTCTTAACTCTGGGATTTCAGTAGGGATAGAATCCCAAAATAAAGCAATGCTAAAAAAAATACATGTGTGATGTATCATTCATATAGAAGATGGGAGGACTCATGTCCAAACATACAGCATGGAACTGGTTGCTATCTGCACAAGTTAACCTGGCAAAGGATTCAAAATCACGATTGTCGATAGCCTCTTCCATTTTCAACACCCGATTTGGCACTACAGTCTACAACATAAGAACAAGTAGTGCAGTGCACAATAAGAGTAGGAAAAAAGAAGTTCCAGACTTCTAGTCATAGCGACAGTTTAATTGCTAAAACTATTGATAGTGTTCCAGAACAGTGGAAGGATAAAATAAGAATTTATTTCAAAAGTGCAGCTACAAAAATTATGATTCCTGAATGATTCTTGAAACACAAAAGCACAAGTAAAAGGTGAAAAAATAATCACCTGAGCCCTATGTTGCAAGAGGGGACTTGTTGCAACACTGTTTCGCATCCCACAGGTGCTACTCGTTTCCTTCTGCTTTGAACTAACCTAATTCCACAAAGCAATATGTAAAGTATTTATTTAAGATCTCGGATGCAGCACAATAAGATTGGGATAAAACATGACAAAGTCACAAAGAGTTATTATGCCAATTTTCAGTATTGCTGTTAATGAAGACACAACAGAATGAGCAGAATACTATGATATACTATATGTAGTACGAGGTCATGTGGAATATAGATCACATACCACTGCTATGATAATAACAAGATCACTCCAACGTGTCTTGTCAGCAAGCTGTACTGCAATACTGTCACTTCCATCATCATTCTTTAAGCATAGAATCAGACTTCACTAAATCATTATTCAACAGGAAAACATGCATTTAACCAAGGCCTAACAATCCGATCACTTACTTTTCCCATACACCATTTCACAAATCCACCATATATACTACGGCTTGTGCTTCCAGACCTTGCCTGCATTGAAGTTTGCTAGAGGTAAGTATAATTAAAAGAGGCAAGTCGACACCCTATTATTAATTTGTAAAATTGGAGAACAATCCTTGCACCATCTCAACAAGCAAACAGCATGAACAGGACAGAGCACAGGGTGGAACTACAGATCATATCAATAACATTACCAAACCATGCTACTGAAGAAAGTTCTCCATAATCTTCCTTCACATTCATTAGCTTTCCGTGGGTGAAAACTGCAAACAACATTCAGATAATAAATGTTGTATTGTGATACATGGTTTAAGAAAGCAAGAACCTGTTTAGAAATGTCTATGAGCAACTAAGATAAATAATATTGAACCATCATTTGGTCTTGGAAATTGTTATCAAATTTCAAGATATAAAATAAAGGAATTGATATTTCATACAAAAGAAGCATGCCGAGCAGCTTTTGTCAAACAGGAGGAACAATATTAGGGACCACACATTAGCATTGGTCAAATAAGACAGCGGCCACAGTTGAGCAGTACTATCGTGGACTTGCAAGATTAACCATTTCTTCAATCCTAACAGAGTTATTACAGAGAGGCAAAGCCAGCACAAAGAAAATATTTCTGCTTTTTCATGTTTCAATGCTTCTATATAATCAAATACAATGCTAGTAATTTGAACAAAATAAAATGCAAAGAAATAAGCCAAGACCCGCATAATCTTTTAGGTACCTTGACACAATTAGAGTACTGCCCTAATTATAAACATGCATGTGTATTCAGAAAGGTAAATAGGCAAATCTCAAGCATAAAGCCTAAACAAAGAAAGCTTGGAGAAAGGTAACAAGGCAAATTTCAATGTTGTGTATTATAGACAACGAAAAGTCAACGACAACTTATATTTGGGAATGGATGGAGTATCATGATATTAGAATTATGAGACTTTACCAAGACAAGCAAAGCCAGCAGCCGAAGATGCCAAACCAGCAGCGGTTGGGAAGTTGTTGTACGACTTTACTGACGGCGGCAGGTGCATTCTCCGTCTCTAAGGAGCGGAGGAGACGCCTGTGAGGAAGTAGAATGGGGAGGAGCGTCAAAGTTGATTAGAAACAGAGCAAAAATTAATGGAAGAATACCAATAAAATTAATGGAGGGGTGGTTCATGGTAACGTTGGGTCAGCAGAACTCACAAATATGGATCGCAATTCACAAGCTACCACCAATCAAACGCAATCCACATTCCAAGTGCCCAATTCATCACGAAAACCTGAGGACAATCGGGAAACAAATTAATCAATGATGCCGTCCTCAATCAAAGATCCCAGTTACTAACAGGACAATGGAACTCCAAACAAAACCACCCCAAGAAATCAAGAAGTCACAACAAGAAATAGACTAAGAAAGAGATCAAATCCAGCGTAGGAAGCAACAAATCAAGAACCACGCCGTTCATGAATCCCCCCAAAGATCCGGCGGATGCTTCTCAGACAAGATTCCAAGGCTGGGGAGAGCAGAGCGGTAGAAGAGAGAGAAGAGTGGTGCTCACCTCCTCTTGCATGAGCATAGGCAACAGCAGCAACCACCTCGGTGTGGTGTTCCAGGCGAGAGCCGCACGATTCAATGCGGAGTGGGGGAGGAATTGGGTGCTCAGATTTCTTTCCGGAGCGCTAGCAATCCGCTGTTTCGCAGCTTCTGCTTGCTTGCGGTGGTTCCTGCGTGAGGCCGCGTGGCCGTCGGCGTGGGAGGCGACGCACGCCCACGGCAAGTGGCTCTACTGGCACTATCCGTGTGGAGTGGTGGGCCGATGGGAGGGGGGCATGGGGCGGCGGATTGGCGAGGCATGTGAGGCGGTTTTGCGTGAGGGCACGATCACCCACTACGCGGGGTTGGGATAGGGCATGATCGTCCGCTGGCGCTATCTGGGACGTCTCGCCGATCCAACGGAGCGCATACCCATGGGTGAGTACGGACCGTCACCAACTCATATTTTTAAGTAGTAGAGATTGCAAAGCTAGGTAACAATCAAACTAGAATTCCAATGACTAGTTGCTAATCTTTTGATATAAGTGAGGAACAAAGCAACTCACATGCAAAGATAATGTAACTTAATGCTATCAAAGAATAAGCTAAGCAAGATATAAGTGTCAGCACCAAATAACTCATATTGCACAAGTTATGGAGAGATGCTAGCCAATTGCTCAAATGATAAAATAGGGCACAAGATTGCTCAGAACACAACTAATGCACAATCTGAACTTTAATAATATTTAGGGTATTGCTCACAAGAGTAGTTTGCCAAAGCACTTATTTTCTTCTCTCTTTTTTTTTATAAAGTTGTATTCCCCTTTTTTTCGCTATGTCTCTCTTTTATACCTCGATAAACTTAATGAAACAATTAGCATCAATAATTCCCCTACGGTCCACCAAGAACAACTCACAAGATTGTGCACTTAGATGATATATCAGCAGTCCTAAAGTAATATCAAATAGCTAGTCTCAATAGGACAAAAGTGTTTGCAAAGGGCAGATTAGTTCACAAAGGAAATTAGGGTTTCCATTATTTTTAATATATGGACTCAGCAAACACTTAACTAATGATAGGAAACAAAGATTATACGATCTGGAACAAAGAAAACACAAAAAGAATGACTCTAGAACAACTGAAACAATACCAAAGGAGACATGACCAACAATGATTTGTAAAAGTGTAGTGTAAGTGCAGTAACATGTCTGTAGTAGTGTAGTAACACTACGTCTTTGATAGCATCAGTTGATTACATGGATGAGTCACAAAGGAGACATGACCAACAACTAAACCAAAATTTCTAATGGACGAAAACCTAACAAAACTCACTAAAATAACATATCGAACTATGAGCTTAAGAATTCTTTTTTTGGTTTTTGTGTATAGGATAGAAAAATAGAACTAAACTAAGGACAAATAATCATATAGTGCCAACCATGCTCTGATACCAAGATGATACAGAGGATGTATGATCTTCACAAATGAGAATTGTGAAAACTTGAATAGGTGTAACTCGACTAACAATGGCGCCAACCACTGCCTCGATTACAACAACCCATGACACTCAAATTCACCCAACCACACGCTCCGATCATTCTCTACTCGACCACGGCAAGTAGACATATTGTTGCTCCTGCAAAACACAAGTAATCATAAGAACAACGGGGTAGAGAATGTCCAATTCCCCTCTCTAGTTGCACTTGTGTGTCATACTCAGGAGAAAAACAAGTGTGTAGCTCTTTGAAAATAATATATTTATATTCATGGTCTAAGGACCCAAAGAGTATGTATAGGAAAATATATAGCCGAAAGGCCAACTAAGGACTAGGAGAGATCGAGTATGTAATACTCCAATTTAATCAGGAGAGAGTAATTAAATTAGGGAGAAGGACCAACTAGCAAAGCGTTTTTATCACGGGATTAGAGGGGGATTTCTGCAAAGTCTTGGCAACCTAGGCTTGGGCCTTGGCCCAAGTGGCCGGCCATAGGGGGGAGGCGCCACCCTCCCCCAAAACCCTAGTTGCACCCCCCTAGTCCCCTTCCCCCTTGTTGGTCACCACCCCCCCATCCCCTACCCCCTTGGCCGCCACCCCCTAGTCCCTGTGCCCCCTCCTCAGGTGTTCTCCCCTGCTGCCGGCTAAGGACTTCGCTTCCTACTGCCGGCCTAGTGGAGGAAGAAAGAAGGACACCCGGGTGATTGGTCAGCCAAGAAGAAGAAGAAGGAAGGGGGAGAAGAGAGAAGGGAGGGGAAGAGGGATGGCGTGGTGTTCCTCACGTTCGACAGCAGTTTCTCCAAGGGTAACCCCTGATCACGTTCGTTTAGCCGTAAATTCTTGTATTTTAGCAATGTCACTATTAGATCAGTTTAGGGCAATCTGTAGTACCCATTTGTTTTGAGGATGTTAACTGTGAAATTCGATCTAGCCATCTCCTAGAGATTTGTAGGTCACATCTAGATCTTTCAATAGAGTCTTAGATCAGGTCATTTGGATGAACGGATTGTTAGATATGGATTTTACAACGCTGCTGTCCCGAGGCTCTGTCAGGTTTCGGGCAAATTGTATTAAATGGACAATAGAAATTAGATAACAAATTATTTGGAGGATAACACCAACCTGAAAGTTGTAGGTATGTTCGTAAAGTTTTCGGAGAGCTAAAGAACATAATTTGTTGATAATTGTACTAAAAGTTATGTAAGATTTAGTCTCGCTGTCGAGAACCTCTGATGGGATGTAGTAGTTTTAGTAATATATTTGGTAAGGATAGAGGATAATCGTATCTGGAAATCTTACCAGCTAGTTTTATGTGGATAACTTAAGGAGATTTCAAGAGAATCAAAGAACACTATATTTGGATAAGTAGACGAAAAGTTATGAATTTTAGAAGAATACTGTTCTGTTTTGGGACAGATCGATGTCTATAGAAGTTGGTGTTTTGGGTTGCGCTAGGGAGCGTAGTTCATCATGTAATTATTTCTAGCAATGTTTTGTCCAGAAATTTTCTCTTAGTGTGATTGTTATATATATTCAGGTGGTTTGATTCCAGAGGCAGCGCCCCCTCCGCTTCATCAAGCTTCACACGGTTGAGGCAAGTACAATTAGTGGTAGAGTATTTAAGACTGAATGTTCATGAATGCGAATATTATGTGTACGATCTCTACCCATGAATGCTAGTACGATGCGTATGTTCTTTAATGCTAGAAGTATGTGTATGATCTTCACTTATGTATGTTGTTGCTGGCTAGTACATGATCTTGTTGGATAAAAGGATCGATTCATATGCATCATGTTATCATCTTTGAGACTTGGCCACGTGGTGACCAAGTATTGATTTCGAGGTCCCCGTCATGTATTAGACGGGCTTGTGGTCCCCACACTTGTTGAGTGTGGGCTTATGGTCCCTGTGCTAGAAGGCACAAGTATGGGTATGCATCGCGCGATGGATGTATACTCCACATTACCGGTATATGCAAAAAGAAAAGAAAAGATGCATTTGTGCATTTGCATTGCATGCGCATGTGAATTGGTTGATTATGGAGAATTGTGGTTGGATGATGATGACATAGTTTTGTATGATATTGTCTCATTAATTTTGTACTTTGCCGAGTCTTGGACTCACTCTTGTCGTTGTTTGTGTTTTTAGGTACCCTTACAAGAACGGTATGCATGGGGGAATAGTCATAAGTTTGGGTGCACACCGCCATGAACTATTTATAATTGGTTAAATTTGGAACATGCCTAGCAAACCGCTAAAGAATTCTCTATTGGTTATTTCTTATGCGTTGGATGTTTGTAATAGAGTTGTTTAGCATGTTATGGCTTCTTTTATGCTTACGTTATAGATTTGATGATTCGATTATTGTTTATTGCTGTAAATAACTGTGGGAACCTCTGGTATGGTTAACTATACAAAGGAGGCTCTAACGAAATTTAGCAAAATGTCTTAGTTTTAATTTATTACTCAGTTATTTTAGTAGCATTCCAGGCTCTTGTTGGGCTAGGGTATTACAGAGTACTACTCGGTTCCCTCGAGACTCACATGCACACAAATAGCTAAACTTGGTTCGGACTCACCTAACTTAATAAGTTACAACCGACTCGATTCGAGTTCGATGTCGTTCATGCAATAACACTTTGTCGATAGTGTAGTGTCACTCTGTCTGGCACGCAGTAACACTCTGAATGTCGTGAAGTAATACTCCATCTGGCATGGAGTAACATTTCGGCTGGCGTGCAGTAACACTCACCAGTAATACTCCGGCGATGGAGTAGTAACGCTCCCGACCTCCCTCTCCTCCCTCTAGGTCCCACCAACCATAGTGCAAAAAGTTGGAACGGCAATCAAACTGGTCAAGCAGCCAGTTCACCGATTTATCGGTCCAACCGTCGATTTATATATATATATATATATATATATTATTTTTCAAAAAATTGAGATTTTATATTAAATATTTCAATCAATTTGTATATCTAGATCATGAATCTTCAGAACAAGAGATTTATAATTAGAATTGTGAGACCCGGTTTATTTAGCTTGTAATACTTAGCCTTCCATTCGCCCTAGCATCACAAACAAAATAACCTGTGCCTCGATGGACATGTGCTTCCCAGAAATGCAGCACACATACATCTTTTACAAAAGCATGCATCAATTCCATTCATCATATTATAACAACTTTAACAAACGACATACAATATAGAGTTATTACAAAAGAGTCGACCGGCCAAATGACATTAAGTATCAAATAAGAGTGGAAGCAAAAGGTGCCATAAGATGGCTTTAACCAAAAGACGACCAGTTAGCCACATAACCACAGGGCAACCGACCGGGCCGCCAAGCTAGTCGTCCCACACACTGCCACAGCACAACTCACAAAAGTGAGGCCCTTCGGGCAAGCCTTCTTCCTCTACACACAACAAGCAATGCAGATGAGTACAATAATGTACTCGCAAGACTTACGAGTAACAAGCCTATACATAGCTACATGTGAGCTGAATTCAAAGGAAATGGTTATATGGTTATTTGGACGCATAAAGCAAGTTTCATTTGCAATAATGTAATAAATTGAAGGCAATTTACAAATTAGTTTTTAATCACTGAAATAATAGCGAGTAACAGTAAATACAAGTAACCACCTAGAGGTGACTAACCCAATAGCCACCACAACATAGCACGAATCCCCGATTCGTACCACCCATCAAGTTTTAATTTGAAATGTTGTAGTCTAACTCTTGAAAGACTTCCCCAAGCGTGTCCATAACCTAAGACGAGGCTATTCGAATAGTTTTAACCCTGTAGGGGTGTACCAATGTACCCACACTTTAGACCACCTTTAAGCCACAAGATTAGCACACTTCCAAAGGTATGCCGGCACGACTAAGTCTTACGAGACTTTTCCAATATTGTGAATCAACTACGAGTCACTCGTATGGATAGAAACCCATACACTCACATTGTAAAGCCGAAAAGACAACTAGCCCTCGGGGTAAAGCTCTTCGGACAACTACAATGCTCCCAACACATAAACCATCTCATTTTACCACAACACAACACACACACGCCCTACTATGACTCGTAGCCAACCCACGCCAAAGTACTAACTCAAGAGAGATCCCATACCCTCTAGTGTGATTAGCATGCAAGAATGCTTGGTTTAGTGTAACAAGATGTTCGGTCCTTGTTGACCCGGGCACCATACCAGTCACACCTAAAAATCACACCATCTTACCATTGTGTCCAAGTCCAAATTGTTTTGTTTTCATTTTCAGTTTTTACAATTTGAACATAGCACAAAGCTGAAACAAAGAGATCATAATAAGTTTGTGTGATCAAGGTTATCGACAAGTCGATAACCGCCCATTTCTACCGATAGCTAAAGCATGACTAAGCATTTCAAGTCGTACTACTAAGTGACAAGGGCTCATCCAACGAACCCAAAATCACAGTAAAATAGACCTAGGCTCAGTAGTAGAGGATAAACATTTTCCTACAGATTATGCATATAATAGGTCAACTAATCGACAATAGTTTAAAACAAGATAGCAATGCATACGTAGAATTTGCAAATAACATATTAGAATTTGAAAATAATAGGAACAACATGATCAAATGAATGCTACATCTGCTTGCCTTGCTGGAGGGCAGAGTCTGACTGCTATGGCTCAGATTTGAGATCAACAATCTCTTCGGAACCTAACGCAAAAAGGCGATAAAACCAATAAGAACGAAGAAAACCAAACAAAACTCAACAGCAAAACTCACCCAAAACTTATAAAATTTATACAACAGCAAGGGCATGATTTTAGATAATTTTAGGAACAAGAATCAAGTCATTTGGATTAAGTATGAAAAAGTTATAGCTAAAATAATTTCTCTCACCTGTTAATTCAACTAAATTAATTACTAGCACTGTTCATGGCATAAATTTTTAGAATGGTCTAAGGTCTGAAATTTTTATGCTAGGTAGATTATGACATCCTAAGATCAGCAAAGTTAGGTTTACTCAATTTGGAGTTAAAATGAATTACTTATGATTTTTCTAAGTTGTAAATCTAGCACATATTACTTTTCAGAAATGAAATCATGATCAAAACCTATTTCATATTAAAATATGCAAACAGAGGAATTTTACAAGCTTGAGTTTGCTCCGTTTGGAGTTATACATAAAAAGATATGCATTTTACAAGGTTCAATTCAATTTCTGGAATATTCTAAAATGGCTGAAATCAAGATAATATTATTTACAAAATTTTCTGGCACAGAACAATATCTAAATGCATTTTTATATTAAAGTTTAGTTAAACATGAATTTATCCCAGTCGGAATCATCTAAAAAGGATTTAAAATGAATTAGTTATGAGTTTTGAAAGTTTAATACAATTTTTAGTTGACAAATAAAGGCTTACCGAAATATAATCAAACTTATCAAAATAAAACGACGTGGACGAACGTGGGCCTTTGATTCGGGATCTAATGGCTCACGCGATGGAGAAATAGCGCAAGCGCGTAATCCTAAAGAGGTTCACCGTTGGATCTAGATCCAACAATCCACGTGGATTGGGCCGTTCAGGCGACGCGAACGCTCAAACCAACCTCGACCGTAGATCTTGAGATGGAGGGCTTAGAGCACAGTGCTCTTCGGGTGACCCGAACGGCACATCGATCTCAAATACAGATCGCGAGATGGACGATCCAGAGTGGTTGGGAGCTTGGGTGGTCCGAACGGCCACTCAAATCTAGACCGTTGATCTAGATTTGACGGTCCCTAGTGACTTGGACGCTCGGGGACCCGAAAGTTCCCTAAGATCTAGGCCGTTGATCTCCAGATCGACGGTCGACGATACGCGCATATAACACATGTGGGTTTTGATCGCGCGGAGAGAATTAAATGCGCGGGCCCACATGTAAGCGATACAGAGGGTGATTTGGATAGTAATTAAATACTAAAACCAAAGATGGCCGGAGGAGCTTGGACAGCAGAGAAGCCCGCTGGAGTTGGTGAAGATGAAGTGAAAAATGGTGATTTGGGCCAAATGAGTGAAACCAGATCAACACTAAAGCTCCATTGAGACTCATAGAAGCTCCATGAGCAAGTAATTGCAAAACGAACCACTTACCAGAGCTAAGGAAGAAAAGGGGTGAATTCGGCCGAAAAGGATCCAAACTTAAAATTGAGTGATTCCTGTGAATGAAACCCAAAATTAAGTTAGGAGAAATGAATATAGGGTTAAAGGGCTCAAAAGGGTACAAGGAGAATTGAAGATGAACCACTGGAGCACCCAAGTCCACAAAGGAGCTTCACGGCCGAAAATGGTGGCTTTGCTATTTTTCGGTGTTTTGAGCTCCACAAGCAAAGAGGAGCTAAGTGGTGCTGCAAAGGAGTACCAGGAAGGGTTTAGGGGAGCTTTATAAAGCTAGAAGACTAGGGTTTGGGCAAAAACAAGCTTCACGGGTGAGCTTGGTCCATAGCGCTGCCGTGGGCCAAAAAGAAATGATGGGGGTGCAGGAGTAGGGCATGACTACGGCCGAAAGCGAGCCGGCACGAACTAAATGCCCGACCAGAGAGGCGACGACGAGGGAGCAAGACATGACCAAGGCCATACTGCTCTCTGTACACGCACGGTGCGAGGAGGAAGAAGACCAGAGAAAGCTAAGGTGCTCGTGAGCGGTCCGATCAAAAATGGACGGCTAGGATCGCTCTAGCTCCTGAGGTTTAAAACAAAAGAGGAGATCGTGAGCGTTGGATTTTAATCCAACGGCTCAGAAGCGAGGCGGCTAGGTTCGACCGAATCAAATGACTTGGGCTCGGGTTTGACTTGAGCCCAAGTCTGACTCAGACCAGAGTTCAAATTTTAGGGTTTTGAATTGACACAGACTTTGGGGATCGATTTGAGGTAGCAAAACAACTCCAAAAATTCTAAACTTTTGCAGTAGCTTGCTAACTTAGACATTAACCTTGTGTAAAATTTTCAGAGTTTTCTATGCAGTGCATTTTTCTCCAAAAATTCTGCAAGGTTCTGGAATAGGGTTTTGACTGAAAGTCAAATAGGTTTGATCGCCTCGAAAAACCTTCAAACAATTTCTAAAAATTGTGAAATTTTTCGAGGGTCACACGCCAACCCTAGAACTTAGGAAAAATATTTTCGTGAGATGATCACAAGATTTGACAAGAATTTTTTTGAAAGGCCAAGATTTGAATCAAAAGACTTATGACTTTGCATTCCCATATTCCTTTTACAAGAATTGTTTAGAACATACAGGAAATACATGATGTAAGAAAAAGTTTTAGTTTCTACTCATTTTCTTACATTTGAAACACAAGTCCAGATTTGGGATGTTACAAATCCCCCCCCTTACAAGAATCTTGTCCCGAGATTCCGTTTACTCGGAGAAGAAAGATGGGTCGCCTGCACGAAGACGATCTTCCCGCTCCCAAGTTGCCTCATCCTCGAAATGATTCGACCACTAAACCTTAAGGAACTTGACGACACGGTTCGTTGTCCTTCGTTCAGATTCTTCAAGAATACGAATAGGATGCTCGCGGTAGGTCAAATCTCCTTGCACATTGAGACTTTCCAACGGAGTTTCCTTGACTGGAACACGGAGGCACTTCTTCAAATGGGACACATGGAACAAATCATGCACCCCCTCAAGTGTAGCTGGCAACTCCAACTTGTATGCAACAGCTCCCACTCTCTCGATGATACGATAAGGCCCAACATAACGAGGAGCCAACTTGGCCTTGATGCCAAAATGCTGATGGCCCTTCAAGGGTGAGACTTTGAGGTACACAAAGTCATTGGGCTCAAAGCTCAACTCACGGCGACGACGATCTGCATAGCTCTTTTGCTTGGACTAGGCCATGCGCAAATGCTCACGAATCAACTAAACCTGGCTTTCGGCCTCATTGATTGAGTCTGGGCCGAAGAACTGCCTCTCACTAGTTTCTGACCAGTTCAGTGGGGTTCTGCACCTTGTCCCATACAAGGCCTCAAAAGGTGTCATACCAAGACTGGCTTGGAAACTGTTGTTGTAGGAGAATTCAACAAATGGCAGGCACTTCTCCCACTTCTTCCCATAGGAAAGAACACAAGCACGAAGCATATCTTCCAAGACTTGGTTGACTCACTCCGCCTGACCATCAGTTTGAGGATGAAAGGCTGTGCTGAAAGTAAGATGAGTCCCCATAGCCTCCTGCAGACTATGCCAAAACCGAGAGGTAAAGAGCACACCACGATCAGAAACAATCGTCTTTGGCACACCATGAAGGCTCACGATCCTCGAAACATAGAGGATGATATTGAATGCCCATGTCATAATCTTTGATCAATTCCAACCATCTTCTTTGCCTGAGGTTCAAATCTGGCTGGGTGAACAAATATTTCAAGCTCTTGTGATCAGAATACACCTCACAACTTTACCAACTGTAATGCCGCCAAATTTTTAGTGCATGAACCATCAGAGCTAACTCCAAGTCATAGGTAGGATAGTTGAGTTCATGCGACCTCAACTGCCTTGATGCATAGGCCACCACCTTACCTTCTTACATAAGAACACAACCGAGTCCCTAACGAGAGGCATCGCAAAAGATATCGAAGCCCTTGTGGACATCGGGAAGAACAAGCACTGGGGCTAAAGTCAACCGCTTCTTGAGTTCCTGAAAACTCTCATCACAAGCAGAGGACCATACAAACTTCTTGTCCTTCTTGAGCAACTCAGTCATCGGCTTTGCGATCTTGGAGAAGTTCTCGATAAAGCGATGGTAGTAGCCCGCTAGACCAAGAAAACTCCGCACATCGGTGACTGACTTGGGCTGGCCCCAAGATAGCACATCAATGACCTTGCTAGGATCCACAGCTACGCCTCCTGCTGAAAGAACATGGCCTAAGAATGCCACTTCCTTCAACCATAACTCACACTTGCTGAATTTTGCATACAGTTGGTGCTCACGCAGTTTTCCCAATTCAATCTGCAGATGCTCAGCATGCTCTTCTTCACGCTTGGAGTAGATAAGAATGTCATTAATGAAGACCACAACAAACTTATCCAAATACTCCATGAACACCGAGTTCATAAGATTCATGAATAGAGTGGGAGTGTTGGTTAAGCCAAAAGACATGACGGTGTACTCGTAAAGACCATAACGAGTCGTGAAAACCGTCTTTGGAATATCTTCAGCCCTGATCTGGACTTGATGATATCCCAACCTCAAGTCAATCTTGGAGAATACACGGGCTCTGGTCAACTGGTCAAAGAGATCATCAATGCGGGGCAAATGATACTTGTTCTTCACCGTCACTTTATTAAGTGGATGGTAATCAACACATATACGCAATGTCTTGTCATTCTTCTTCACAAAAATAACTGGACAACCCCAAGGAGATGAGCTAGGGTGGATAAAACCCTTCGCTTGAAGCTCACCTAGTTGCTTCTTCAACTCCTCCAACTCATTGGGAGGCATTCAATACGGTGCCTTTGAAATTGGAGCGGTATCGGGAAGCAACTCAATGACAAACTCCAGGTCTTGAACTGGAGGCATCCCAAGCAAATCTTTAGGAAAGACATCCACAAAGTCACATACTGTGGGCACATCCTGAATCTCCGAGGCTAGCTTGGCTTCAAGGGAACAAAGATGTGGCCCTTGCAGCTGTGGTGAAATCCCAACCTGCTCGCCTGAGGGGCTGGTGAGGTAGACCATCTTCTTGGCACAATCGATTTACCCCAAGTGTTGGGACAACCAATTCATGCCAAGAATCACATCCAGACGTGCTGAGTCGAGTAGGATGAGATTCGCCAAGAATCTCACTCCTTCAATATCAATAGGAACATCCCGGCATTCCTGGTCAGCTCTCATTTCCGAACCCGGAGAGTGTATAAGCAAAGGAATCCCCAAAGGAACAAAGTGAAGGTCACTAACAGTAGAAAATGATCTTGAAATAAAAGAATACAAAGCTCCTGAATCAAATAATACTGCAGCAGAGCGAGAATTGACAAGAAGCGTACCCAACACAACGTCAGGTGCCTCCTGTGCCTCCTCAGCCGAGATATGGTTGACTCGGTCGCTTCCCATGCCCTGGGTCTTCTGGACTACCTTCTAGTCAGGTGGGTGACCATTCCTTTGCCCGCGTCCTCCATTAGGACGAGTGGTCGCTCCAGTCCTCTCAGGGAAACTATTGGCATAGTGGCCCTTCTTGTTGCAGGAGAAGCAGGTGACCTCGGCAGCTGGATTGCGGAGGCCACCCTGCTGCGGGGCCGTAGGTGCACGTGACTGAAACACGGCCTGCGGAGGACGAGTGACTGGCGCCGACGGCCTCGACGGTGGTGAAGCCAAAGAACGGGCCCCAGGTGCAGGCCCAACACAGGGACGAGAGAGGCTAGCCTGTGCAGACCGGTGGGCCTCCCACTTGCGCTTGCGGGACCTGCCCAGCGCACTCGTCTTGTGCTCGGCGATGATGGCATTGTCCACCAAGGTTTGGATGTCAGCAAAATCAACAATAGAGAGCTTGTCCTACGGCTCCTCAGACAAGCCCTCCATGAATTTCTCTGCTGGCCTCATCTGGCCACCGCAGCAGAGCATACCGCCGATGGTTAAACTCATAGAGGTACTCGATCCATGATTTGCGCCCTTGTTTGAGTGCAAGGAACTCCTTCTTCTTTATCTTCATTATGCCGACGGGGACATAACTCCGATGGAAAGCAGTGTGAAACTCCTCCCAAGTGACCACATGGCGGCGGGCTGCATGGCTAGAAATTCTCCTACCATGAGAGTGCCGCACCTCAAGCTTGTGAGATGCGAAAAGTGCCTCTCCTGCCGGCACTAAGCAATGTTGAGCTTTCGCTCAACCGACGTAGCCAATCATCCGCATCAAGGGTCCTCGGACCGGGAGAAGGTGGGTGGTCGCGACGAGGAACTCAAAGTCCCCACAGGCGGATGTCCACCACCTCCGCATCCCGAGGCACTAGAGGGAGTGGAGGTGTTCCTCGCGATGACCTCCAGAATCCGTGTCTGATCCATACGGTTCCGCTCGATCTGAGCGAGAACCTCAGCCATGGTCGGAGGAGGCGGGAGCTCCTCATCATGACCCATAGGCTGACTGCTGTGGGTTCTTCATGCCATCCTGTTCCACATGATAAGTCAGCAACAACTCCGGGACAGGGGACAAGGAAAAACATCTAACATTTCTACGAAATGAACTCCAAAAGCTTAAAAACTAGTAAAAATTTACTGCAAGATCTCAGTTTATAAAATCAACTTCCCACTATGACTAACTCGTATAGAAGAACGAGCAATCAGTTTTTAGGAAGGCAATTTTCAGCACATAAACCTTGGATCAATCATAGCTAAAAAGCAAGGTAAACCACCTAATGGAGCGTTAGATATTTAGCTAACTCATATCACTTCTTACCCTTTTATCCCCACAAATTTTAGTTGAATTATCCTCTCATTTTCAATTATGTATACTATAAATAGCTAGCTGCCCAGAATTTCTTGCTTGCTATCCAGATTTCTTCTTCAAGCTCTTGGCCGAATTTTGCAGCTTCAGGAGCTCCTAGTCTTCACCAATGGACAGCCAATACTTCAATTTATACTCTCATGGTTCTCCCAAAACCACTTTAACCGACAAGCTCTATCTTTAGAAGAGGATGAGAGGAAAACAATTTTTCAAATTCAATCAAGAATAAGGTGAGATGAGCAAGCTAAGATAGATAAGAAGTAAAATATGAGAATTTACTTAAGATTTTCATGAATCCTTTGATATTTAGAAACTAAGTTTTCAAAATACTCTAAGGACGACCAAGCTAGGGGCTTCTACGGCCAGTATGACTCTGATACCAATTTTGTGAGACCCTGGTTTAGTTAGCTTGTAATACTTAGCCTTCCATTGGCCCTAGCATCACAAATAAAATAACCCGTGCCACGATGGACATGTGCTTCCCAAAAATGCAGCACACATACATCTTTTACAAAAGCATGCATCAATTCCATTCATCATATTATAACAACTCTAACAAACGACATACAATATAGAGTTATTACAAAAGAGCCGACCGGCCAAATGACATTAAGTATCAAATAACAGCGGAAGCAAAAGGTGCCATAAGATGGCTTTAACCAAAAGACGCACCGCTTAGCCACATAACCACAGGGCAACCGACCGCCACCAAGCTAGTCGTCCCACACAATCGCCACAAAGACAACTCACAAAAGTGAGGCCCTTCGGGCTCACCTTCTTCCTCTGCACACAACAAGCAACGCAGATAAGTACAATAATGTACTCGCAAGACTTACGAGTAACAAGCCTATACATAGCTACATGTCAGCTGAATTCAAAGGAAATGGTTATATGGTTATTTGGACGCATAAAGCAAGTTTCATTTGCAATAATGTAATAGATTGAAGGCAATTTACAAATCAGTTTTTAATCATTGAAATAACAGCGAGTAACAGTAAATACAAGTAACCACCTAGAACTGACTAATCCAATAGCCACCACAACATAGCACGAATCCCCAATTCATACCACCCATCAAGTTTTAATTTGAAATGTTGTAGTCTAACTTTTGAAATACTTCCCCAAGCGTGTCATAACCTACGACGAGGCTATTCGAATAGTTTTAACCCTGCAGGGGTGTACCAATGTACCCACACTTCAGACCGCCTTTAAGCCACAAGATTAGCACACTTCCAAAGGTATGCCGGCACGGCTAAGTCCTACGAGACATTTCCAATATTGTGAATCAATTACGAGTCGCTCGTATGGATAGAAACCCATACGCTCACATTGTAAAGCCGAAAAGACAACTACGCCTCGGGGTAAAGCTCTTCGGACAACTACAATGCTCGCAACACATAAACCATCTCATTTTACCACAACACAACACACAGACGTGTTGGAGATATGCCCTAGAGGCAATCGTATTGATGATGATATTTCGTTGTATCCATGATTTAATAAATGTTCTTTGAATATTACCTTTGTGTTGATTAACAAGTATGTGACTTGTTTGTGAAACTCTTTACTTGTATGGTTATTCTAAAGTTGTCCCTAGTCGGAGTTCATGTGAGGACACACGTGAATGATGGATTAGCACATGTATCGGTTGATGACCATGTTTCACAGGTCAT
The DNA here is from genome assembly GCA_036346255.1 of Ampelocalamus luodianensis. Lineage (NCBI taxonomy): Eukaryota > Viridiplantae > Streptophyta > Magnoliopsida > Poales > Poaceae > Ampelocalamus > Ampelocalamus luodianensis. Next base: position 53,679,931 of record CM070621.1, read on the forward strand.
AGACATGGAGATGTCAAACCAATAATGTGGACACATGTTTAGAACATGGGGTTGGACCGACCCAACATGAGACATAGTAATTATTCTTATGGTTCTCTATACAATGTGTACGCCTTGTCCTTAGACCTGAGATTGTCGCATGTACTTGAGATGTGAATCGACCTACTTAGGGGCTATCAAACGCTACTCCGTGAATCGGGTAGTTATAAAAGTAGCTTTCGGTTTGTCATGATGCATGCCGCGAGGCATGGTCAATCGAGATGGGATTTGCCCTCTCTACCCGAGAGATATCTCTGGGCCTCGAGTGATCGGATCCGTAAATGCATGGCCATGCTACTTAAGGTTAAGAGTTAACCTAGTAAGGGATTCCGATCATAGGAACGAGAAAGAGTGGTCAGCTTGGAGCTCGACCAATATCGTGAGGCAAAGGGATTGGCATGTACATAATGTTGTGATGGTTCGTCCGATATGATCTTTACGCATGCGTTTAGGAGTTGGCACGCCTTGCTAGAGGCCACTACCAACTATTGACCAAGTATGTGTACTTGCATCATGTCTAAACATACGTGAACCATAGGGTCACACACTTAGGTCAAGCCTAATTCGGATTGGATCCGAATTAGACTAGGCATTGAGTCCTAATGGGCCTCTATTCGTAGAAGCCCATTATAAGGACGCCTATAAAAGGAGGCGGGGCGCACCGTTGGATGATGAGTTTTTCGTGACATCCTCAAACCACGCCGCCACCCTCCCACGCCCTAGTCGCCGTGCGGATCTAGTAGTCCGCGCGCGCCGCTTCCTCCCGCACGTGTGGATACCTTTGAAGGCACTACATCCGTGGCATTGGGACGAACCGCAAGAAAGGAGCTGACGTGGGACGCCACGACGAGGACGCAGGAAGTAGTACGACTATCGCCCGACGCATCGCATCAATCGAGTACGACTACACCGCCCGACGCGTCGCATCAACTTCCGCACTGTGCGCCTAGTGGTAAGACCGTGATCTATAATCGCAGTGATCTTGGTTTACGGTAGAATTTTTAATTTGCGCTTAGTGTAGCCTACCCGTTGCCCTACAAGACGCCCTCCTGCGTCTCGTAGCCAACCCACGCCAAAATACTAAGTCAAGAGAGGTCACATACCCTCTAGTGTGATTAGCATGCAAGAATGTTTGGTTTAGTGTAACAAGATGTTCGGTCCTTGTTGACCCGGGCACCATACCAGTCACACCTAAAAATCACACCATCTTACCATTCTGCCCAAGTCCAAATTGTTTTGTTTTCATTTTCAGCTTTTACAATTTGAACATAGCACAAAGTCAAACAAAGAGATCATAATAAGTTTAGTGATCAAGGTTATCGACAAGTCGATAACCGCCCATTTCTACCGATAGCTAAAGCATGACTAAGCATTTCAACTCGTACTACTAAGTGACAAGGGCTCATCCAACGAACCCAAAATCACAGTAAAATAGACCTAGGCTCAGTAGTAGAGGATAAACATTTTCCTACAGATTATGCATCTAATAGGTCAACTAATCGACAATAGTTTAAAACAAGATAGCAATGCATACGTAGAATTTGCAAACAATATATTAGAATTTGATAATAATAGGAACAACATGATCAAATGAATGCTACATCTGTTTGGCTTGCTGGAGGGCAGAGTCTGACTACGGTGGCTGAGATTCGAGATCAACAATCTCTTTGGAACATAACGTGAAAAGGCGATAAAACCAATAAGAACAAAGAACACCAAACAAAACTCAACAGCAAAACTCACCCAAAACTTATGAAATTTATACAGCAGCAAGGGCATGATTTTAGATAATTTTAGGAACAAGAATCAAGTCATTTGGATTAAGTATGAAAAAAGTTATAGCTAAAACAATTTCCTCACCGTTAATTCAACTAAATTAATTACTGTTCTGTTCATGGCATAAATTTCGTAATGATCTAAGGTCCGAATTTTTATGCTAGGTAGATTATGACATCCCAAGATCAGCAAAGTTGGGTTTACTCAATTTGGAGTTAAAATGAATTACTTATGATTTTTCTAAGTTGTAAATCTAGCACATATTACTTTTCAGAAATGAAATCATGATCAAAACCTATTTCATATTAAAATATGCTAACATAGGAATTTTACAAGCTTGAGTTTGCTCAGTTTGGAGTTATACATAAAAAGATATGCATTTTACAAGGTTCAATTCAATTTCTGGAATACTCTAAAATGGCTAAAATCAAGATAATATTATTTGCAAAATTTTCCGGCACAGAACAATGTCTAAATACATTTTTATATTAAACTTTAGTTAAACATGAATTTATCCCAGTCGGAATCATCTAAAAAGGATTTAAAATGAATTAGTTATGAGTTTTCAAAGTTTAATAGAATTTTTAGTTGACAAATAAAGGCTTACCGAAATATAATCAAACTTATCAAAATAAAATGACGTGGACGAATGTGGGCCTTTGATTCGGGATCTAACGGCGCACACGCTGGAGAAATAGAGCACGTGTGCAATCCTAAAGAGGTTCACCGTTGGATCTAGATCCAACGGTCCACGTGGATTGGGCCGTTCGGGCGACGCGAACGCTCAAACCAACCTCGACCGTAGATCTTGAGATGGAGGGCTCAGAGCTCATTGCTCTTCGATTGACCCGAACGGCACATCGATCTCAACCACAGATCGCGAGATGGACGATCCAGAGCGGTTGGGAGCTCGGGTGGTCCGAACGGCCACTCAGATCTACACCGTTGATCTAGATCTGACGGTCCCTAGTGACTTGGACGCTCGGGGACCCGAAAGTTCCCGAAGATCTGGGCCGTTGATCTCGAGATCGACGGTCCACGATACACGCATATAACACATGTGGGTTTTGATCACGCGGAGAGGTTTAAATGCGCGGGGCCACATGTAAGCGATACAGAGGGTGATTTGGACAACAATTAAATACTAAAACCAAAGATTAGCATTAATGGTGTCCTAAAGATTTTGCACAGAGAGAATTTAAGTGAGCGAGGGCCCACATGACAGTGACTCAATGAGTCATTTCTGACAGTCATTAATTGCTAACAATGATTAGCAATTAATAAAACCAAACTTCGTCCTAAAGACTCCGTTATTGCGGTTTAGGCCTACGGGCCCAGATGGCAGTGACTCATGAGGTCATTTTAAGACAACCACTTAATGCTAACACTAATTATCAATTATTAAGCATTAATGATGTCCTAAAGGTATTGAATAGCGCCAGTGGGGGTTTTAAGTGATTGGGCCCACCAGTCAGTGGCACACCATCAACACTAAGACAACCATTTATTACTAAATCATGATTAACAATGATTAGCCATTAATGATGTCTGAACGGCAACGACATAGAGAATGTTTTCGTCTGGCAAAACCCGAGCCAAAAGAGGGGCTCGTCGCCGGCGGTTCCGGCCATAGCGGTGCCCGCAAAGTGCCAAAATGGGTTCACAATAACGATGCGCACCTAGTGGAGGTGACCTCGACGGCGGCGACGGCCTAGAATGCCGGTGAGCCAGAAATCATTGACGGTGACAAAATCAGCCGAAAGCGAAAATGAGCTTCAGTATCTAAGGACTAATTAGAAGCTACCTCAACCAAGATGAGCTTCAAAGATGGCCAGAGGACCTTGGACAGCAGAGAAGCCCGCTGGAGTTTGTGAAGATGAAGTGAAAAATGGTGATCTGGGCCAAATGAGTGAAACCAGATCAACACTAAAGCTCCATTGAGACTCATAGAAGCTCCATGAGCAAGTAATTGCAAAACGAACCACTTACCGGAGCTGAGGAAGAAAAGGGGTGAATTCGGTCGAAAAGGACCCAAACGTAAAATTGAGTGATTCCTGTGAAGAAACCCAAAATTAAGTTAGGGGAAATGAATATATAGTTAAAGGGCTCAAAAGGGTACAAGGAGAATTGAAGATGAACCACTGGAGCACCCAAGTCCACAAAGGAGCTTCACGGCCGAAAATGGTGGCTTTGCTATTTTTGGTGTTTTGAGCTCCACAAGCAAAGAGGAGCTAAGTGGTGCTTCAAAGGAGTACCAGGAGGGGTTTAGGGGAGCTTTATAAAGCTAGAAGACTAGGGTTTGGGCAAAAACAAGCTTCACGGGTGAGCTTGTTCCATAGCGCTACCGTGGACCAAAAAGAAATGATGGGGGTGCAGGAGTAGGGCATGACTACGGCCGAAAGCGAGCCGACATGAATTAAATGCCCGACCAGAGAGACAACGACGAGGGAGCAAGACATGACCAAGGCCATACTGTAACATCCCAACTTTAGGCTTGTGTTTCAAATGTAAGAAAATCAGTAGAAATTAAAACTTTTTCTTACATCATGTATTTCCTGTTGTGCCAAACAATTCTTGTACAAGGGATTATGGAAATACATTGTCACAAGTCTAGTTGATCCAAATCTTGACATTGCAAAACAATCTTGTCAAATCTTATGATCATCCTCTGCCTTTATTTTTCCTAAGTCTGTGATGGTATGTGACCCTCTCAAAAATTTCACAATTTTTAGAAATTGTTTGAATATTTTTAGAGGTAATAAACTTGTTTGACTCTCAGTCAAACATTAAAACAGAGCCTTGCAGAATTTTTTGAGATTTATTCACAGCATAAAAACCTCTAAACATTTTACAAAAGGTTAATATCTGAGTTAGCAAGCTCTGTAAAAATTTCATAATTTTGGAGTTAATTTGCTATCTCAAATAAATCATTCAAGTCTCTGTTTATTTCAAAGTCAAACCTGGTTTTATCATTACTTGGTTTGAGTCGACTCGGCTCGAGCCAATTGATTCGGTCCACAACTAGCCGCACCGAGCCACCCTTGAAAACGCGCGCTGGATCTCCACCGTTGATCTAAATCGCACGGTCCGCGCGCGTGTAACCCTTCGGACCTTCCGGTTGCAAGTTTAATTGTCAACCGTTATATTCCCATCCAACCGTTGAGATTTCACGAACCCTTCGGACCCTCCGGTTGCATTCTTAAATCTGAGCCGTTGGATTAAGATCCAACGCCCGCGTGTCCCTTCGTTGTAAACCGCGTTTGCAACGTGGAGCAATCTGAGCCGTTCGTTTCTAATCGTAGGGCTCGCAATCTCTCCGTTGTGTTTTAAAGCCCGTAGGCGTGGCTTTCATCTCGCCCGCCCGTGTCTCATCCAACGGTGAAAATCGCCGAGCCTTTTCGCCGTCGCCTTCTACCTCCGCCGTCACGAGCACCGAGGGGTTATGGCAGTGTCATTTCATGCTCCCACGGCCGCCCTAGTCGACATTATGGGTCGGGAGACACTTTCCGCCATGCCATGCCCTAGTGCACCGCCTATTATCTTTTCCTTGCCTACGCACCTTGTGCTTTGTGTTTTGCCGCCCGAAAGATGTGTGGTTAAACCCTAATGCTTTCATGGCTTTATAAACACTCTCAAGACCTTCTGGTATTCCTTTAGACCACCATCAAGCTTCATTCTCAATATTGGAGCTTAACACCTCAAAAATGGCAAATCGCCATTGTTGACCCGTGGAGCTCCATTGGTGTTCTTGGTGTTCCAGTGGTCCTCCTTCATGTTTCTTTGCCCTAACCTTATCTCTTTATCATCTTGAGCATTACCCCTCACTTAATTTTGGATTTGATTCTCAGGAATTGTCCAATTTGGGGTTTGTTCAAATTCGGCCGAAATTGGTCATCTTCTTCCTCAGCTCAGGTGAGTGCTCCATTTTCCAATTACTTGCTCATGTAGCTTCTGTGAATCATTATGAAGCTATATTGATGCCTGGGTATCACTCATTTGGCTCAGGGTGTCGTTTTCAATCTTTCTTCTTCGGGTCCGGCGAGCTTTCACCGTGATCAAGCAACTCCGGCCATCTTTGAAGCTTCTTGTCACTAAGGTAGCTTCTTATTAGTACTTAGTGGCTCTGGCACCCGCACCCTAGGCTTGCAGTGGAGCTCATCGCAATTTCGTGTTTTAGCAAGAAGCTCCCATTTTCGTTTTTCCGGCTAGCCGGCGTTCTAGTCCCTCGCCGCCAGCGAGAATGCTACCATTAGATTCGTAGTGCTATTGCGAATCCATTTTGGCTCTTGTTCGGCGCCGCGCCGTTGTCGCCGCGATTAGCCGTGCAAGTCACTGGTTTTGCCTGCGACACGAGCTCCGCTTCATCACTTAATTAGGACACATTAATTGCTAATCATTAGTTATTAATTATGTCTTAATCATTGTCGTTGAGCCACTGACCAGTGGGCCCAACATCCTTTAATCGCCGCTGGCTCAGCTCCACACTGTTCCGACATCATTAATGCTTAATCATGGTTTAATTAATGTGTCGGCCTTTAATCCCTGTCGGAAATCTCCTCTCGGTCGCTGACTTGTGGGCCCGAGGGGTTAAAATCAAATCTCAGGAGTCATTAGTGCCTAGTTAATGTTAATCATTAGAATCTTTAATCCTGTCTTAACCGCCACTCTCAGTCGCTGACAAGTGGGCCCAGTGCACTGTGCACGTGGGTTAAACCAGCGCGTGGGTGACTCGAAGTCACTGACATGCGGTCCCACGTGTCAGTATCTCCCTTTGAACTGCGATCAATATCTACCGTTCATTTTTAGATCTGCGGCCCTGATCTTTGTGTGCGTCGACCCTCCGATGCCTTGATCGTTCTCGACCGTCGATCTTTTGATCAACGGCCGAGATCATGTATGCAACCGCACCGTCCGAATGCATACACTGCAGCGCCGTTGGATCGTAATCCAACCGTGGCCTCTGATTCGCCGCGCGGCGCTGCTTTGCGCCGCGTGAGCCGTGGGATTTTAGATCAAGGGTTGAGAGTTGTCCACGCTTTCTTCTATTTGGGTTGTTCAGATTTCGTAAGTATTTATTTAACAACCAAAATGATGTAAAAACTTTAGAAACTCATGACTAATTCATTTTAACTGCTTTTTAGATAATTCCAACTGTAATAAATTTTGTTGTCACTTTAGTTTATTATAAAAATGGATTTAAGCTTGTTCGAGTAGCAGAAAATTGTATAACTAGAGATAACTTGATTTCTGTCATTTTGAATATTCCAGAAATAGTTTTAATCTTGAAAAATGCATATCTTTTTCTGTGTAAATCCAAATTGTGCAAAATCAATTTTGTTAAATTCGTCTGTTAGTATACTTTCATATAAAATAGGATTTGAGCATGTTCATAATTCTGTAAATGACTTGCATTAGATTTGCAACTTAGAAAATCATAAGTAAATGTGTATAACTCCAAATTTAGTAAATCCAACTTTGCTGTTATTAGGATGTCATAATCTACCTACTATAAAAATTTCAGACCCTAGGTCATTCTAGAAAATTTCGCCATGAACAGTGTTAATTATTAATTAGGTTGTTATAGGCTGAGAAGGAGCATTTTGCTCATATCTTTTGCATGTTAAGTCCAAATCGCATGATTCTTGTTCCTGTCACTTTAGAAAATCTTTCCCTAGTTGTAGTGTAAATTTTGTTAGTTTTGGATGTGTTTGGCTGTTGGAGTTTCATTTGGTGTTCTTCGTTCTTATTTGCTTATCGCCTTTTCGTTAGGGTTCCAAGATAATATTATTAATCTTGATATTGAGCCACAAAGACCATCGACTCTGCACTTCACCAGCAAGCAGATGTAGCATTCATTTGATCATATTGTTCCTACTATTTTCAAATTCTAATATATTGTTTGCAAATTCTATGTATGCATTGCTATGTTGTTTTAAACTATTGTCGATAGTTGGCCTACTAGATGCATTATCAATAGGAAATGTTTATTCCTCTACTACCAAGCCTAGGTTACTTGTCGTGATTTTGGGTTCATTGGATGGACCCTTGTCACTTAGTAGTTTACGTGTCATTATGCTTAGCCATGCTTAGCTATCGGTAGAAATGGGCGGTTATCGATTTGTCGATAACCTTGATCACACAAACTGTTATAATATGTATATTTCAGCCTTGTGCTTTGTCTAAATTGCAAAACTAAACTGAAAATGAAAACAATTTAGACTTGGGCACAATGGTAAGATGGTGTGATCTTTTGGGTGTGAATGGAATGGTGCCCGGTCAATTAAGGACCGAACTACTTGTGAGTATCTTATCCGAGCATTCTGTATGTGCTAACCACACTAGAGGGATATGGGACCTCTCTTAGCCGAGTACTTTGGGTCGTGTTAATTAATGAGTCGTGTGGTGGGTTGCATATTTGATTATATGCAACATGGACACGTTGTAGGAGAGGAGCACCGCCGAGGCGGTGCAGTCCCGCTCCACGATGGGTCCTTGTGATCCATATTTCGCCGACAGATCACTAAGGATTAACCCCATACGTCGCCTCTTGATTAGCATGTTCCATTGGAAAGGGTTCGTAGGACTTAGCCGTACGCATACCAAAGGAAGTGTGCTTAATAGCTTGGCAAAAGACGGTCCAAGTGTGGGTACATTGGTACACCCTCGCAGGATTTAAAACTATTCGAATAGCCTCGTCCTAGGTTATGGACACGCTTGGATAAGCTTTTCAAGAGTTAGACTACAACCGTTTAAAATTAAAACTTGATGGGTGGTATGAATCGGGGATTCATGCTATGTTGTGGTGGCTTTGGGGAAAGTCACTTCTAGGTGGATACTCGTTATTTATGCTTACTCGCGTTATTTAAATGCTTAAAACAGAATTTACAAACTGCTTGCTCAATCTATTACAATATTGCAAATGAAACTTGCTTTATGCGCCCAAAGAACCATATAACCACATTCCTTTGAATACAGCTTTCATGTAGATATGTATAGGCTTGTTATCAGTAAGTCTTATGTAGTACATTTTTGTACTCACCGCATTGCTTGTGTTGTGCGAGGGATGATAGTGAGTCCGATGGACCTCACTTTTGTGAGTTGTGCTTTGTGCGATCTAAGGGCGTTTAGCTTATGGCCGGCCGGTTGCCCGTGGTGTTATGTGGCTAACCGGTCGCTCTTTTGGTTTAAGCCATCTTATGGCAACTTTTGCTTCCATTGTTACTTATTTGGTACTTGTGTCATTTGGCCTGGCACGTGTTGTAATAACTTATATTATGTATGTGTTTTGGTAGACTTGTTATAATATGTTGTATGGAATTGATGCATGCTTGGATATGATGTATGTGTGCTGCTTGTTCTGGGAGGCACATATTCATCGAGACGCGGGTTATTCTATTTGTGATACTAGAACCAGAGGAAGGTTAAGTATTACAAGTTTAATAAACCGGGGTCTCACAGAGCTTGGTATCAGAGCCATACTGACCGTAGAAACCCCTAGCTTGGTCGTCCCTAGTATATTTTGAAAACTTACTTTCCAAATGTCAGTGCTTTCCTGAAAATCTTAAGTAAGTTCTCAGATTTTACTCCTCATCTATCTTAGTTTGCTCATCTCACCTCATTCTAAAACTGAATTCGAAAGCTGAGTTTTTCTCTCATCCTCTTCAAAAGATAGTTGTTTATCGGGTAGATTGGTTTTGGGTAAACCATGAGAGTTATAAAATGAAAGTGTTGGCTGTTTTGAGAAGATTAGAGCTCTGGGAGCTACAAATTTCCGCCGAGCTTGAGAAGAAAATCTGGACAGCAAGCAAGACAATTTCTGGACAGCTAGCATTTAGGTAGTAAAAGTGCTGAAAAGGAGAGGTTAAATCCACTAAAATTTGTGGGAATAAAAGGGTAAGAAGTGATATAAATTAGCTAAGAGTCTAACCATTCTTTAGTAAATATTCCACCCTATTTCCTAGCTGTTTCGAACAGAAGTTAATGTTCTGAATTTTCCTTCCTGAAAAATTGATTACTCGTTTTTCCATACGAGTTAGTCATAATAGGAAGATGGTTGTTATCTTTATGATCTTGCTGCAATTCTATGTGGTTATTTGAGCTTTTAAAAGGTTGTTTTGTTTAGAGGTTAGTTGTCTTCTTTGTCTCCTATTCCGGAGTTGTGTTTAACCTATTTTTGTGGAACAGGATGACAAGAACCACCCGCATCAGTAAACGTGGTTCCGATGAGGAACTTCCTCCTCCCACCATGGTGAGGTTACGGCTCGAATCGAGCGGAATTGCATGGACCGCACCGATCTTGGAGGTCATTGCGAGAACACCTCCGCTCCCGCCGCCGGGATCGGAGGTGGTGGCCACCGATCTCGTGGTGGGCTTGCGGAGTTTCTCCGTGCGCACCGCCCACTTTCTCGGCCGAGGATCCACTCGACGCGATGATTGGTCTGCGTCTTGTTGAGCGAAAGCTCAATATCGCTTCGATGCCGGGAGCGAGGCGCGGCACTCTTTGCATCCCATCGCCTTGAGGGTGCAGCGCTCTCTGGTGGGAGAACTTTCGCCATGCAGCCCGCAGCCACGTTGTCTCGTGGGATGAGTTTCGACCGCTTCCGTCGGGCCCACATTCCCGATGGCCCGATGAAGCTCAAGAAGAAGGAGTGGACTTCTTGGCGAATCTCATCTTACTTGACTCGCGCGTCGGATGTGATTCTTGGTATGGATTGGTCAGTCCCAACACTTAGGCAAATCGATTGTGCCGAGTGAAGATGGTTTTCTCACTAGTCCCTCAAAGAGCAAGTCGGGATTTCACCGCACTGCAGGGGCCACGCCTTTGTGCCCTTGAAGCTAAGCCACCATGGAGATTCAGATGTGCCCACAGATGTGACTTTGTGGATGTCTTCCCAAGATTTGCTCGTATGCCTCGATTCGAGACTTGGAGTTTGTGATTGAGTTGTTGCCCTGTGCGCTCCGATTTCTAAGGCGCTGCATCTGAATGCCTCCTAATGAGTTGGAGGAGCTGAAGAAGCGATTGGGTGAGCTTCAAGCAAAGGCTTCATCAGTCCTAGCTCATCTCCTTGGGGTTGTCCTGTTATTTTTGTAAAGAAGAAGGACAAGACCTGCGATGTGTGTTGATTACCGTCCACGAATGAAGTGACGGTGAAAAACAAATATCCTTTGCCTCGTATTGATGATCTCTTTGACCAGTTGGTGGGCTTGTGTGTTCTCCAAGATTGACTTGAGATTGGGGTACCATCAAGTCGGATCGGCGGTGAGATATTCAAAGACGGCGTTCACTACTCGTTATGGCCTTTACGAGTACACCGTCATGTCTTTTGGTTTGACCAATGCTCCATCTTTGTTCATGAATCTTATGAACTCGGTGTTCATGGAGTATTTGGATAAGTTTGTTGTGGTTTTCATTGATGACATTCTTATCTACTCCAAGAGTGAAGAAGAGCATGCAGCATCTGCAGTTGTATTGGGAAAGTCGCGTGAGCATCAACCGTATGCTAAGTTCAAGAAGTGCGAGTTCGGTTGAAGGAAGTGGCATTCTTGGGCCATGTTCTTTCAGCAGTGGTGTCATGATAGATCCTAGCAAGGTCGTGCGATGTTCTATCTTGGGGCAGCCAAGTCGATCACCGATGTGAGGAGTTTCCTTGGTTTAGCGGGCTACTACCGCCGCTTTATCGAGAACTTCTCCAAAATTGCTAAGCCCATGACCGAATTGCTCAAGAAAGAAAAGAAATTCGTGTGGTCATTCGCTGTGATTTGAGTTTTCAAGAACTCAAAAGGCGATTGCGTCGGCACCGGTGCTTGTTCTCCCGATGTGCATAAGAGCTTTGACATTTATTGTGATGCCTCTCGCCGGGGACTTCGGTTGTGTTCTTATGCAAGAAGGCAAGGTTGTGGCCTATGCATCGAGGCGATTGAGGCCTCATGAACTCAACTACCCTACCCACGATTTGGAGTTAGGCTGCGATGGTTCATGCACTCAAGATTTGGCGGCATTACCTTATTGGTAACCGTTGCGAGGTGTATTCGATCACAAGAGCTTGAAATATTTGTTCACCCGGCCGGATCTGAACCTCGAGCGAGAGGAGATGGTTGGAATTGATCAAGGATTATGATATGGGCATTCAATATCACCCGGCAAGGCTAATGTTGTTGCCGATGCACTCGATGCAAGGTGTATTGCAATACCTTGTCACTTCAAGAGCAACAACCTACCCTTCTTGAAGAATTTCAGCGGCTTAATTTGGGATTGATTGAGCATGGTTCTCTTGCTACCTTGGTTGTGCAACCGACTTTGGTGGAACAAATCAAGGCTGCCAGTGACAGATGTTGGTGTGATCCAAATCCAAGCGGAACATCAAGAATGGGACAGCTAAGTGCTTTTACGAGGATGAGCACGGTGTTGTGTGGTTTGGACGGCGCTTGGTGGTTCAGAAGGTCATGGAATTGCGGGAGTTGATTCTCGCGAGGCCCATGACTCCCCTTTGTCTATCCATCCCGGAGCTACCAAGATGTATCAAGATCTTGATAGAGATTGGTGGACTCGCATGAAGCGCGAGATTGCGAGGTTCGTGGCGAGTGCGGCGTGTCTTTGTCGTGTCAAGGCTGAACATCAACGCGTCGGTGACCTTCTTGACCTTTGCGATGCGAGAATGGAAGTGGGATTCCGTTGGTATGGATTTCATCACCGGTCTGCCCCGTACTTCTTCTGGGAAGGATGCTATCTAGGTTGTCATTGATCGATTGACAAAGGTGGCACATTTTACGCGGTCGCGCCAATCTCGGTGTTAGTCACCGTGGCGGATCTCTATGTGTCGCATTGTATGTTTGCATGGAGTGCCACGAGCGATTGTGTCGATCGTGGTTCTCTTTTCACCTCTCGCTTTTGGCATAATCTGCAAAGCGATGGGTACACGTCTTTCTTCGATTCACTTATCATCCTCAAGCGATGGTCGACGGAGAGAGTCAACCAAGTGTTGGAAGATATGCTCCGTGCTCGTGTTCTTTCCTATGGAAAGAAGTGGGAGAAGTGCTTGCCATTTGCGAGTTCTCCTACAACAACAGGTTTCCAAGCTAGTCTTGGCATGGCCTTCGTTGAGGCTTTGGATGGGAGGAGGTGTAGAACCCCATTGAGCTGGTGAAATCGGTGGCGTCGGTTCTTGGGCGAATTCCATTAATGAGGCCGAGAGCCAAGTTGATTGATTCGTGAGCATTTGCGCGTGGCGATCCGAGCAAAAGAGCTATGCGGATCGTGCGTCGTCGGAGTTGAGCTTTGAGCCCAATGACTTTGTGTACCTCAAGGTCTCACCCTTGAAAGGCCATCAACGTTTTGGCGTCAAGGGCAAGTTAGCTCCTCGATATGTTGGGCCTTATCGCATCATCGAGAGGATTGGGTACATTGCATCAGTTGGAGTTGCGACTTCACTTGAGAGTGTGCACGACGTGTTCCATGTGTCACACTTAAAGAAGTGCCTCCGTGTTCTAGTTGAGGCAACTCCGTTGGAAAATCTCGATGTGCAAGAAAATTTGACCTATCATGAGCATCTGTTCAGATTCTCGAAGAATGCGAACGAAGGACAGGAACCGTGTCATCAAGTTCCTTAAGGTTCGTGGTCAAATCATTCGAAGATGAGGCAACTTGGGAGCGCGAGGATCGTCTTTGTGCGGATTACCCATCCTTCTTCTCAGTAAACGAGAATCTGGTAGATTCTTGTAAGAGGGAGGTTTTGTAACATCCCAACTTTAGGCTTGTGTTTCAAATGTAAGAAAATCAGTAGAAATTAAAACTTTTTCTTACATCATGTATTTCCTGTTGTGCCAAACAATTCTTGTACAAGGGATTATGGAAATACATTGTCACAAGTCTAGTTGATCCAAATCTTGACATTGCAAAAACAATCTTGTCAAATCTTATGATCATCCTCTGCCTTTATTTTTCCTAAGTCTCTGTGATGGTATGTGACCCCTCTGAAAAATTTCACAATTTTTAGAAATTGTTTGAATATTTTTAGAGGTAATCAAACTGTTTGACTCTCAATCAAACATTAAGCAGAGCCTTGCAGAATTTTGGAGATTTATTCACAGCATAAAAACCTCTAAACATTTTACACAAGGTTAATATCTGAGTTAGCAAGCTCCTGTAAAAATTTCATAATTTTTGGAGTTAATTTGCTATCTCAAATAAATCATTCGAAGTCTCTGTCTTATTTCAAAGTCAAACCTGGTTTCGCATTACTTGGTTAGTCGGACTCGGGCTCGAGCCAATTGATTCGGTCGATCAACTTCTTGCACCGAGCCACCCTTGAGCGTGCGTTGGATCTCCACCGTTGGATCTAACGCACGTCGCGCGTGTAACCCCGGACCTTAGGTTGCAAGTTTAATTGTCAGCGGTTAGATTCCCATCCAGCCGTTGAGATTTCCGAACCCCGGACCCTCGGTTGCATTCTTAAATCGAGCCGTTGGATTAAGATCCAACGCCGCGTCGCCGTTGTAAACGCGTTTGCAGCGTGGAGCATCTGAGCCGTTCGTTTCTAATCGTGGGGCTGCGCAATCTCTCGTTGTGTTTAAAGCCCGTGGCGTGGCTCTATCTCGTGCCGTCAGTGTCTCATCCAGCGGTGAAAATCGTCGAGCCTTTTACCTGGTCGTCTTCTACCTCCGTGAGTGCACGAGCACCGTGAGGGTTATGGCGGTGTCATTTCATGCTCCCTACGGCTGCCCTAGTCGACATTATGGGTCGTGGGAGACACTTTCGGCCATGCCATGCCCTAGTGCACCAGCTATTATCTTTTCCTTGTCGGCCGCACCTTGTGCTTTGTGTTTTGCCGCCCGAAAGATGTGCGGTGCAAACCCTAATGCTTTCATGGCTTTATAAACACTCTCAAGACCTTCTGGTATTCCTTTAGACCACCATCAAGCTTCATTCTCAATATTGGAGCTTAACACCTCAAAAATGGCAAATCGCCATTGTTGACCCGTGGAGCTCCATTGGTGTTCTTGGTGTTCCAGTGGTCCTCCTTCATGTTTCTTTGCCCTAACCTTATCTCTTTATCATCTTGAGCATTACCCCTCACTTAATTTTGGATTTGATTCTCGTGAATTGTCCAATTTGGGGTTTGTTCAAATTCGGCGAATTGGTCATTTCTTCCTCATTCAGTGAGTGCTCCATTTTCCAATTACTTGCTCATGTAGCTTCGTGAATCATTATGAAGCTATATTGATGCACAGGTATCACTCATTTGGCTCAGGTGTCGTTTTCAATCTTTCTTCTTGGTCCATGAGCTTTCACGTGATCAAGCAACTCCACCATCTTTGAAGCTTCTTGTCACTAAGGTAGCTTCTTATTAGTCCTTAGTGGCTCGGCACGCACCTAGGCTTGCGGTGGAGCTCATCGCGATTTTCGTGTTTAGCGATGGCTCCCATTTTCGTTTCAGGCTTAGGCGTTCTAATCCTCGCGCCGGGCGAGAATGCTACCATTAGATTCGTAGTGCTATTGCGAATCCATTTTGGCTCTTGTTGGCGCCGTCGCGCCGATCGCGCCGGCGATTAGCCGTGCAAGTCACTCGGGTTTCTTGCACGCGAGCTCCGTTCCGTCATAATTAGGACACATTAATTGCTAATCATTAGTTGTTAATTATGTCTTAATCATTGTCGTTGAGCCACTGACCAGTGGGCCCAACATCCTTTAATCGCCGCTAGCTCAGCTCCGCACTGTTCCGACATCATTAATGCTTAATCATGGTTTAATTAATGTGTCGGCCTTTAATCCCTGTCGGAAATCTCCTCTCGGTCGCTGACTTGTGGGCCCGAGGGGTTAAAATCAAATCTCAGGAGTCATTAGTGCCTAGTTAATGTTAATCATTAGAATCTTTAATCCTGTCTTAACCGCCACTCGATCGGCGACAAGTGGGCCCGATGCCTTTGTGCGTGGGTTAAACGGTGCGTGGGTGACTCGAAGTCAGCGACATGCGGTCCCACGTGTCGATATCTCCCTTTGAACTGCGATCAATATCTACCGTTCATTTTTAGATCTGCGGCCCTGATCTTTGTGTGCGTTCGGACCCTCCGGATGCCTTGATCGTTCTCGGCCGTCGATCTTTCGATCAACGGTGAGATCGTGTATGCAACCGCACCGTCCAATGCATACACTGCGTGTGCGCCGTTGGATCGTAATCCAACGGTGAGCTCGTTCGATTCGCGCGGCGTGCGTTTTGTTTTGCGTGAGCGTAGGATTTTAGATCAAGGGTTGAGAGTTGTCCGTCGTTTTCTTCTATTTGGGTTGTTACGTATTTGGTAAGTATTTATTTAACAACCAAAATGATGTAAAAACTTTAGAAACTCATGACTAATTCATTTTAACTTTTTTAGATAATTCCAATCTGTAATAAATTTTGTTGTCACTTTAGTTTATTATAAAAATGGATTTAAGCTTGTTCGATGTGAGAAAATTGTATAACTAGAGATAACTTGATTTTGTCATTTTGAATATTCGAAATAGTTTTAATCTTGAAAAATGCATATCTTTTCTGTGTAAATCCAAATTGTGCAAAATCAATTTTGTTAAATTAAATCATTAGTATACTTTCATATAAAATAGGATTTGAGCATGTTCATAATTCAGTAAAATGACTTGCACTAGATTTACAACTTAAAAATCATAAGTAAATGTGTATAACTCAAATTTAGTAAATCCAACTTTGCTGTTATTAGGATGTCATAATCTACCTACTATAAAAATTTCAGACCTAGGTCATTCTAGAAAATTTCGCCATGAGCAGTGTTAATTATTAATTAGGTTGTTATAAATTTGAGAAGGAGCATTTTGCTCATATCTTTTTATGTTAAGTCCAAATCGCATGATTCTTGTTCTGTCACTTTAGAAAATCTTTCCCTAGTTGTAGTGTAAATTTTGTTAGTTTTGGATGTGTTTGGCTGTTGGAGTTTCATTTGGTGTTCTTCGTTCTTATTTGCTTATCGCCTTTTCGCGTTAGGTTACGAAGATAATATTATTAATCTTGATATTGAGCCACGTGACCATCGGACTCTGCACTTTAGCGAACAGCGATGTAGCATTCATTTGATCATATTGTTCCTACTATTTTCAAATTCTAATATATTGTTTGCAAATTCTATGTATGCATTGCTATGTTGTTTTAAACTATTGTCGATAGTTGGCCTACTAGATGCATTATCGTAGGGAAATGTTTATTCCTCTATTCTTGAAGCCTAGGTTACTTGTTTGTGATTTTGGGTTATTTGGATGGACCCTTGTCACTTAGTAGTTTACGTGTCATTATGCTTAGCCATGCTTAGCTATCGGTAGAAATGGGCGGTTATCGATTTGTCGATAACCTTGATCACACAAACTGTTATAATATGTATATTTCAGCCTTGTGCTTTGTCTAAATTGCAAAACTAAAACTGAAAATGAAAACAATTTAGACTTGGGCACAATGGTAAGATGGTGTGATCTTTTGGGTGTGAATGGAATGGTGCTCGGGTCAATTAAGGACCGAACTACTTGTGAGTATCAGTTATCCGAGCATTGTGTGCGTGCTAACCACACTAGAGGGATATGGGATCTCTCTTAGCTGAGTACTTTGGGTTGTGTTAATTAATGAGTCGTGTGGTGGGTTGCATATTTGATTATATGCAACATGGACACGTTTGTAGGGAGAGGAGCACCCGCCGAGGCCGGTGTGTCCTGCTCCACGTATGGGTCCTTGTGATCCATATTTCGTCGGCAGATCACTAAGGATTAACCCCCATACGTGCGTCTCTTGATTAGCATGTTCCATTGGAAAGGGTTCGTAGGACTTAGCCGCTTTCGGCATACCAAAGGAAGTGTGCTTAATAGCTTGGCAAAAAGCGATGCGAAGTGTGGGTACATTGGTACACCTGCGGGGATTTAAAACTATTCGAATAGCCTCGTCTAGGTTATGGACACGCTTGGATAAGCTTTTCAAGAGTTAGACTACAACCGTTTAAAATTAAAACTTGATGGGTGGTATGAATCGAGATTCATGCTATGTTGTGGTGGCTTTGGGGAAAGTCACTTCTAGGTGGATACTAGTTACTTATGCTTACTCATTGTTATTTAAATGCTTAAAAACAGAATTTACAAACTATTGTTCAATCTATTACAATATTGCAAATGAAACTTGCTTTATCGTCCAAAGAACCATATAACCACATTCCTTTGAATCGACTTTCATGTAGCTATGTATAGGCTTGCTACTCGTAAGTCATGCGAGTACATTTTGTACTCACCGCATTGCTTGTGTTGTGCAGAGGATGATAGTGAGTCAGATGGACCTCACTTTTGTGAGTTGTGTTGTGGCGATCTAAGGGGCGTTAGCTTGGCGGCCGGCCGGTTGCCACGTGGTGTTATGTGGCTAACCGGTCGTCTTTTGGTTTAAGCCATCTTATGGCAACTTTTGCTTCTGCTGTTACTTATTTGGTACTTGTGTCATTTGGCCGGTCGGCTGTGTTGTAATAACTTATATTATGTATGTCTTTTGGTAGACTTGTTATAATCTGTTGTATGGAATTGATGCATGCTTGGATATGATGTATGTGTGCTGCTTGTTCTGGGAGGCACATATTCATCGAGACGCGGGTTATTCTATTTGTGATACTAGAACCAGAGGAAGGTTAAGTATTACAAGTTTAATAAACCGGGGTCTCACACATACTGCTTTCTGTACACGCACGGCGCGAGGAGGAAGAAGACCAGAGAAAGCTTGGGTGCTCGTGAGTGGTCCGATAAAAAATGGACGGCTAGGATTGCTCCAGCTCCTGAGGTTTAAAACAAAAGAGGAGATCGTGAGCGTTGGATTTTAATCCAACGGCTCAGCAGCGAGGCGGCTAGGTTCGACCGATTCAAATGTCTTGGGCTCGGGTTTGACTCGAGCCCAAGTCTGACTCAGACCAGAGTTCAAATTTTAGGGTTTTGAATTGAGACAAACTTTGGGGATCGATTTGAGGTAGCAAAACAACTCCAAAAATTCTAAAAAATTTACAGTAGCTTTCTAACTTTGACATTAACCTTTTGCAAAATTTTCAAAGGTTTTTATGCAGTGCATTTTTCTCCAAAAAATCTACAAGGTTCTGGAATAGGGTTTTGACTGAAAGTCAAACAGGTTTGACTACCCTCCAAAAACCTTCAAACAATTTCTAAAAATTATGAAATTTTTCAGAGGGGTCACACTCCAACCCTAGAACTTAGAAAAAATATTTCCAGGAGATGATCCCAAAATTTGACAAGAATGTTTTTGAAAGGCCAAGATTTGGATCAAAAGACTTCTGACTTTCCATTCCCATATTCCTTTTATAAGAATTGTTTAGAACATACAGAAAATACATGATGTAAGAAAAAGTTTTAATTTCTACTCATTTTCTTACATTTGAAACACAAGTCCAGATTTGGGATGTTACAAGAATTAAGCATAGATAGCTATAGCAACAACATAGTTATACTATAATTGTCTATTAGAGTATTTATTCAGAGCAATGGGGTGGAAACTACTATCTAATTCTCAATGAAATAACTACCGTACAACAATAGGACACTCATATTCACATGTTTCCAAGATTACATCTGAAAAACCAGCATCGGTTCGCTGGTTTACTAAAAAACCAACAAAAACCAACCGGATCGGCCGGTTTTCCTGGTCTTTGAGCTGAACCGCATGGATGGTCTTTGAGCTAAACCGAGCCAGCTAGGTCGCTAGTTCTGGATCTTTCTGGTTTAATTGGTTGTTTGTTTAATCGGTATTGATCGACTTTTTGTACTATGCCACAAATAGTAGCCTGTGTCATCAAACAAAATTCTTGTACAACAATTTCTTTTTCAATCCTCTCGGCCTCTAGCTCTTCTTTCTTAATAAATCTAAGAACAAGCAAAGAAGTCGTATTAGGTAGTAAACAATTCTCATCTAAATTAAAGATTAACTCAACGAGAAGCGAGTTCACCTCTAGTTGTAGCTTATTTGCTCAAGCTCGTGTAATCGACCCAATTGGGGTTTGTATATTCTTCTTACGCCAAATGGAACTAGCTGCTGGTCTTCAAACATGTATATCGTGAACAACACCATGTGAGGTAGAGGACGTACTAGTGCTAGGGATATCCTCTTTACCTTGTGCATAAAGACCAAGAAAGTGTAATATCAGGAGGTTGAACCCAACCATATCAAGAGAAATACTCTAACTAAATCCAAAAGTGTGGTCAAAAGCAGAAATTAATATACTAGATACACCATCGGTTGTGATAATGGAATTGCATGTTATGTGCACAAGGCCTTACAACAAAATGAACTGCATTGTAAAATGGGCATTTTTACCAACATGTAGCGATAATTAAACCTATATTTATAACAGTCCAAAGTCCATAAAGGTAAAACTATGCGATGTTTAAAACTTTTAGGAAATAACTAGTGTCGTTCATCTTGATTGCATTTTGAGTCTTATTTGGATTGCATCAAATTTTCTTGCTTGGGCTAAGTGGTACAAAGATCGAGAACTCTAAGATAAGGAAATATCAATATTAGGTAAGTAGCTTTAAAACCCTAGCCTATAGTTTGGCCATGTTTACTGTTCCTCCGACCAGCTACTGGTCAAACCCGGTGCTGTGACCCCACTCTTTTATTTTTTTCGCGCTCGGTGCGCTAATGGGAGCTGCGGATCGGCCATTAAAAGCCGCCACTCAACCTCATGTCGTCTGCACTGTGCCGCCATCCCAATTGAAATTACCAGCTACTCCCCATTTTCTGAATCATGCCAAATGCATTACAGGCCCTCGGACGATTCTACCCATTGTTTTTATATAAAAACCCTCAGCTCCTTCATTGCCAACCTCGCCACACCATTGCTAACTCCGCCTCCTCTCTCTCTCACAGCAGCGAGAGCTCTAGGTTCAACTAAGTGCCACCACATGCGTCGCCGTTGTTGGCACCCATCGGGCTTATTGTTTATGCCGCTCTTACTCCTCTCGGTTAGAATAGCCTAGCGATCGAGTCAACCTCGTTGGCTTGGAATACTCAAGACGCTCCTCGGGACCATCTACCTTTCTTGGAGCTATCCTAAAGGTGAAGATTACTTTCCTTCCTCAAGCCACTACATTAGCGTGGAGCTTCTCTCGGTGTCATTGTCTACAATAGTCGAGCCGGCTTGCTAGCTCATCCCCCTCCGTGTATATCGGTGCGTCCTAGTGGCCTCGATGCTCATGCCCCTTTCTAGTTGCATGGAAGCGTGGTACAACCTTCTCGACGGTAGTGAAACTCCTTCGACTATGAACAATCGAACCCTCTCGACCACGTAGTCGAAACTCCTTCGACTCGCACAATCTAACCCTCACGACCACGCATAGTGAAGCTCCTTTGTGACACATGGTTGTACCACTTCAACTAGACCGCCTCCGACCATAGGTAGTCGTAGTCATACCCTCCTCCGACTACATGTAGTCGTACCTCCTTGATTGTAGTTGAAAACCCTTTCTCACCATGCGGTGAAACCACTTTCGACCGGTGGTGCTCCACTTCGACCGGTGGTGAAGATCCCCCGACCGGTGGTCAAGACCGCTTGTCGACCAAGTGGTCAAGAGCCCTTTCGACCATGTGGTGAGAACCCTCCAACCGGTGATTGAGAACCCTTCCGACAGAGTGGTCAAAGAACCTGTCCGACCAGGTGATCGAACACCCCTTCGACAAGGTGGTCGAAGCCAGGTAGTCAAAGCAACGAGCAGTACTCAAAAACATAAACCATACTCGAAACAATTAACAGTACTCGAAATAATAAACAGTACTCGAAACGATGTATAGTACCAAAAAATCCCCTTCAACCAGGTAGTCGATTGTAACATCCCAATTTTCTGAGCTTAAAAATCATTTAAATAGTTAGTAGGGAAAAATTCACCATTTGGATTTATTTGAACTTAAATTCAAAAGCTTAATATTGGACTTTCCAATCAAAAATATTTAATGTGAATAATCCCAACTTGAACATTAGCCAAAACTATTTTATTTGGGTTCTAGGTGCTCAGATATATTTTCTAGATTTTTTCTGAGTTCATTTGCTATTTTCTATTGCTTATTTGAATTTCTGGTATTTTCTAAATTAGAAAACCTATTTAAAATCTCGAGTTTGGTTTGGGCGAATTCCTTTCCTCGCCCCCTCTGTTCCTTCCCAACCAGTCTCGCGCGAGGCCCGACCCCATGCGCGCTTCGCGCCGTGGCGTGTGGGCCCCACGTTAGGTCTTGATCCGGCGCGGCCGTCCTCACGCGCGCGCCCGCCGCCATGTTTCAAGCTCAAGCCGTGCGACAACGCATCCTTTGCAATCGAACCCCTTCTAAGCAGCGTAGAATCTTATCCCTAACCCCGCATCTTCTTAGATCAAAATCAAACACGATCGTTTCTATCTCCGTTTCTCTCTCGTGCTCGTTTAGACTCTTTTAGGGTTTCGCGCTTGCCTTCGCCTCCTAACCTCGGCCCCTATAAAGGTACCCGGGACCGCTTTGACGTCCGCATCAGAACCCCCAACCTTTTACGCGCAAAACCCTAGCGCGCCACAACGAGCTTTAGGGTTTTGTCGCGCGGTGTTCTTCTTGGTGCGCATGCGGTGACACCTGCCCTCGTGGAGTGCACCCGTCATCGCCGTCACCTCGGCTACCTCCTGAGTCTTTGCGCGCCACGGCCCCCGAGCCCACGTCAGGCAACAACGAAGCACTCCGCGCCTAAACCTCGCGCGGTGTCGCGGCGTCTCCGACCACCCGTGAGTGCACCCACATGTGCGCAATAACACGGGCTCGTCCGGTACCACTCACCTCCGGCGAGAGCACGTCGTTCGCCGTTGTCGGGCGGTCGAGCACGCGCCGATCCCAGACCGACCACGTGGCTCGCCACCTCGGCGGCGCGCTGCGTGTCGTCCCACGTAGCACCGTGTCGGCAGCCCGTCGGCTCACGCGTATGCGCCGAGTCAACACGGATCGGCCCGCGGCCCGGCGTGTCGTGGCGTGATTGGTCGGCTCGAGCCACGTGGCGATCCACGGTCTCGAAACAGAGGCTCGGTAGACCTAGTCTACCGTGAGCGAGCCAGCGACATGTGGGTCCCACCTATCGGACCAATTTTCATCCCATCGAGCGTCCTCGGATGACGTCGGCGTTGCGCAATAATCCGATTTTCTTGAGAAAAATAATTGGAAATTCGGAAAATCAAATTATGGTTTCTTTTTAGATTTAAACTTCTAGAGCTCATAACTTTTGCATCTAACTCCGATTGAGCCCATTCAAATTTCTAAATTTGTCTAAATTCAAGATCTATTTATTTGAGATTTTTATTTAATATTTGGAGCTTGTTTGTCTCTGTTATTTATTTGTTTTGTTTGTTTGTGTCTCGTTTTGCAGTGAGACGTCGGTCGTCGGGAATTTTGTGGAAGAAGGAGCACCTCAAGATCAAGACCAGTACATAGACCTTTTCCAAGGCAAGTCATACCTTTGATCATCTTGAACCCAGTTTTCAAATTACTTTGTGTTAAATTATTGCATTCTACTTTAATTATTTATTTAAATGCTTTGGGCATAGTTATTATCAAATTGTTATCACACCTTGGCCTTGTATGTCATAATTCCTTGTCACCTAGATTGGTTATTAGTTGGTAATATTATAGCACCAACGTGGGTTGGTTAGATCACGAGTACAATTGCTTAGCCATGCTCTGAGTCTCACATCTCATGAAAGTTGCAAATATGAACTATGACTAAGTGACTATGGAACTTAGTGTAAGCTGTGTGCTATGTGTTATTACTTCGTGATGGCATGTGTTGCACTAAAACCAGCTGGGTGGTAAAGGATTTAGGCGAGGCAAGTGGTGGAGGCGTGTGACATGGTGGTCTATGTGATGGGAATGATGATCTTTGTGACTTAGTTAGAACATGGAAGTCTTGCCTTGGTCAATTAAGGACTTAACTTTGTGCGCCATTGGTAGAGCCTTCTTTATGCGACCACATGCAGGTATGGGGCGGGTCTAACTTAGTAAGTTATGGATTCGGCATTGATGTTAAGGTGGATAGGTTAGGTGTGTGACGAGGTGGAGGTGTGACTACTTGGTGGTTGCATCGCGGGGCGATTCGTCTTCCCTATCGGTGTGTGTGTTATACCAATTCTATGTGGTGGTATAGCGGTTTGTAAGCACAGGGAGCGTCAATGTTTGAGATGAAGTTTCGAACTATTTTATTACGATTGGTGCTTGCTACACTAGTTGTATCTTGTGGGTAAAGTGTACAACCTCTGCAGTGTTAATCAATCTATTCGAATAGCGCGTCATGATCATGGACATGCTCGGGATTTCACACGAGGTAGTTTTCATAAAATGTGGGAAAGGGACAGTTGTGTGATTTAAGTCATATGGTGTGTGAAAGAATTTGATTAGGCTATGTGTCTTTGTGAAACAAGCTGTTAAATTAATATTGTTTATTTGTTTTGAATTATGCTTTCAATCTATTATTCTTATTCAATTGCAAATGTTGCTTTTATGCAAAGGAACCACGAAGCCTTTTCTTTGGAATAAGTGCATCTATACATTGCATTACGTGGTATGATTTGCGAGTGCAGTTGTGTACTCACGCTTGTTGTAAAACTTGCACCAAACCTCTGAAGAGGAGGAGTCTACGCACGCTTTCGAGGAGGTTCGCGAAGGTTATTGATCGTTAAGGTTTAGATCGATCGGTTGCTGTGGTGAATTGGTGGGATCTCTGCTGGAGTTATTTCCATTCATTCTTGTTTATTTCCTTTGTTAGCCTGCGTGGCTTAATAAGTGTAAACTTCGACCATAAGGTCAAAACCCTTATTTGTTATTCAAACTAATCGTTTACTTTATTTATCACTTGTGTGGATCGGTATTTACCTATGTTAACCTGTGTGCACTAGCGTGATCTGGACTAGTGCGGTATACGAGAGGGTTCGAGAAAATGATGCAGGTCCCGACGGAGGTGGTATCGAGCCATCTTGTTGTAGGTCTTGACCTTAGTTAGATTGGCCGTCTTTAGAGTGTCCAAATTATTTTCTAAAGGAAAAATTAACTTGCAAGGTTAATTAATTGCTTAACTCTTCTCATATCTCTCTCGCCTCAACTTTTGCTATAATCCTTTCTCTCTCGTTGTTTTAAAGTTGCTCTTACCTGTTAAATGCTGTCTTGTGGATGCCTCGTCTTGAGCTATGGTGGCGCACTAGAGGGTATGCCACCGAGCTTTGGAAGTTGCTCCAGGTTCTTGGAGGTTTTGATGCGTCCAGTGTGCGTCGGCAACAAGCGGATAGTGAATGGACAAAACGTGGAGTTATTTGTCGCTTTGACGATCGCCGGGAGGAGCGACAAGGCAAGCCAACCTTCGCGCGTCTCGGTGAGGAAGATCACTTGGTGGAAGGTATCCGAGTCGTCGCGCTTGGCCATCTTGCGTATCTGCAACATCTACGCCGCGGCGGCTTGGACACGTCTTCGTTACCACCCAGGCTGCGGTGTGGACTTGCCAACACGCTATTCGTCCACGAAGGAGAGAGCAACGCTACGATCGTGCACCTCGCCCGATTTGTGGCGCCAGGAGAAGCCTTGGAAGAACCATCACGGAGTGGATCATGTCTATGAAGCCTTGCGAGAGAAGAAGAAAGGTCGCCACTCTGCAAGAGATCCTCTATGACCAAGTCCCGAGAAGAGAAGACCCGAGGAGGACTCGAAGAAGATCGGAGGAAGGCCCGTCGAGCGAAGAAGAGCGAGCGGAGGAGCGGTGAGCGATTGCAGGAAATGCCGTTCTGCTTGCACGAGTTCGAGGCATCGGGATCGGTTGCCAAGATGCGGCTCACTTAGAGTCTCTGACCGTCAGGAGCGTCACCGTGGTTGTGGAGGCTTTCTCGAGTAGTTGTCTTAGTCTCGGTCTTTCAAGCTTAGCCAGTTTCAGCTTAGTGAGTCGCCCTTTAGGCGGTAGTTTTGTGTGCTTAGGTCGTTGTTTCTTTTTGTGTGCAAGTATGAGCTGCAAAGGCCCTTAGGCATTTGTTGCAGCCATGCTAAGACCCTATTTAATAAAGGTATTTCATTTTAGTTTCTTGGGCTGTGCTTTGTTGGGTTTAACCTACCCCTGCTTAGTTCTCAACTTATCTTGTGCTTGCTACCTTATCTAACCCATGGGCTTAGCGGATGGTTCAAACTCGTCGGACTCTGCTAGTGGTTCCGGTACCCTAGCAGAAGCAATGAGCAACCCGTAGTAAGGCGGTTACGCCACAAGCACCCCAATTGACTTGCAAAACTTTGGAGCTTTCATGGCGATGCAGACTCGGTGATGAACACTATGATGACTTCGGATGCAAGCTATGAACAACGGGCCAACAACAACAACAATCAACGATATGGAGCCCGGTGCTCATGGTCACCATGGACCATCAAACTTGCGAAATTTATGAGGACTCGTCCACCAATATTTTCGGACACGTCTCTTCGGTGGAAGCGGGCGATTGGCTCGAGTTATCGAAGGAAGGCTGCGATCACCCGGTCGTGATCGTGAAAAGGTTACGTATGCCACTCACGGATGGAAGGCACGGCTTCTGAATGGTGGGAGAACCACATGCCGCCATGAGGCGCCACGAGGATATCACATGGGAGGAATTTTCTGCGGCATTTCGCCGATATCATGTACGAAGGCATCATCGATCGAAGAAGGATGAGTTCGCGCTCTCAAGCAGGAGCTATGTCGGTGTCGACTATCTCAACAAGTTTTCTCGGCTAGCTCGCTATGCGATGGAAGATGTAGCCACGGACAAGGCTCGCCAAAGTCGCTTTTGAAGGACTAAACCTTTGGACTACAAGTCGGTTTGATCGCCCATACTTTCACGATTTCCAAGAGCTGGTCAACAAAGCCTTTGTTTTGGAGGACAAGCGCAAGGAACTAGAGGATAGCTAAGCGCCGGATGGCTCGGCAAGGAACCATCAATCACGATGAGAGCAAGAATAGGTGCCAACACGGTTCAACGAGTTTCCACCCGGACTTCGTTGAGCACTGCACCAACTTGGCACCCGCCGGTGCTCGAACTTCCGCAACCTGCACGTTAACCCCAACCGAGCAAGCAACGGAGAGCGCGCAAAGGTGCATTACGCTGTCGTCGGCTAGGACATTTTGCCAACGGTGTCCACAAAGGGAACAATCACTCGATGCGCTTCAACCTTGGAGTTACTCCATCCAAGCGCTGACACGGACATCAACCAAGGAGCTTCGCAAGTTGCGGTCAAGCGGAGGAGCACCACGATCCGTGATCGAGCGTGTCAACCACGTCACTCGGAAGGAGCCGAGGAATCACCGGACGTCGTCTTGGGTAAGTTTACGGTTAACTCGATACACGCATCGATTTTGTTTGATTACGGAGCTTCGCATTCGTTTGTTTACGGAATGTTTGTAACCAAGAATAAATTGGAAGTTATGCAACAAGCATACTCTGTTAGTCGGTTACTGGAGGCGAGCTAAGTACTAGAGTGGGATGTTTAGGAGCTAAGTTACTCATAGGCTGGAGTTGAGTTTCTAGCCAACCTAATTGTCCTAGATACCCAAACCTTAGATGTCATTCTTGGCATGGATTGGTTATCCAAGCACAAAGCGGTGCTAGATTGTGGCGAGAGAGCCGTAACGATCGAGGGCGCCAAGGAAACAAGGTAGAGTTTCTAGCCACCTCGATTCGTGATGGACATTTGCTAGTAAGCGATCGAAGACCCTTTCCTTGGAAGAAGTACCGATCGTCGGTAAATACCGGATGTGTTTCGGAAGAGTTACGGGAATACCACCGGATCGTGACATTAAGTTTGTCATCGACCTAGTGCTAGGGACAACACTAATTTCAAAGAGACCTTATCGGATGCGAGCCGATGAATTGGTAGAGATGAAGAAGCGGATAGAAGAACTTCTTGAGAAAGGTTTAAGTAAGACCTAGTTAAATCGCCATGGGGCGCCCGGTATTGTTTGTCAAGAAGAAAGATGGAAGTATGAGGATGTGTATTGATTCCGTTCCCTCAGCGAGGTTACCATCAAGAACAAGTACCCACTACCGGATAGATGATCTGTTTGATCGGATGAAAGGAGCGGAGTGTTCTCGAAGATCGACTGCGATCGGGTTACCACCAACTAAAGATTTGTCCTAAGGATATCACGAAGACCGCTTTCTCAGCGCGGTATGGACATTATGAGTTCTTAGTCATGTCCATTAGTGCGACTAATGCCCTGCATACTTCATGAACATGATGAATAAAGTATTCATGGAATATTTGGACAAGTTCGTAGTTGTGTTCATTGATGATATTCTAGTGTACTCCAAGTCGGAGGAAGAACACGTCGAGCATTTAACGATAATATTGGAAAAACTCAGAGCATCAAGTTGTATGCCAAGTTCGATAAGTGTGATTTTGGAAGAAGGAAGTGGATTTCTGGGTCATGTGATGACAGTAGAGGAGTAGCGATTGACCTGGTAAAGTTAAGCGATGCTACATTGGGAGCAGCCCAAGACCATGACTTCAGTTCGCGATTTCTTGGGAATGGCGAGTTATTACCGCCGTTTCATCGAAGGATTCTCATCGATTGCTAAGCCCTTACGCAATTGTTGAAGAAGGAGAAAAGTTCACTTGGACTCCGGCTGTGAGAAAGTTTCCAAGAGTTGAAGAAGCGTTTGACTTGACCCGATGTTGATTACGCGGATATTGAAAGGATTTGATATCTCTTGTGATGCCAGCGTCAAGGATTAGGATGCGTCGATGCAAGAAGGAAGAAGCGATCGCCTATCGTCAAAGCGATTGAGACCTCACGAGAGAATTACCTACTCATGATGCGGAATTAGTTGCGTAGTGCATGCTTTAAAATTTTAGCGTCACTACCTCATCGGTGTCATTTGTGAAGTCTACAGATCATAAGAGCCTAAAGTACATCTTCACCCGATCGATTTGAATATGAGGCAGAGAAGATGGTTGGAATTGATCAAGGATTATAATCTTGGAATCCATTACCACCGGAAAAGCCAGCGTAGTCGCGAGCGCTCTAAGTCGTAAAGTTCTTGCAATGCTTTGGAAGTAAAGGAAAGTTGCCAGAACTTTATGAAGAATTTGAAGCTAAAGCTAGAAGTTGTGTCAGAAGGATTTGTAGCCAATTTGGAGTACAGTCTACTGGAGAAGCGATTAGTGAAGCACAACCAAAGGATTCCGTGTTATGCAAATCAAGATCAAAATGGCGAAGAAATTCAAAGATTTCACCAAGGATGATCAAGACATACTTTGGATTAATGGTCGTATCTGTGTACGGATATCGATGGTCTAAAACGATTAATCTTAAAGGAAGCCCACGACTCAAAGTATTCGATCCACTGCAGGAGTACCAAGATGTATCACGATGTTAAGACTAAATTTTGGTAGCCAAATTTGAAGCGAGAAGTCGCGAGTTCGTTGCCTTGTCGACACACATCGAGAAAGTAAAGCGAACACGAGAGACCAGCGGGTTTCTTGCAACGGCTGAAGATTCGAATGGAAGTGGGAAGAGATCGGTATGGATTTCATTACGGTTTACCCAATACTCAATCGGGTTCTGATTCGATCACGGTAATAGTCGATCGTTTGACCAAGGTCACCCATTTCTGCGGTCAAAACCACGTACTCGGGAGATCGCCTTGCGGAGTTGTACATGGCGAGTGTCGGTTTGCGGTGTGCCCAAGAATATAGTGTCGGTCGAGATCTCGGTTTACCTCTCATTTTGGCAAAGTTTGCATGAAGCGTTGGGCACCCATTTGAATTCGATACGCGTATCATCCACGAGCAGATGGACGGTGAAAGAGTTAATCGAATATTGGAGGATATCTTTGAGAGCTTGTGCTCTAGCTAATGCTACCGATGGGATAAAAGTTTACCGTATCACGAAATTTCGTTACAACAACGATTACCAAGCTGAGTGCGCAAATGTCACCATTTGAAGCCTTGTATGCCATACTGCGAACCCGTTGAATTGGTGAAAGCAATGAGCGATCGATTTTAGTCGGACATTATTCGAAGCGAAGAGAGCAAGTGGCCATGATAAGAGGAAGGTTGAAGATAGCTCGGTCGAGCGAGAAGAGCTATGCGGATAATCGTCGTCGAGATCTCGATTTTGAACCGAGGATTTCGTTTATCTTGGTGACCCGCTCGAGAGGTGTCAAAGGTTTCATGCCAAAGGAAGCTTGCTAGGTATGTTGGTCCGTTCAAGATTTTGGGCGTCGTGGAGAGTTGCTTATCGATTGGGCTATCGCGATCGTTAGCGAGTGCATGATGTCTTTCATGTCTGCAATTGAAGAAGTGTCTTCGTGTGCGGAAGAGCAAGCCCGTTGGAATCAATTGAGTTGAAAGAGGATCTTACCTACAAGGAGCGGCCGGTCAAGATTTTGGATGTCGCGAGCGCCTCACGAAGCAAGATTGTTCGTTTTGCAAGGTTGATGGAGCAACCACTCGGAAGGAAACAACGTGGGAGCGTGAAGAAGAGTAAGGCCAGTTTCCTAGCCTTTTCTCTAGCTAGCTTTGAATCTCGGGTGAGATTCCTTTAAGAGGAGGTTTGTAACATCCCAATTTTGAGCTTAAAAATCTTTTAATAGTTAGTAGGGAGAAAATTCACCATTTGAATTTTATTTGATTTTAATTCCAAAGCTTAATATTGGACTTTAGAACTAAAAACATTTAATGTGCATAATCCCAACATGAACAATAGCCAAAATTATTTTATTTGGGTTCTATGTGCTAAGATATATTTTCTAGATTTTTCTAGAATTTTTAAGTACATTTGCTATTTTCTATTGCTTGTTGGAATTTCTGGTATTTTCTAAATTAGAAAACCTATTTAAAATCTCGGACTTTGGTTTGGGCGAATTCCTTTCCTCGGCCCTCTCTGTTCCTTCGGCCGTCTCGCGCGAGGCCCGACTCCGCGCGCGCGCTTCGCACTGTGGCGTGTGGGCCCCACGTCAGTCTTCGCCCCCGCGCGGCTTCCGTCCTCACGCCGCGGCGCGCGCGCCGCCATGTTTCAAGCTCAAGCCCGTGCGACAACGCATCCTTTCCAGCTGAACCCCTTCTAGAAAACACGTAGAATCTTATCCTAACCCCGCATCTTCTCGGATCAAAATCAAACACGGATTCGTTTCTATCTCCATTTCTCTCGTGCTCATTTGGACTCTTTTAGGGTTTCGGCGCCTTACGCCTCCTAACCTCCGGCCCCTATAAAAGCACCCGGGACGCTTTGGCGTCACATCAGAACCCCAACCTTTTCGCCGTTTAAAACCTAAGCGCCACCACAACGAGCTTTAGAGTTTTGTGCGCGCGTGTTCTTCTTGGTGTGCGCCACCGGTGACACCTAGCCTCGTCGAGTGCACGCCGTCGTCGCCGTCACCTCGGCTACCTCACAGTCTTCACGCGCCCGACCCGCGGGAGCCCGTCCGACAACAACGAAGCACTCCGCGCCTAAACCTCGCGCCGGTATCGCGGCGTCTCGACCACTCGTGAGTGCACCCACATGTGCGCAATAACACGGGCTCGTCCCGGTACCACTCACCTCCGGCGAGACGCCGCCGTTCGCCATTGTCGGGCGGTCCAGAGCACCGCCAGTCCCCGACCAGCCAGGTGGCTCGCCACCTCAGCGGCCGCGCCTGCGTGTCGTCCCACGTAGCACCGTGTCAGCAGCCCCGTCAGCTCACACGTGTACGCCCGAGTCAACACGGATCGGCCGCCCGGCGGCGTGTCGCGTGTGATTGGTCGGCTCGAGCCCACGTGGCAGTCCACGGTCTCCGAAACCCGAGGCTCGGTAGACCTAGTCCACCGTGAGCCAAGCCACTGACATGTGGGTCCCACCTATCAGACCAATTTTCATCCCATCGAGCGTCCTCGGATGGCGTCGGCGTTGCGCAATAATCCGATTTTCTTGAGAAATAATTCGAAGTGCGGAAAATCCAAATTAGGGTTTCTTTTTAGATTTAAACTTCCAAAGCTCATAACTTTTGCATCCTAACTCCGATTGAGCCCATTCAAATTTCTAAATTTGTATAAATTCAAGTCTGTTTATCTGAGATTTCTATTTAATTTTTGGAGCTTGTTTTGGCTCTGTTATTTATTTGTTTTGTTTGTTTATGTCTCGTTTTGCGAGTGAGGCGTCGATCGTCGGGAATTTTGTGGAAGAAGGAGCACCTCAAGATCAAGACCAGTACATAGACCTTTTCCAAGGCAAGTCATACCTTTGATCATCTTGAACCCAGTTTTCAAATTACTTTGTGTTAAATTATTGCATTCTACTTTAATTATTTATTTAAATGCTTTGGGCATAGTTATTATCAAATTGTTATCACACCTTGGCCTTGTATGTCATAATTCCTTGTCACCTAGATTGGTTATTAGTTGGTAATATTATAGCACCAGCGTGGGTTGGTTAGATGCGAGTACAATTGCTTAGCCATGCTCACAGTCTCACATCTCATGAAAGTTGCAAATATGAACTATGACTAAGTGACTATGGAACTTCGTGTAAAGCTGTGTGCTATGTGTTATTACTTCGTGATGGCATGTGTTGCACTAAAACCAAGCTGGGTGGTAAAGGATTTAGGCGAGGCAAGTGGTGGAGGCGTGTGACATGGTGGTCTATGTGATGGGAATGATGATCTTTGTGACTTAGTTAGAACATGGAAGTCTTGCCTTTGTCAATTAAGGACTTAACTTTGTGCGCCATTGAGCCGAGCCTTCTTGTGCGACCACATGCACGGTATGGGGCGGGCCTAACTTAGTAAGTTATGGATTCGGCATTGATGTTAAGGTGGATAGGTTAGGTGGTGTGAGGGGTGGAGGTGTGACTACTTGGTGGTTGCATCGCGGGGCGATTCGTCTTCCACTCGGTGATGTGTGTTATACCAATTCTATGTGGTGGTATAGCGGTTTGTAAGCTTCTTCTAGGAGCGTCAATGTTTGAGATGAAGTTTTAACTGTTTTATTACGATTGGTGCTTGCTACACTAGTTGTATCTTGTGGGTAAAGTGTACAACCTCTGCGAGTGTTAATCAATCTATTCGAATAGCGCGTCATGATCATGAACATACTCGGGGATTTCACCACGAGGTAGTTTTCATAAAATGTGGGAATGGGAGTGTGTGATTTAAGTTATATGGTTGTGTGAAAGAATTTGATTAGGTTATGTGTCTTTGTAGAAACAATTGTTAAATTAATATTGTTTATTTGTTTTGAATTATGCTTTCAATCTATTATTAGTATTCAATTGCAAATGTTGCTTTTATGCAAAGGAACCACGAAGCCTTTTCTTTGGAATAAGCTGCATCTATACATTGCATTACGTGGTATGATTTGCAAGTGCGGTTGTGTACTCACGCTTGTTGTAAAACTTGCGCCCAAACCTCTGAGAAGAGGAGGAGTCTCGCTTGCTTTGAGGAGGAGTTCACGAAGGTGGTTGATCGTTAAGGTTTGGATCCCGTCGGTTTACTGTGGTGGATTGGTGGGATCTGTTTGGAGTTATTTCCGTTCCGCTCTTTGCTTTATTCTTTGTTAGCCTGCGTGGCAATAAGTGTAAACTCGACCATAAGGTCAAAACCCTTATTTGTTATTCAAACTAATCGTTTACTTTATTTATCGCTTGTGTGGATCGATATTTACCTATGTTAACCCTGTGTGCACTAGCGTGATTCTGGACTAGTGCAGTATACACAGAGGGTTCCAGAATCGTAATTTTGTGTCCCAACATCGATCCCCACCCCTTCCGACTAGGTAGTTGAAACATTAAACAATACTCGAAGCGAGGCATAGTACTCGAAATCGAGGACTCGTATACGATTAGCATCCAACTCGTAAACCACTTACTTCCTCTACTCAGGTTCTATGTCCAACTCTGGACACTAACAAAATCTACTCAACAAAACTGAAAAAACCCCATTTGGAGTTTATTTGAATGTTCGAATGCGATTTGAATCCGTATGTGCTTAATTGCCTTTCTGGTTGTTTTTGCATATATAGAAGCCGCAGCGATCGAAGAACCTCCGGCTGATCCAGACTTAGGCTAGCAGTGCACTGAGCAAGGCGAGTAAATACTTTGATTCATATTGCACCTACCATTTTGCAAATTATGTTGCTTTAAATTATAAAATTTTATTGCTATGATTTGTACAACTATATTAGTCTAGTTCATAGTTAATGCCTTAATAATAATTGTGTGTAAACTTCTAGTCCTTGAACTTGAAAACTATCCCTTGTCATCCTAGACTTAATGGATTACATACTAGCTAACAAGTCTGTATCTAAGGGTCATGCTTAGCCTTGCTTAGATACATTGTCATTCGGGTATTAAATTGCCCCACAACACTCACTCAACTTGAAAACTGGATTTGGGCAGTCGGGGCTGGGAGCATGGCTGGTATGTTGAACTCGAGGTTATTTTGAAAACAATGGAAAACCCGAAAAACCGATTTTGACTTGGGCGGCTAGTAAGAGTGGCTGGTGCTAGGGGCACGTCGGTGGGGTATGTGGTTGTACTGCCTAAGTCAATAAAGGACCGAGTTCTTGTGATGACCTCTCGTGTAAAAACAGAACAACCACAATTCTATAATGGGTATGACCAGGCTAACTAATTTGTTCGCCTCGGCGTGGCTTCACCATGGGTGAGTGTGTGGCGTGGATATGGGTAGAAGCCACAGGAAAACCACACGGCGTAATAGGGGGCCTCCTGGGAGCACGGCTCTGGGCGGTGGAAACCTTAGCGGGTGGGGTTGCGTCGAGGATGAGCGTTGTAAAGGCCCTGTGATAATCAACTTAGTC
Source organism: Ampelocalamus luodianensis (assembly GCA_036346255.1). Taxonomy (NCBI): domain Eukaryota; kingdom Viridiplantae; phylum Streptophyta; class Magnoliopsida; order Poales; family Poaceae; genus Ampelocalamus; species Ampelocalamus luodianensis. The sequence continues at coordinate 53,714,568 of CM070621.1, forward strand.
GCACACCTACAGAAGTGTGTCAGACGGACATTACAAGTTGATTATCTCTTGCGGGTAAAGTGTACAAACTCTGCAGAGTAAGAAAACTATCTAGATAGCCGTACTCACGGTCAAGAGCGGTGCCGAAAACTCACTTAAACTAGTTTTCATTTTCATAAAATGATTTGTGGATGGAAAGGGAAAGATGGGGTGGTACCCTTAGGATTTGGAATGGCCTGGTTAGGGACAAGTGGTAAATACGGGATAGCCCGAGCATTGAGTGGTCAGAACACTCATGGAATAGGAAGTGGGACCTCCACTAGTACTCTGCAACATGAAAACTAGGCTAATCCTCTTAGCTTTCAGGAAAACTAAAGATCACTAAATTTATGCGAGCGTAGAAAGTTATGATAGTTTCTTTGTCATTGTCGAAGCCCGGGCGTGAAATGTTTGCTCTGATTAAATAGATTGGTAGGACTGGTAGATGGCGAATCAGAGGTCTCCCCAACTAAGTTTATTTAGACATTTTAATTACCTTTCCAGAATGTCCAAGATCATCCTATTTGGACTCTGAGCGAAAGTTATGAATTTGTGAAGTCTGCATGCTGCGGTGACGATCGCTAGAAATTAGAAAAGTTAGAAATGATAAGAAGTTAGCGATTTCGATTGTAATGTTATGTATGATTTTGGTCGATATGCTAGTCTTAGTTTGGGGTTATCTTCTTGTCAGTGTGGCAGCGAGATCCCAAGAGCGACACCACTTAGCGTCCACCGTTCTCATGCGGTTGAGGCAAGTATTCGGGTTAAGTAAATTCTTGTTGCATGCTATGATTGAGGGTGTAATGTTCATTGTTGCCATATGAAAGTGATGTTGAGATGACCTAGTGGTGTTGATGTTTGCATATTATGATTGCAGTTACATCATAATGCTCTTATTTACATGATTAAAGTATATGTTGAATCTGATGAATGAGAAGGTATAGATATTATATTCATGCATATTTTGAGCATATTGAAACTTGGTCATAAGGTGACCAAGTGAATCGATTGAGTCCTGTCGAGACAATGACGGGCTTGAGTCCCACATTCATGAAATGTGGGCAATATATCTGAAGGTCCCGTCATTTTGATGGCGGGCAAATATCCTATACAAGTTGATGTATAGGCTCTTGGTCCTGTGCGGAGGAGCACGAGCATGGGTATCCATTGGCGGATGAATACCCGCATTACCAGTAAAATCGTAAAGAGATAAAGAACAAGAGTGCATAGCATTTTCATTATTTCTTGTAACACATTATCATTATTTTTTTAATATTCGAAATGCCATGAATGATGTTGATTAAAGTTGTTTATCTTTGTTATGTCTTTATGATCATGTAACCTTGTTGATACTTGCTGAGTCTTATGGCTCACCCTTGCTGTTTTGATTTAGGTACCTCTGCAAAAGCGTCATGCATGGGAGGGAGTAGACTTTGGAGAGCACGCACTACCTCACGACTTTTATGCAATTGTTATCTTAGTTCCACACAAAAGAATAAATAACTATGTTATAACCACCTATAGATGCTTTTATGATGATGGATGTAGGATGATTTATGGATTGTGTGATTGGTGTTGCTTATTTATTCTCATACGATTATCATTTATGCATGATTGAATTGGAATATTGGAAATGTTGTTAAATGTTATGTTTACTTGTTAGAAACTTGGTTTATTGAATATACAAAGGAGACTTTGTCGAAAATTTGTAAGTTCGTTCTAGTTGTATTTAGCTTTGGTAGCATTCGGGCTCGTTACGAGTTGGGGTGTTCTGATTGGTACAGGCGGTGTAGGTCCGTGGGTAATGAAATATAAATTTTGACACACTAAGCACATTAGGCGGGGTTGGGATTTTCTTTTGCATTGCATTACGCCACGTCTTTGTATGACTATTTTTGTGTTGTCGATACAAGTTATTTTAGTTCTAGTTAATCTTATGCTTATTGTGGTTAGTTTTGTTGTGATGTTCATAGATGGCAAGAGCGGAGGTCGTGGTCGTGGCAGCGGTGCGGGCGAGGCGAGCAATGCCACCGAGAGTTGAGTCTGTGGTGGTGAAGCAAGTCCTGCGAGTCGAGAGGAAGAGGTTGCCAGCTCATGGGAGATCGAGCTCCTCGGTATTCGGTTCTTTGTCCATTGGTGGCCCCGCGGTGGTACCAGCGGTAGTTACTATGGGATTGTATCGTGGAGCGCCTGCGCCTTGATACCTTTAATGGATTGGGCACTCCGGTGGATGCGCCAGCTGGCTGCGTCACATGGAGAGCACTTTGGTGCTGAGGATGTCGTCGCGAGATGAGAGCGCGATTTGTGGCATTTCGGCTTAAGGGCAGCGGACATCTGGTGGGAGGAGTCTTGGCGGCTAGGAGCTGCTTTGCTCATGGCCTGTTACATGGGAGATGTTTGTGGAGCGATTTCGGAGGAGGTTTTATCCAGCATCTTTTGTGGAGAGGATGGAAGTCTCACTCTGAGCTACAAGCGAGGTAAGATGACGGTGTTGGAGTGCAGGCGGGTTTTAACAACCTAATCCGCTTTGTTCGCGGATGTGCCACGGATGAGCGGAGAAGGCTAAAGGTTTCGCGAGGCTCGGGCGAGGTTTCGTCGGTATTGGGAGGCTGGCTGCTGCGACTTTAGTTCCTGGGTAGAGCAAGCCGGGGCATGGAGCTAGAGATGCAGTTGGGAGGATCTACAGTGCAGGTGGTACCATGGTTGAGGATGGGGCTAGTGGTAGCGAGAAAAAGAACTTTGGAGGAAGCGGTGGATCATTTACGAAAGCGATTTACCAAGAAGTTCAAGGCCATGAAATTCTTTCAAGTCTAGGACCACAAGGCCACGATCCTCTTTTATTTCCGAGATCATGCAGTGAGTGTGTCGAGTTGCGCCCGTTCGAGCGGGTATGAAGTGCTTCAAGTGCGGCAATGAGCATCGGGCTTGGTGTTCTTGGTCAAGATCGTGTGCGACATTGTGGGCGGGAGGGCCATAAGGCATTGGTTTGTCGGCGGAATCCGCGGTATTATCAAGTGGGAACGAGCGGCGTTAGCACCAGCGGCGGCGTCTTCCGCGAGTCGATCGGATGTTAGCGGCCACACCTACCGGTCTTGGGTCGGCCTCGGCACTATCTTGACATCACGGAGGATGCCACCGCCGAGTGCCGGCCACCGGCTCCTTGACACCGTTTCTGTTCACGGTGCCTTGGCACCTCTGCGATTCCGCACCCCTTTTGAGTGTCGGAGTTCCTACCGCACCAGCCCGGCGGATTTCCTATGCCATGCCGGCGGTATTGTCGGCGGTCGATCTGATGTGGTGGCAGTACACTTTTAGTGGACTCGGTGGAGGCTTATGTTCTTTTTGACTCGGGAGCTACTTACTCTTTTGTATCGTTAGAGTTTGCTAGTCGGGCCAAATTGTGTTTGCAATCAATAGCTCGGTCGGTTTAGTAAATTCACAGGGAATTCTTGCTAGCTCCACGATCTGTCCGAGTTGTGTGATCGTTGGATGGGGAAGATTTCATTGCTAATCCGATGGTAATGAAAATGGAGCCATTTGATATTATTTTGGGTATGGGTGGTTACATAGCTATCGGCGATTATTTCATGCTTTTGGAAGGCAGTCACTCTGCGGGCACCTTCGGGGCTTGGGGTAGTTTTGAGGTAGTGCCCCTCTTATTCTCTCTGCGTGTTGGCTAGCTTGTCTCACTGGTAGCGAGCCGTGAAAGTGGATTTCTTTTGTCTCTAATGGGAAGCGAGTTCCTCTTTGTTTGCAAATTAGTTCGGTGGTTGGGAGTTCTTAGATGTGTTTCAAAGAGTTGCCGAGGATGCCCCACCACGTCGATGGGAGTTTTGGATTGATTTGATCAGGGTGCTCAACGGTTTCAATGACCCGTCTGCAGTCAGCGCGTCCTTTCGGGAAGAATTAAAGAAATAGTTGGATGATTTAAGCGAAAGATCTTATTCGACCTAGTGTGTCACCGTGGGAGCTCGGTATTGTTTACCAAGAAGAAAGATGGTAGTTGGTGCATGTGTATTGATTACCGTGCTCTCAACTGGTGACTATCAATAATAAATATCCTTTGCCTGCGCATTGAAGACTTATTTGATCGGTTGAGAGGGGCAAAGGTATTTTCAAGATAGATCTTGATCGAGTTACAACCAAATTCGGTCAGAGGAGGATATTGAAAAGCGGCGTTCTCTACAAGGTATGGGCACTTTGAGTTCAAAGTTATGTCTTTTGGACTAACAAATGCCTGTTATTTTATGGAGACTATGAGCAGGATCTTGCATGAGTATCCGGATGAATTTGTCGTAGTTTTTATTGATGATATTTTGATCTATTCAAAGTGAAGTGGATCATGAGCGTCATCGAGGTTGGTGTTGGAGACACTAAGAAAATAGGTTCTATGCCAAGTTCAAAAAGTGCGAGTTACGGATGTGCGAGTGGGATTTTGGGGCATATTGTCAATGATAAAGGTATATCGGTTGATCGGGTAAAATCTCCACGATAGTTGAATGGGCAAGACCGACCAATGTTAAAGAAGTGAGAAGTTTTACGGGTATGGCGAGCTATTACGGCGTTTTGTGCGGGATTTCTCCATCATTGCAAAGCCGTTATCGGACTCACTCGAGAAAGATGTGAAGTTTATGTGGGATGAGGAGTGTGGCGCGGCTTTTCGGACTCGAAGGAAAGATTGGTGGCTGCTCTGTTCTTACTATTCTGAGCCCGAGGCGATTCACGTTTATTCGATGCATCTCGGATGGGTTTGGGCTGTGTGCTCATGCGAGAATGGAAAAGTTACGGCTTATCGTCTGGCGTTGAAGAAGCATGAGCGAACTATCCAACCCATGATTTAGAATTGGCGGCGGTGGTGTTAGCCTTGAAGCTTTGGAGGCATTATCTTTATGGTGAATCTTGTGATGTCTTTACGATCACAAGAGCCTTAAGTACATTTTACACAAGAGACTTGAATTTAAGGCAGCGTAGATGGTTAGAGCTAATTAAGGATTATGACCTCACAATTCGGTATCACCACAGCAAAGCCAATGTTGTGGTGATGCTCTTGAGTCGCAAGGCGACGCGGCTACTTTGATTGATCTATTGCGGATTTTGACGCATGGAGATATCTTATTGCTATCAGAGGAGCGCTCATGCGAGAACACAAGGCTGATTTTAGAGTCGACCATTCCACAATGAGTACTAGAAGCGCAACAAAGTGACCCATTGCTGCGGAGGGTCGAAGCGTTTGGATCAGGAAAGGAAGAATTTCAGCATGGATGGGTTTGGATCATTGCGATTCAAAGGTCGATTGTGTGTGCCACGAGCGAGGAATTAAGGATGACATTCTAAGGGAGGCACATCGCACTCCTTATACTATTCATCGGGAGAGACGAAGATGTACCATGATTTGAAAGAAATTTTGGTGGAAAAGGATGAAAGTGGATATTGCTAATTATGTGGCCTCTTGTGGTGTTTGTCGGCGGTGAAGGCGAACATAAGCGTCTGCGAGGGTTATTGCGACCTTTGGAGGTACCCCAATGGCCATGGGATGATATCTCTATGGATTTTGTTGTTGTGTTGCCTCGCTTCTTGCGAGGTAAGGATCTGATTTGGGTTATAGTGGGTGGTTCGAGCAAGTGCACATTTATTCTGTCAGTTCGGCGAACTCGGCTAGTGACTTAGCACCCTATTTATGTTGAAATTGTGAGATTACATGGAGTGCAAGACCATCATTTAAAGCGGAGATGCTAAGTTTGTATCAAGTTTTGGGAGAGTTTGCGAGTGCATTGGGCACACAACTTTGTTTGAGCACGCATTTCATCCTGAGACAGATGGACAAGCAGAGCGTACTACTCGGACCTTGGAGGATATGTTGAGAACTGTGTCTGTCTTGGAAGGGTAGTTGGGAAGATCGGTTTCCTTTGGCGAATTTGCTTATAATAGTTATCATTCCGGCATAAAAGCCGCTCCGTTTGAGGTTTTGTATGGGCGTAAGTGTAGATCACCCCTTAGTTGGGAAGTCGTGTGGTGAGGCGATTTTGGGCCGGTTGGGTACAAAAGGCGGTGGAGCAGTGGCCTTAGTGAGACGGAATTTATTAGCGGCTGGAGAAAGCGGAAAAGCTATGCGGATGTAAGGAGAAGAGACCTAGAATTTGTAGTGGGTGACCAGGTACTCTTGAGGTGTCTCCACAAAGGAGTAGTGAGATTTGGTACCAAGGGAAGCTTAGCAGAGGTACATTGGCCCATTGCGATCTGGCCGGATTGGGAAGTTGGCATACGCTGGACCTCCTGGAGTCCATGAGGGTGTGCACAACGTGTTTCATGTCTCCATGTTGAGGAAGTACTTGCGAGATCGAACATCACATTTCATTGGAACCTTTAACCATTGAACAAGATCGTCCTTGAGTCCAAGCTAGTGAGAATTTTGGAAAAGTCGGAGAAGGCACTAAGGAACAAGACTTTGAAGTATGTTAAGGTAGTTTGGTGCAACAACAATCGGCGTTGAAGCAACTTGGGAGTGGAATCTCGTATGCATGAGCTTTATCGAATTATTTGTTTTGGTGTGTATTCTCTGTTACTAAGTTTTAACCAATTCCTCTCGTGATCGTAGGCGTTTAGAATTCGGGTCAATCTGTTTAAGGAGGGTAGTGTAATATCGAAAAGCTTTTCCCGGTTTGGTCAGTGTAGTGCAAAGGACTAAGAAAGAGCGTAAAGAAAAGACCAGTTAGCGATTTATCAGGGAAAATAGGAAAATGCAGGCGGTGTGGGTTAAGGCTTTTGGCCTTGTTTTTGGCCCATGAGGAAGCTTTGGCCCAGGCTACTTAGGGGCAAACCTAGGCGCCCCTTTCTCCCATCCCCCTTGCGCGGCTCACCCTCCCACCTCAGTGCCCCCTCCTCTCCCCTTCCGTGCGCCTCCCTTCCATCTCCCTTGCGCCCCTTCCATCTTCCTTGCACCCCATAACCCTTGCTGCTGGACCAAATGTATGACCCTAACTTAGGGTTTGTATTTCAAATGTAAAATTTTGAGGAGAAATAAAAACTTTTGTTGTCTCTTCAAATCATTTGAAAGTTTCTACAATTTTCCTAGCAATTTCAATTTGTAGAATTTAATTCTTGTGATTGGAAATTGTTGTTATCAATTCTTAGCCTTCAAACTTGTGATCATCCTCTGAAACTATTTTCCTAGCATCTTGATCATCCTATCTACCTCCTGAATTATTTCACAAATTTTAGATTTTGTTTGCTATTTCAAATGGCCAAGTCAACTCTGTTTGAAATCTGGTCAAACTCCTGTCTGACAGCTTGTGAATTTTCTCTAGAACAATGCAGTGCATAAAAGTTCTGGAAAAATTACACAAGGTTTTCCTCTGTCCTAGCAAGCTCCCATAAAAATTTCAGAAACTTTTGGAGCTCAGGAGCTACCTCTAAAAATTCCCCAAACCTTCTCTGTCTTTTAAATCAAATTCTAAAAGCACTTTTCTCGGGCCGAACCCAGCTCGGGCTCGAGTCCGACTCGTACCACTTGACTCGGTCGCGTCAGCTAAACGCACCGCGCGCGAAGTCAATCGATCGTGACCGTCCGATGCAAATCGAGCGATCCGCGTCGCGTCGTAGCAACCCTCCCACCACGGGAATCTCGCCGAGATTACGATCAGCTGGGAGAAGAAGGGCGGGTAATCTGCTCGGAGACGATCTTCCGCTCCCATGTGGCTTCATCCTCGGGTGGTTCGACCACTGAACTTTAAGGAACTTAATCACACGGTTCCTTGTTACTGCGTTGACTTCTTCGAGGATACTGAGCGGGCGCTCACGATAAAGCAGATCTTCACGCACATCGATATTTTCCAATGGTGTTTCCTCAATGGAATACGGAGGCACTTCTTCAATTGTGACACATGGAAAACATCATGCACCCCTTCGAGTGTGGCAGCAACTCCAACTTGTATGCAGCGGCTCCCACTTTCTTGATGATGCGATATGGCGGGCATATCGAGGAGCGATTGCCCTTGACACGAAGCGGCGATGTCCCTTCAAAGGTGAGACTTTGAGATACACAAAGTCATTGGTGGAAACTTCGACTCACGGCGGCGGCGATCCGCATAGCTCTTACGCACGGTGAGCTACGGCGCGAAGTGCTCACGAATCAAGCGCACTTGACTTTCGGCCTCATTGATGGAATCGGACCAAAGAACCGCCTTTCACGGTCTCGACCGGTTCAATGGTGTTCTGCGGCGCCTCCATACAAAGCCTCAAGCGGTGCCATCTGAGACTAGCTGGAAGCCATTGTTGTAGGAGAACTTCGGCAAGTGGTAGGCACTTCTCCCAATTCTTCCCATAGGAAAGAACACAAGCACGAACATGTCTTCAAGCACACAGTTGTGGCGCTCGTCGACCATCGATCACGAGGATGATAGGTCGAAATAATGAAAGACGGGTCCCCATGGCTTCTGTAAGCGTACCATAGCGAGAAGTGAAAAGAGAACCACGATCGACACAATCGTTCGTGGCACACCATACAAGCTCACAATGCGGGATATAGAGATACGCCAATTTCTGCGTGGCGAGGGCGGTACACATGGCGCGAAAATGCGCTACCTTAAATCAATCGATCGATAACAACCCGGATAGCATCCTTCCCGAAGAAATACGGGTAGACCGGTGATGAAGTCCATACCAGCGGAATCCCACTTCCACTCGGTATGGGCAAGGGTGAAGAAGACCTTTGGCGCCGATGCTCGGCCTTCACGCGACAACATCGTCGCATCGGCAACGAACACGCAATCTCGCACTTCATGCGAGTCCACCGAATCTCGGCGAGATCTTGGTACATTTAGTGGCCGGGATGGATGGACAAAGGCGAATCATGGGCCTCTGAAGAATCAAATCCCGCAACTCAGGGACCTTTGGGACCACAAGGCGCTTGCCCAAACCATACAACACCGTGCTCATCTTACGTGAAACACTTGGTGATCCACCCTTGATATTCTCGCTTGATTTTACCCACACCATCATCGATTCTGCGTGCTGCCTTGATTTGATCCACCAAAGTTGGTTGCACAACCAAGGCAACAGGGAACCATGTTCAATCAAACCCAAGTTGAGGCTGAAATTCCGCAGTGCGAGTTCTTTGCTCTTGGATCATCAGTATTGCAATACACTTTTCGGCTAAGTGCATCGGCAACCACATTGGCTTTGCGAGATGATCTTGAATACCCATGTCATAATCTTTGATCAATTCTAGCCATCTCCTCTGCTCGAGGTTGAGATCTCGTGAGTGAACAAGTATTTCAAACTCTTGTGGTGGAATACACCTCACACGGTTTCAGATCAAATAATGCCGCCAAATCTTGAGTGCATGAACTCTGCGACAAGCTCTAAATCATGGGTGGGATAGTTGAGCTCATGAGGCCTCATTGCCTAGATGCATGAGGCAATCGCTTGCTTTGCCTTCTGCATAAGAACACATCAGAGTCCCAGACGAGAGGCATACGCAATAAATATCGAAGCTCTTGTGGATATCGGGAAGAGTAAGGACTGAGTGAAGTCAATCGCCGCTGAGCTCTGAAAGCTCTCATCACAAGCGAGAGGACCATACAAACTTCTTGTCCTTCTTGAGCAATTCGGTCATCGGCTGCGATCTTGGAGAAGTTCTCGATAAAGCGGCGATAGTAGCCCGCTAAACCAAGAAAACTCCGCACATCGTGGTGACTTGGCCGCCCCAAGATAGAACATCGCTGACTTTCTTTGGGATCCACGGCTATTCCTCCATTTGAAAGAACATGGCCCAAAAATGCCACTTCCTTCAACGTAACTCACATTTCTTTGAACTTATACGGTGATGCTCCATAACTTGCCCAAAACAATCTTGAGATCGCGGAGATGCTCGCTTCGATCTTGGAATAGATAAGAATGTCATCAATAAAACCACCACAAATTTGTCCAAATACTCCATGAATACGAATTCATAAGGTTCATGAACAACGCTTGGAGCATTGGTCAAACCGAAGACATGACGGTGTACTCGTGCAGTGCCATAACGAGTAGTGAAAGCCGTCTTGGAATATCCTCGTACGATCCGGACTTGATGATAGCCCGATCTCGAGATCAATCTTGGAGAACACACGAGCTCCGGACAACCGGTCAAAAGATCATCAATGCGGGCGGAGGATATTTGTTCTTCACCGCACTTCATTGAGAGGACGGTAATCAACACACATGCGCAAAGTCTTGTCCTTCTTCTTCACAAAGATCACCTGACAACCCCAAGGAGATGGCGGGACGGATGAAACCCTTTGCTTGGAGCTCACCAGCTGCTTCTTCAATTCTTCTAGCTCATTGGGAGGCATCCGATACGCGCCTTGAAATCGGGGCGATGCCGGCAAAGAATCGATGGCAAACTCGGATCTCGAGCGGAGGCATCCTGTGCAAATCTTCAGGAAAGACATCCACAAAGTCGGATACTATGGGAACATCTTGAATTTGCAAGGTGGCTTTGCTTCTAATGCACATAGACACGGGCCACAAGGTGTGGCGAAACCCGACTTGCTCACGGAAGAGTGGTAAGATAGACAATCTTCTGGCACAATCGATTTGCCCCAAGTGTTGGGACAACCAATCCATGCCAAGAATCACATCCGGACTCGGGCGAGCGTAATGAGATTTGCCAAAATCCCTCCTTCAACTATGATAGGAACATCCAGACACCGTAATCGGCTCTCATTTCCGACCCGAGAGCGGATGAGCAAAGGAACTTCAAAGGAACACGGTGAAGACCACTAGCAGCAAATGATCTTGAAATAAAAGAATCGATGCTCGAGAATCAAATAATCTGCGGCGGGGCGAGAATTGACAAGAAGTGTACCAATCACGACATCCGGCGCCTCCGAGCCTCCTCGGTGAAAGGTGGTTCACTCGACACGCCGCACTCAGGTCTTCGAATAATCTTACGGTCGCGGTGACCGCTCGCGCCCGCGTCCTCCATTAGGACGCAGGGGCTGCCGCAACACTCTGAGCGAGCATTCGCATAATGGCCCTTGTTGTGGCAAATAAAACAAATCACCTCGCCGCGGATTGCGGGACCGCTCTGCTTCTTTGATCGCAGCGCACGTGGCTGAAACACGCCTGCGGTGGGCGAGAGCTGTGCAGATGGTCGGCGGCGGTGGAGCAAAAGAACGGGCCATCGTGCCGCCGGCCGAGGACGAACGAGGTGGTGTGAGTAGACCGATGTCGCCTCCCATTTGCGCTTGCGAGACTCGCCAGCGCCTTTGCCTTATGCTCGCAACGATGGCCTTATCTACCAAGGCACGAAAGTCCGAGAAGTCCACAATGGATAGCTTGTCCTGCGCAGCTCCTGGACAAGCCATCCATAAACTTCTCTGCTTAGCCTCATCTCGAGGCCACCTCATCCGAGCATAACGAGCGGATGATTGAACTCGTGCATGTACTCCGTCACGCATTTGCGCCCTTGCTTGAGCGCGAGGAACTCCTTTTTCTTCAACTTCATCAGGCCATCCGGGATGTGGGCCCGACGAAAAGCGATCGGAACTCCTCCCACGCGACCACATGGCGCGGGCTGCATGGCGCAGATAGTTCTCCCACCATGAGAGTGCCGCCCTCAAGCCGGTGGGGCGCGAAGAGTGCCTTATCTCGCGCGACATCGAGCTATGTTGAGCTTTCGCCAACCATGCGCAGCCAATCGTCCGCACGAGAGGTCCTCGAGGCGGGAGAAAGTCGGTGGTCTGCGTCACGGAGGAACTCGCAAGTCCCCGCGAGTGCGGTGGCCGCCACCACCGGCAGGAGTGGAGGTATTCCTAGCAATAACCTCCAAGATGCGCGTCGGTCCATGCGGTTTCGCTCGACCGGCGAGAACCTCGGCCATGGTCGGAGGAGGGGAAGCTCCTCATCATGACCACTCGCCGATCGCCACGCTGTTCTCCGCCATCCTGCTTTACTAAGACAAGTTAGCAACAAATTTAAGAGCAAGAAAGCCAAAATTCATGAAAGCAGTCCGAAACAAACACAAGGCAAGATAAAGTTCGACCGGCAAAAATCGGACACATAACTACTCCCTTTACATCTTACCCTATTATCCCCACAAGTTTTAGTTGGATTAAACTTCATGGTTCCCCCAAACTAATTCCACCTGTAGTAACTATCTTTTGAAAGGTGAAGAGAGAAACCAAGTTTCAAAACTTAAATTAGAGTAAGATGAGAGTAAAAGCTAAGATAGGTAAGGAATAAAACTGAGAATCATTTAGGTTTTCATAAACCTTTTATAATTTGAAGATAAGACTTTCAAAATATCCTAAGGACGACTATGCTTGGTTACTACTGTCGTAATGGCTCGATACCAACTTTGTGAGGACCCGATTTATTTGGCTTGTAATGCTTAACCAACCACTGGTCCTAGCATCACAAATCAAATAAGCGATCCTCGAGATATGTATACTTCGAAAGCGATATCGCACCTCGTTACAAAATTAGACATCAACTCCATTCAAAACATAGAGTCCAAACATTACACTACAAACGGAAGATAAACAAATAGTAACAATATTACGGACATAGGCCGACGGGCCACAAGATACACAAATAACAACAAAAGACAGCGGAAGCAAAGTGCCATAAGATGGCTATAAACAAAGCCAATCGGTGTGCCTTCAACCCACAAGGCATCGGCCGGACCGCCAAGCCTAGTCGTCACCCACGGCTTAGCGGCGGCCACATCTCGCAGTGAGGCCCTCGAGGCTCACCTTCTTCCTCTCGCAACAAAAACATTAAGCAAAGCACACAGTACAAAGATTGTCTTTGTACCAAGAAGACAGACGTGTGAACTAACGGACTGCTCATAGACTACATGCGAGCTTATTTGGTGGAGGTCATATGTTTCATTTGCATAAAGCAAATTTTCATTTGCAATAAGGTAATCTGATTTAAAGGCAAGTTTGCAATTCATTTTTAAGATTGAAATAACTAATGAAGGATAATAATAACAAAGCGAAAGATAAACAACCTAGAAGTGACTATCCCAATAGTCACCACAACAATAGCACGAATCCCGATCCGTACCACCCATCAAGTTTTAATTTAAATGTTGTAGTCTAACTCTCGATAAGCTTACCCAGCGTGTCCATCACCTAGACGAGGCTATTCGAATAGTTTTAACCTGCGCAGGTGTACCATCTGTACCCACACCTCGGACATCGCCTTTAAGCCAAAGCACACTTCGAAGGTATGCCAGCACAGCTAAGTCCTCGAGATCTGTTTCCAATATTGTGTATCAACCCGAGCCGCTCGTATGGGTAGAAACACCATACGCTTACATGGTAAAGCCAAAAGACAACTACCTACTCGGATAAAGCTTTTGGACAACTACCATGCTCCCACCTCCGTCCCTCCTGCGACCTCCTGCGACCGGGACCAATACACGCCAAAGTACTAGGTCAAGAGAGGTCCCATACCCTCTAGTGTGGTTAGCACGCTTGAAATGCTGGATAACAAAAACTCACAAGATGTTCGGTCCTTAATTGACGGGCACCTTTCGATCACACCCAAAGATCACACCATTCTTACCATTGTGCGCGTCCAAATCATTTTTGTTTTGGTTTTAGTTTTGCAAGTAAGCATAGCAAAATGTCAAACATAAAGTTGTAGTAAATTTTGTGTGATCAAGGTTACCGACTAAAGTCGATAACCGCCAGTTCTCTGATAGCTAAGCATGTCTAAGCAAGTTGACCGGATCTACTAAGTGACAAGAGATCATCCAGCGATCTCTAATCACAAAAATAACCTAGGCTCGGTAGTAGAGATCAATATTTTGTCTACGGGATATGCGACTACAGATTTAACTAATCAATTTAACACAATTTAAGCAATGCATACATACAATTTGAAACAAAATATTAATCTTTAAAATACGGGATTAAACATGATCAAATGCTTGCACGATCTTTGTTGCTCAATATCTTTGCGGAGGATCGTCCTCGGGTTGCATAAATATCGAAGCCTAACGATCGAACATAACAAAGAAATAAGGACGAATAACACCGACAAAACTCAAACATACAACAACACCAAAACAAGCCAAAACTCATACAGCAACCTAAGCATGAAATAACAAAATTTTAAAAACAGGGAACAAATCATTTTAAGTTATTAGCCATTTCCTATGAATTTTCTAAGCTAAAAACACAACAAGACACTAGTTAATTACTTAACAAATTTTCATGAACAGAAACAGTGTATATAACCTATCCTAATAATTAGTACATTAAAAATGACAAATTCCAAAATTGGTTTCACTGGATTTGGACAAATATTGAAAGAGATATGCATTTTCTAATCTAGAAGATACATAAAACATCATTTTATTAATTGACAGATTTTTGCTACAGAGACATGGATGAAACTAATTTTAGTAAATAATACATTTGAAATGAAAATAAACAGCCTTCGATTCATGCAATTTGGATAAAAATTGAATTAGTTATGCATTTTCTAAGTTTAAATGAATTAACAGATTACTGTAAAACATATTACGTAAATACTAAAGCATTAAATCCTTTTCTACCCACGGCTATCTAGCCCCGACACACGACAATGCCCGCGTAAAAAATGTTGACGACGAAACACCAGCAAAGTGGCGTCGAGGCGTATTCTAAGAATACGCCTTGACTTACCAAAGTGCAAACCTAACATACCCACACAGAAATCGCTTCCCAGAGAAAACGCATTAACAAAACTACACAATCCCTAATCGACATTCTCGGGGCCCACATGACAACTGACTGGAGGAAATATAACGGGCCGATTAAAGGTTCTTTAACGGATTAGCCAACAGGCCCACAAGACGAGACTCAAGGTAGACATGATTAGAGTCGAACAAATCATCACCGCGGCTCACGGCGAGCACGGCCGTTGGCTAATCCCGCTTAAAGAACCTTTAATCCACCCGCTATATTTCCTCCGAGTCGTCCATGTGGGCCTGTAATGTCGCTTAGGATTGTGTAGTTTTGTTAATGCGCTTCTCTGTTGAAGCCGATTCTGTGGGTATGTTAGGTTTGCACTTTGTAAGTCAAGACGATTCTTAGAATACGCCACGCCACTTTGGCGGCCGCTGTTCTCGTCAAGATTTTCGCGCCCCGCTCGTTGTCCGTCTCGCTAGATAGTGTGGGTAGAAAAAGGATTTAATGCTTTAGTATTTCTGTAATATGTTTTCTCGTTAATCATAATTCATTTAAACTTAGAAAATGCATAACTAATTCAATTTTTATCCAAATTGCATGAATCCAAGTTGTTTATTTTCATTTCAAATGTATTATTTACTAAAATTAGTTTCATCCATGTCTCTGTAGTAAAAATCATAATTAATAAAATGATGTTTTATGTATCTTCTAGATTAGAAAATGCATATCTCTTTCAATATTTGTCCAAATCCATGAAACCAATTTTGGAATTTGTCATTTTTAATGTACTAATTATTAGGATAGGTTATATACACTGTTTCTGTTCATGAAAATTTGTTAAGTAATTAACTAGTGTCTTGTTGTGTTTTTAGCTTAGAAAATTCATAGAAATGGCTAATAACTTAAAATGATTTGTTCCCTGCTTTTAAAATTTTGTTATTTCATGCTTAGGTTGCTGTATGAGTTTTGGCTTGTTTTGGTGTTGTTGTATGTTTGAGTTTTGTTCTGTTATTCGTCTTATTTGCCGTTATGTTCGATCGTTAGGCTTCGATATTTGCAAACCTCGAGGACGATCCTCCGCAGCATATTGAGCAACAAAGATCCGTGCAAGCGCTTGATCATGTTTAATCCTGATTTTAAAGATTAATATTTTGTTTCAAACTGTATGTATGCATTGCTTAAATTGTGTTAAATTGATTAGTTAAACTGTAAATGCATATCCTCGTGAGACAAAATATTGATCTCTACTACCCGAGCCTAGGTTATTTGTCTGTGATTAGAGATCGGATGATCTCTTGTCACTTAGTAGATCCGGTCAACTTGCTTAGACATGCTTAGCTATCAGAGAATCTGGCGTGAGTTATCGATTTTAGTCGGAACCTTGATCACACAAAATTTACTACAACTTTATGTTTCAAAGATTTTGCTATGCTTACTTGCAAAACTAAAACCAAAACAAAATGATTTGGACGCGCACAATGGTAAGAATGGTGTGATCTTTGGGTGGATCGAAAGGTGCCCGTCAATTAAGGACCGAACATCTTGTGAGTTTTGTTATCCAGCATTTCGCGTGCTAACCACACTAGAGGGTATGGACCTCTCTGACCTAGTACTTTGGCGTGTATTGGTCCCGGTCGCAGGAGGTCGCAGAGGGACGGAGGGGAGCATGGTAGTTGTCCAAAAGCTTTATCCCGAGTGGGTAGTTGTCTTTTCGCTTTACCATGTGGCGTATGGTGTTTCTACCCATACGAGCGCTCGGGTTGATACACAATATTGGAAACACCTCGAGGACTTAGTCAGGCTGCATACCTTCTAAGTGTGCTTTGGCTTAAAGGCGGTGCGAGGTGTGGGTACAGTGGTACACCCTGCAGGTTAAAAACTATTCGAATAGCCTCGCCCTAGGTGATGGACACGCTTGGGTAAGCTTATCGAGAGTTAGACTACAACATTTAAATTAAAACTTGATGGGTGGTACTGATCCGGGATTCGTTATTGTTGTGGTGACTATTGGGATAGTCACTTCTAGGTTGTTTATCTTTCGCTTGTTATTATTATCCCATCGTTATTTCAATCTTAAAATGAATTGCAAACTTGCCTTTAAATCAGATACCTTATTGCAAATGAAAATTTGCTTTATGCAAATGAAACATATGACTTCCACCAAATAAGCTTTGCATGTAGTCTATGAACAGTGTCGTTAGTTCACACGTCAGTTTTGCGGTACAAAGACAATCTTTGTACTCAGTGCTTTGCTTAATGTTTTTGTTGCAGAGAAGAAGGTGAGCCTCGTGGCCTCACTTCGTGAGTCAGGCTGTCGCTTGGGGTGACGACTAGGCTTGGCGGTCCGGCGATGCCTTGTGGGTTGAAGGCACACCGATTGGCTTTGTTTATAGCCATCTTATGGCACTTTTGCTTCACTGCCTTTTTGTTGTTATTTGTGTATCTTGTGGCCCGTCGCCTATGTCTGTAATATTGTTACTATTTGTTTATCTTCCGCTTGTAGTAATGTTTGGACTCTATGTTTTGAATGGAGTTGATGTCTAATTTTGTAACGAGGTGCGATATCGCTCGGAAGTATACATATCTCGGATCAGTTTATTTGATTTGTGATGCTAGGACCGTGGTTGGTTAAGCTATTACAAGCCAATAAATCGGGTCCTCACACCAAAGAAGGGAGGGACCTTTGTTGGCCGCCAAGAGGAAGAGAAAAGAAGGGAAGAAAAGAAGAGAAGGGAAGAAGGAAGAGAAGAAAGGGAGAGGGAAGAAGGATCCGCAACCGAACTCGTGGTGATCATCATCAGCGCAGCGTGCCTTCGCTGCTTCGGCAAGGGTAACCCGTGATTCTTTGTTTTGGGGTCGTTTTCTAGTTGTACATTTTCGGTTGTCAGTTCGTCGGTTTTCTGCAGCAGAGAAGATTGTTGATTTTGGTTAGGTTAGAGGCAGAATTGGGTCTTGGTGTCTCCTAGAAAGTTGTAGATATCGTAGTTACCTTTCATTGCCGACAAGAATCAAGTCATTCGGACTTCGGTAGCCAAAGTTATGAATTTCTTAGTATTTCTGTGTTTCTGGAGAGAAGCAGAATTGCTAGTGTTGGTTAACCTGATAGAAGCACATATTTAGAGGGGTTTCCAGAGAGTCTCACCATAACGAAAAACTAGGCTAATCCTCTTAGCTTTCAGGAAAACTAAAGATCACTAAATTTGGACGAACGTAGAGAAAGTTATGATAGTTTCTTTGTCGCTGTCCAGAAACCCGACGTGAAATGTTTTCTTTGATTAAATAGATTGGTAGGACTGGTAGATGGCCGAATCAGAGGGTCTCCCCAACTAAGTTTATTTAGACATTTTAATTACCTTTCCAGAATGTCCAAGATCATCCTATTTGGACTCCTGAGCAGAAAGTTATGAATTTTTGAAGTCTGCTGTCTGCAGTGACCGATCGCTAGAAATTAGAAAAGTTAGAAATGATAAGAAGTTAGCGATTTCGATTGTAATGTTATGTATGATTTTGGTCCAGTATGCTAGTCTTAGTTTGGGGTTATCTTCTTGTCCAGTGGCAGCGAGATCCCAAGGGCAGCACCCACTTCGTCCCGCTCTCGCACGTTGAGGCAAGTATTCGGTTAAGTAGAATTCTTGTTGCATGCTATGATTGAGGGGTGTAATGTTCATTGTTGTCATATGAAAGTGATGTTGAGATGACCTAGTGGTGTTGATGTTTGCATATTATGATTGCAAAGCATCATAATGCTACTGTTTACATGATTAAAGTATATGTTGAATCTCGATGAATGAGAAGGTATAGATATTATATTCATGCATATTTTGAGCATATTGAAACTTGGTCATAAGGTGACCAAGTGAATCGTTGAGGTCCCCGTCGACAATGACAGTTGAGGTCCCCACATTCATGAAATGTGGGCAATATGTCTGATGTCCCCGCCATTTTGATGACGGCAAATGTCCCTATACAAGTTGATGTATAGGCTCTTGGTCCTCGTGCTGGAGAGGCATGTGCATGGGTATCCATTGACGGATGAATACCCCGCATTACAAGTAAAATGCGTAAAGAGATAAAGAACAAGAGTGCATAGCATTTTCATTATTTATCAGTAACACATTATCATTATTTTTTAATATTCGAAATGCCATGAATGATCTTGATTAAAGTTGTTTATGTCATTATGTCTTTATGATCATGTAACCTTGTTGATACTTGTCGAGTCTTATGGCTCACCCTTGCTTTGTTTTGATTTAGGTACCTGCAAAAACGCCATGCATGGGAGGGAGTAGACTTTGAGAGCACGCACTACCTCACAGACTTTTATGCAATTGTTATCTTAGTTCCACACAAAAGAATAAATAACTATGTTATAACCACCTATAGATGCTTTTATGATGATGGATGTAGGATGATTTATGGATTGTGTGATTGGTGTTGCTTATTTATTCTCATACGATTATCATTTATGCATGATTGAATTAGAATATTGGAAATATTGTTAAATGTTATGTTTACTTGTTAGAAACTTGGTTTTATTGAATATACAAAGGAGACTCTGTCGAAAATTTGTAAATTCTTTCTAGTTGTATTTAGCTTTGGTAGCATTTCAGGCTCGTTCTGAGTTGGGGTGTTACATTTTTACCCCTACATTTTAGAAAAAGTTTGTGACCCATATACCTCCCTAGACTTGGAAGAGGATTTTGAAGAGTTTTGAATGAGGTGCACATTTGCCAAAAAAAAAGAGAAAAAAAAGAGGAGAAAAAAAAGGAGCGACAAAAAAAAAAGTTTCTCAGCATTTGTTCAAAATTGACAGAGCCCTTTTGTTAGTGATTCTAAGGTTTCCCGTGAAGACGACATCCTTTTTCGAGCTTCTACCACACCTTGCTTTCCTTTGTGTTCTAGGCTTGCGTGTAATACTCCTGATTAATCTTTGAGAAGGTTTTTGTTTAATCGGCGTAGAAATCAATGGAATTAGTGAATAGACTAAAGAACGGAGGGGTTTTTCGCTATTGTTGGCCAACCTGGGCCTGGGCTAGAGGCCCATTAGGCCTCCTTGTGGCCGGCCAAGGAGGGGGGGCGCCACCCCCCTTTTCTTACCCCTTGCAAACCCAAGCCCCTCCCTCCTTTTGCCTCTCCCCCCCTTGGCTGCCGCCCTTTGGCCTCCCCTCCCGTGCGCCTCTACCTCCTCCCCTCCTGGTTGTTCCTCCGTGGTGCTGCCCCTCAAGGCGCCTCTTCCCACTGCGGTGTTGGTCTCCCTCCATTGCCGGTCTTCGCAAGGATCGGGGACGACGATCGGGGGCTGTGGAACAAGAAGAGGAAATCACCACCAACTTCTTCTTCGAGGCTCGCTCAGCATCCTCTCCCTGTCGTCAAGGGTAACGATGTGTTCTTGGGATTTCTAGAAGTCATTCGTTAAGTGTGCGAGTAGTTTTGTTAATTTCCAGTCTGTCCGCGTTTCGTTCAATTCTGTCCAGTATGTTGGAGGGGTTGTTTCGGTTGTTTTTAGGCAGAATCTTAAGGTTTGGTCTCCTAGAGATATCTAGGCCTCATTCTTAAGTTTCAGTGGCTGCCCAGTTCACTTGATTCCGAGGTCCGAGTCAAAAGTTATGAATGTTTTAGTACCTGCTGCCAGAATCCTGACGAGAATAAACTGTCTGGTTATTTCCTAAATTATGAAAGGGAAATTGGTTGAAACTGAAAGTTCACCCAACTAAGTTATTGTAGAGGATTCTATGAACTTTTCAGATTGGTAAAGAACGTTCAATTTGGAGCTACCTAATAAAAGTTATGATCTTTTTATTTCTGCTGTTCGTTCTGTGGACAGATTCTGGACCGAAAGTTCAAACGATTATTAACCTATTAAATTGGCCAAATTGGTTTATCTCGTCAACTAGAGTATTGTAGATTACTCAGTTAACAAGCTACAGAAATTGGGTTTACCACTTTTTGACTTTCTGACACTGAGATACGTTAATTGTCGTGCTGCTGTCCAGGGACAGCTTTATAGCTGAAAACATTGATTTTAGTTTAAGCTTTGTATTAAAGACTAGAGTCATCAGGGAAGCAATGTATAACGTCGGTTAGTAGAAATGGGTATTTTTGGTGTTCTTATTGAATTTATTTCATTGGTTAGGCGGCGGAGCTTTGAGTTTAGGAACGCCATCGCTGCCAGCTAACGCGTCTCAACGCGGAAGGCAAGTACTTTGTTATTCTAAATGTTTGTGCATTGTGGTTATTGATATGAGCGTGCTGTGATAACTCTTGTGTAGTATGAAGTGAAATATCCATGTTTTGTCTCCATGTTGAATTCATGAATATAAATGATGATAATGTTATATTCAATAAGTTGTTTCATGCATTCATTATCATTTGCCGTCCACGGGAGTGGATGAGGGAGACCATCAATTCCAAGATGGTTGAGTAAGACCCATTAATTCCAATATGGGCAATGTTGGACACCGTATGAAACGTTCTTCATACGGAAGTGGATCCCCGCATTTTTGTTAAGATGCGGGCTTGAGTGAACACCGACGGTGTTCACCGACTATACCAGATATGTGTGTGTGCAGTCCATTCCCTTGATTTTAAGCATTCATTTCATGTCATCATAAGTACTCATTTGTGTTATGATCAATGTTGAGGCCAGTAGGTCTTATTCATATTGACAAATGTGTTAATAATCATTGTACTTGGCTGAGTCATGGACTCACCCTTGCTTTGTTTATCTATTTCTAGGTGATCGATGAGGTTCTCTTGGGAGGGAGTAGACTTGCACTACTCGAATAATGCACCTCACCTTAGTTCCATTGCAAGAATGATTAAAGACTCTATTTTGTTAACTTTCGATTGTAATAAATAAATCTAGTCATGGATGGCATTCTTTATGATCTTTGAGGATTGAACGATGTTATTGAGAAGTTTTATGCTGTATGGTTTATGTTAAGTTGGTGGTTAGCATCTTGGCTTCTGAATAGCCAAGGTGTTAGCATCTTGGTTTATGTTATAACTGATTTTATTATTGTTTTATGAATTATTGTGAAGAACCTCCGGTATCGTCGTATACCAAAGAGGTTATGTCGAAATTTTGTGGTTTAGCTTAGGATAGTAGCATTCCAGGCTCGTGCTGAGTTGGGGTGTTACAGTTGGTATCAGAGCGCGCTTTAGGTCCGTGGTTAAAATAAAATTATTAAAATTGACACACTGTGCACAGTAGGTTGGGTTGGGTGATTCATTGTTTCCGCAATTTCTGTTGTTATGCTTTATTTGTTGTGCAATTGTTGTTTGGTTCCGTGCTTCTTCTGAACTGCTAAGTTAAGTGTTTAGTTTTGTTCGGTTGTGGTGTTCTTAGATGGCGAGGTAGAGGACGGGTCGTCTCGCCGCCATGGTCGCGTCGTGGGCGTGGTCCGGTTGAGCCGCAACCTCCGCAGAAGAGGCCGCCGGTGGAGCTGCCGAGGAGGTTGCCTCACCGCCACCCACCGCAGGCTCAAGCTGCGCCGGCCGTGGATGCCCAGCGCGCCGGCTATTATTATTCGAAATCTTCGAGGGAGAACGAGCAACTCGCTGCCAGATGCAGCGCTCATCCCGCCGCTGCTCCCGCTGCATCGCTGCTGCTCGCTGCCGCTGCTTTGTCTCCGCTGCAGTCCGGCCGTTGCAGCCGTTCCACCCGAGACTAGGATAAGTCTCGCGAGTGGATGTCGCTTCGACTTGACACTTTTGATGGGGCGGGTACCCTAGTGCAGGCAGCAGATTGGCTCCGGTACATGGAGCAACAGTTTGATGCGTTGGAGATGAACTCAGTGCAAAGGATTCGTTTTGTGGCCTTTCAACCGGGGCCAAGCCGATATCCGTGGAAGGGGTTCGCGCTAGGACCCCAGTGCAGGGACCAGTTACTTGGGAAGTTTTTGTGGGGCAATTTAGAGCCAAGTACTATCCGGATTCCTTCGTTGAGAAGATGGAGCGTCACGACGCTGACTCGTGGTCATAGGTCGCACGTCGAGTATGAGGTCGAGTTCAACACCTGCACGCTTTGTACCGGCCGTAGCCAATGATGATATGGAGAAGGCCAAGAGGTTCCGTCTGGTCTCGTTCAGAGTATCGCTGATTCTAGGGGCATCTGTCTTGCGTGATTTCAGTACGGTGGTTGAGCAAGCAAGAGGAATGGAGTTGGTGAGGAATCTCCCTTCGCAGACGCAGCCGGCTAGTGGCACTGCTCTGTTGGTGGTTCGCAAAGGCGAGCGGAGCTTTAGTGGTGGAGGCGGGTCTTCTCACGACCGCATCCAAGAGATTTTAAGGAGTCGCCGCCTCGCCCGCCAAAGAAGGCGCATCTTCTTTCTACGCCACGCACTTCGTCATCCACACTCACCGCGCGTCCGTCCGGGACAAGGTATGAAATGTTTCGATGTGGAGAGGGTCACCGGTCTTCGAGTGTTCTTTCAGAGGACGTGTCGCCGCAGTGGCCGGAAGGCCACAAAGCGTCGCTTTGCAAACGTAACCCAATGAGCATCATTAAGTGGGAAGCAGCCCACTTGCGCTTTCTTCCAAAGGCACCTTGGGGCTCGGTTGAACTCTAGATGCTCCACCTGCACTCGCTTCAGATGGGTTCCTCCGCAGCTTTACTCCAGCGCCTCTGCGGGTTCTACTGAACCCCGCCCCGCCCCGCACCACCTTCGTATGCTTCTCCCGCAGCAGCTTCGCCATCCTTCACAGAGTGCCGGTGCGCCCTCCGCCCGGTGCCCATGGGAGTCTACGCCATGCCTACTCTTGATACCGTGGCCGCCCCGACGTGGTAACAGTACTTTGCTAGTTGATTCACATGAGGCTTTCAGACTATTTGATTCTCGAGCTACTTATTCTTTGTGTCCTTAGAATTTGTTAGAAGGGCGAGTTTGAGTGTGCGATTTATATCCGAGTCCGTGGTGGTCGGTTCTCGGGGTCTTATTTCTAGCTCTACAGCGTGTCCTCGGCTGTACTATCACTATTGAAGATGAGAATTTCATCGCCAACTTTATGGTGATTCAGCTTATCACCTTTGATGTTATTTTGGGTATGGACTGTTATTCATTATCGTACAAGATTTGTTGCTTTTGGAAGACGGTGACTTTGCAGCTCCATCGGGTGAAGAACCGTATTTCGTGGTAGCGCCGCTTGATTCCTTGTTCGTGTTGGCTAGTCTGCTTCCAGTCGTCGAGCCTCAACCATTGGGTTGCTTTGGTCCCTTAGCGAAGTCTCAATCTCCACTTCGTATTGAAGATATTCTCGTAGTGAATGAGTTTCCGATGTTTTTCCTGTAGAGCTTCCCGAATGCCTCCCGAGCGTAAAGTGGAGTTCCTGATAGATCTTGTTCCGAACCCGACCTATTTCTATATGTCCTTATCGCTTGGCGTGTCCCTTTGAGGAGGAGTTGAAAAGCAATTGGATGATTTGCTATCCAAAGGTTTGATTCGCGAGTGTTTCGCCGTGGGAGCTCTGTTCTTTTCACTAAGAAGAAGGACGGTAGTTGGCGTATGTGTGTGGATTACCGGGCTCTTAACCAAGCAACTCTGAAGAATAAATATCCTTTGCCCCGTATTGAGGATCTCTTTGACCAGTTGAAGGGAGCTAAAATATTCTCCAAAATTGACCTTCAGTCAGGATATAATCAGATTAGAGTTCGAGAGCAAGATATTGAGAAGACAGCTTTCTCTACATGGTATGGTCATTATGAGTATAAGGTTATGTCTTTTGGGCTAACCAATGCTCCTGCAGTTTTCATGGAAGCCATGAATAGTATGTTGCACCCTTATCTTGATGACTTCGTCGTAGTATTCATTGATGACATCCTGATTTATTCCAAGACGAAAGAAGATCATGCTCAGCACCTGAGGTTGGTACTTGAGACCCTGAGAGTGAACCAATTTTATGCCAAACTGAAGAAATGTGAATTCTGGATTTCTGAAGTTGGGTTTCTGGGCCATGTAATCAATCAAGAGGGCATTTCAGTTGATCCAAGTAAGATCTCAACAGTGGTGGAATGGAAGAGACCAACCAATGTAAAAGAAGTGAGGAGTTTTCTGGGTTTGGCTGGTTACTACCGGCGTTTCGTGGAGGGTTTCTCTACCATTGCTAGACCAATGTCTCAGTTGACACAGAAAGGTGTCAAGTTCCAGTGGACTCACGCTGTGAACGGTTTCGTGCTTTGAAGGATAGATTGGTGACCGCCCAATTCTCACTCTTCCCAACCAGGAAGCGGTTCACTATTTATTCAGATGCATCCAGAGTTGGGCTGGGTTGTGTACTTATGCGGGATGGCAAGGTGATTGCCTATGCATCGCGACAGTTGAAGAAACATGAACAGAATTATCTTACTCATGACCTAGAGCTTGCAGCAGTAGTACTTGCTTTAAAGATCTGGCGCCATTATTTGTACGGCGAGTCTTGTGACATTTTCACTGATCACAAGAGTTTGAAATACATCTTTACCCAAAAAGATTTGAATCTGAGACAGAGAAGGTGGTTAGAGTTGATAAAAGACTATGATCTCACTATTCAGTATCACCCAGGGAGGGCGAATGTTGTAGCAGATGCCCTGAGTCGCAAGGCGACACCTCCTACCCTCAGTTGTCTTGTCAGTGATTTTGAGCGTATGGATATATCTTTTGCTTTATGGTACCATCGAGACCGAGACCCGCTTGCTTCTTGAGTCGACCATTCCGTAACGAGTACGGAAGCACAACAAAGATGATCGGATGCTCCAGCGTGTGAGGAAGCGCCTAGATGAAGGCAAGCAAGGCCATTTTGGTATAGATGATTCTGGTGCTTTGCGATTTAAAGGTCGCCTTTGTGTGCCATAGGGGCACAGTTAAAGATGAGATTCTAAAGGAAGCACACCAGACATCAGATACAAGACATCCAGTGAGACCAAATGTACAAAGATTTGAAGAAGAGCTTGTGGAAGAGAATGAAAGTCGATATTATGCAGATGTGGCTCGTGGAATCGCCAAACAGATTAAAAACATGTTTATAAGCGATCGGCAGGATTGTTGCAACCTTTAGAGGTTCGGTGTGGCCATGGGATGACATCTCCATGGATTTTGTAGTTGGATTACCTCGCACTCAGCAAGGGAAGGATGCTATTTGGGTTATAGTGGACCGATTCAGTAAGTCTGCACATTTTATTCCCATTTGAACAACCAATTCTGCGAGCGATTAGGCTCCACTCTATGTACGAGAGATAGTACGGCGGTTGCACGGGTGCCAAAGACTATTGTTTCCGACCGAGATGCCAAATTTGTTTCCAAGTTTTGGGAGAGCTTGCAAAGTGCTTTGGGCACGCAACTCCGTCTTAGTACTGCATTCCACCCACAGACAGATGGTCAGTCTGAGCGTACAATCCAAACCTTAGAAGATATGCTCAGGTGTTGTGTTTTGTCCTGGAAGGGTGGTTGGGAAGATCACCTGGCTTTGGCAGAGTTCGCCTATAACAATAGCTATCACGCCAGTATTCGAGCCGCACCATTTGAGGTTCTTTATGGGCGGAGATGCAGATCTCCATTGTGTTGGGATGCAGTTGGAGAGCGGGCTGTTTTGGGTCCTGACTGGGTTCAGCAAACTGTGGCTAGAGTAGCAGAGATCAGGAAGAATCTGCTAGCTGCTCAGAGCCGCAGAAGAGTTATGCAGATATGAGAAGGCGAGAGTTGGAATTCGAAGTGGGAAACGAGGTTCTTCTGAGGGTATCGCCTACCAGAGGTGTCGTGCGGTTTGGTACCAAAGGAAAGCTTAGTCCGAGGTACATTGGACCATTTCCAATCGTGGCACGAATTGGGAAATTGGCTTATCGCTTGGATCTTCCAGAGTCCATGCGTGGAGTTCATAATGTGTTTCATGTGTCTATGCTGAGAAAGTTCTTAAGAGACCCCGAGCATGCAATTCCCTTAGAGCCTTTGAGCATTGAGCAGACCTTACTTTTGAGTCACGACCGAGAGAAGATTCTAGAGGAGTCGAGCGGTTCGAGAAATAAAACCACAAGTTTGTCAAGGTACTTTGGTCCCATCGATCGAGAGAAGCCACTTGGGAATCGAATCTCGCATGCGCGATCAAGATCGCACTTGTTTCGACAGTGTGTATCCTTAATTCCTAAGTTCAATTCCGGATACCTTCCTTGTAGGATAATGTCTAGATTCGGGGTCGAATCCTGGTAAGGGGGGTAGAGTGTAATACTCTTGATTAATCTTTGAGAAGGTTTTTGTTTAATCGGCGTAGGAATCAATGGAATCAGTGAATAGACTAAAGAACG
Source organism: Ampelocalamus luodianensis (assembly GCA_036346255.1). NCBI lineage: Eukaryota > Viridiplantae > Streptophyta > Magnoliopsida > Poales > Poaceae > Ampelocalamus > Ampelocalamus luodianensis. The sequence continues at coordinate 53,741,526 of CM070621.1, forward strand.
GAGGGGGTTTTCGCTATTGTTGGCCAACCTGGGCCTGGGCTAGAGGCCCATTAGGCCTCCTTGTGGCCGGCCAAGGAGGGGGGTGTAACACCCCAGCTCAGCATTGAGCCTAGAATGCTACTAAAATTAAATTAAACTAAACTAAACGAAGACCAATTACAAAATTTCGGCAAAACCTCCTTGTATAGTCAGCTAACCGAGGTTCCAGCAATTAATCATGGCATTTATCAATATCTTCAAAATCAAGTTCACACAAGCATGCAAGATGATCGAATAAACTTAGTCAAGACTTACTATTCTCATTATCACAATTAACACAATACTCAAAACCATCTATGAGTGATTCTCAAGCAGTTTACTTATTCCTGAAATGAAACTAAATGGCAACGCTTTAAAGTCGTGAGGTAGTGAGTGCATCCAACATCTACTCCCTCCCATGCATGTCATTCCTGCCGGTTGTACCTAAAACACATCAAAGCGTGAGTGAGCCCAAAGACTCAAAAGTACCAACAAGGCTAAGCAAGTTATCATTCATAGCTTCAATAATCCAAGATATACAATGCACCAAAGTATAGCTTTCATGCTCATGTGAATGCAACCAATGTAATGCACCTTTTCAACTTTATCTCTTTTCGCATTTTACCAGTCTGCGGGTATACAACCGTCAGCCAGATACCCTTGCGCGCCCTCGGCACAGGGGACCAAGAGCCTATACACCACATGTATAGGGACCTTTGCCCATCATCCGAATGATGGGGACCTCTTTGCTCATAGCCCACATTCCACCAATGTGGGGACCTCAAGCCCACAATACATGACGGGGACCTCAACGAATGCATGCTTGGTCACCACGTGACCAAGCTTCAAATGATCTCAATATGCACTTGCACGACATCTATTCCTCATCAATATACCAAGTACAATAACATCGGACATGAATAGAGCATAATCATACTTGGAGCATTCACCAATCTCAATATAAACATCATGCCAGCAACCTTACTTCGCTATCATATACCAAAAACATGCATATATGACCAAGTCTCCAACACGTTTGAAACATGCAATTGCCCCATACCCACATCTTTCATACCCAAGAATTTAACATGTACATCACAACATGTAAGATTTAGCAACGCTCAAGGGAAACATTAACCATAGCTTGCATTCATCAAGATAAAGGTAAAACTCATTACACTAACATTCGTGCAAGGCTACAGCAAGCAATCACAACAATCTTATCATACAACCGAAAATACGATATAACCCGAATACTTGCCTCAACCGTGCGACAACGGCGACGCGAAGTGGGTGCTGCCTGGGATCTCGCACACTGGACAAGAAGATAACCCCAAACTAAGACTAGCATACTGGACCAAAATCATACATAACATTACAATCGAAATCGCTAACTTCTTATCATTTCTAACTTTTCTAATTTCTAGCGATCGGTCACTGCAGACAGCAGACTTCAAAAATTCATAACTTTCTGCTCAGGAATCCAAATAGGATGATCTTGGACATTCTGGAAAGGTAATTAAAATGTCTAAATAAACTTAGTTGGGGAGACCCTCTGATTCGGCCATCTACCAGTCCTACCAATCTATTTAATCAGAGCAAACATTTCACGTTGGGTTTCTGGACAGCTATCATAACTTTCTCTACGTTCGTCCGAATTTAGTGATCTTTAGTTTTCCTGAAATCTAAGAGGATTAGCCTAGTTTTTCGTTATGGTGAGACCCTCTGGAAACCCCCCTAAATATGCGCTTCTATCAGGTTAACCAACATTAGCAATTCTGCTTCTCTCGAGAAACACAGAAATACTAAGAAATTCATAACTTTGGCTACCGAAGTCCGAATGACTTGATTTCTGTCGGCAATGAAAGGTAACTACGATATATACAAGTTTCTAGGAGACACCCAGACCCAATTCTGCCTCTAACCTAATCAAAATCAACAATCTTCTCTGCTGCAGAAAACCGACGAACTGACAACCGAAAATGTACAAATAGAAAACGACCCCAAAACAAAGAATCACGGGTTACCCTTGCGTAAACGACGAAGGAACGCTGCGTGGATGATGATCACCACGAGTTCCGATTATGGATCCTTCTTCCCTCTCCTTTCTTCTCTTCCTTCTTCCCTTCTCTTCTTTTCTTCCCTTCTTTTCTCTTCCTCTTGGCCGCCAACAAAGGAGATCCTTCTTCCATCACTTGGCCGGCAACAATGGGGACTAGGGAGGTGCAAGGGGAGAGTAACCAGGAGGGAGGTTGAGGCGCAAGGGTGGAGGAGAGGAGGGTGGGGAAAGTGGCGGCACAAGGGGGAGAGGTGGGAGAGTGGGGTGCGGCTAGGGTTTGGGAGGGGAAGTGGCGCCCCTGGCGGCCACCCCTTGCCCTCATGGGCCGGGCCCAAGCCTGTGTTGTGCTACAAATGACGTTTCCCCCTTTCTAATTGTTGTATTGAGCATTTTCCAGTGGTCCTTCCAGTAAATCCATTTAATTCTCTCCGAATAAATAACCTCCCGGCTATTTTCTTAACTCACTTTCGGATATCACATTCTACCCCTTAAAATGACTGACCCGAATTCTACCGTCATCTACTCGAAAACAACAACAACCACAACTCAAAACCAATGACCAACAAATGTACCCGACGTGAACATATCACCCAAACGTATACCCATGTCTAAACCTCAACACTCTCTCGACCTTCCCGTACTCACTCAACACCGAACATACATGATGTTACGTGCTCAGCGCACGACTCGAGAGCGATCTGGCGATACGCCAACTAGCGAGAACAAGCCAAAGTATCTTGGGTTAAACTTCCCAAAGATACCGAACCACACGACATACACACGTAACACGAAACCATCGCTCCACCTTTTAAATGAACTCTTCATCAAGCAAGGATCACCTCCTTTAACCGTAAACACACAACGTAACTCGCTTTAAACACACTCTTTTACCGACATAACCCAACTGAAAAAAAAACTCTCGTCGCAACCAAACGTTACCAACTCAGTACTGAAAAGTCAAATCCAGAAATAGGAATTAATCACATAAACCATTTCTATTTTCCAAGTGGCGCTTTGCGAATAAGCGCCACGAAACCAAATGAGAAATCACTCGAAGCCCAAATCAAATATTCCTTTATTCCTCCGAATCGAAAGAATCACACACGCCAACGTAAATGTCGAGCTCAACTTACGATAATCAATGGTCAATAAAGACAGTAACTCAAACGAGAATCGGAAAACGATTCACTTCTTGAAGAAGCATCAATTTATCGCTTTCTCTTTTAAGACCAAAATTTCCTTCAAACTATGAAATCCCAATCATCGCACAACACACTAACTTGTTACTCTTAACTTGGCGATCTCAACGCTAAGCCCAAATCGAAACACCTCGTCTACACCTTTGAAGAGGGACTCGATGATTTCACAAAACATTCTCTAACCAATTTCCTTTATTGTCGTAATTCATTTGATGATGGCACTTTAAAGTATCCCCAAATTAGATCTCTCACACGATCATATCACCTCAACCTTTTTGAGAACAAACATCTCAGATTTCACATCACACACTCTCATGTACTACATCAGAAGAGTGTTATCGACGATCATCCCACTGTTCGCAATCCACCCTTATTCTACTTCCTCTACACATAATCTTTGGGCGACTCAAAGTCCTAGCATAGCAATGCAAAGTCCACATTTAACCTCCAAGACAACTAACTTCTCATGTAAAAGATAGGGAAATTCTCAGATTAAATCCCTAAAATTTCACAATTCCAACATACTCACTCCTTAACATCATCATGAAAAAATTTTCTTGACCCGTTTACCTTTACAAATATTACAACTCCCAGAAGGTTACTCATTTAAAACCAAATCACTCTTGACATTACTCAATATTTTCTATTACCCCATTAATTGACATGACGATTCGTTTACTTTGTAATCCCACTCTCATTAAACCACATCATCAAGAATAACCATTCACAACCTCGCATTACTACCAAATTTCGATACTCTATAAAATTGATCAAGATTTCCATACTCAAGAATTCTAATGTTCCACCCTAAGTGAACAATAGATCTTGGATCACAATCACTATAGGTTCTACTAGCTGTAACAATGCAATCAGTTTAACCCCATAAGACAATCTTCCATTGAGATAGACTTCTCTCAAAGAACTATATTACGAAATTATTTCATCCTCTAATGCTCATCGAATTACTTAAAACCCAAGTTTCACAACTACAATTAATAAACACCTCAGAAGACTCAGGTGAAACGAATGGGTTGATTCTTCCTCAAAAGAAAGAGCGAATGGAATCAATTTTTTCTTATCAACTTGGAAAACATGTGCCACCGCAGTGAACACAAGACCAAGGAAAATCGTCACTTAGGCCAAGAACTCAAAAACATAAGGAAAGTCAACGATGAGGGCTCAAGCCCTACTGAAAGCGAATACCAAACCACGAATGAGAAGAAGGTAATGCCCTTTGTAAATTGATAAACTCTTATGGAACAACTGCATAAGGTTCAAGCACACTCAAATAAACTGCAAGATGCGAAATGACTTAAATTTCAAACACTTATTCTTCACTCCTTCCTTTAACAAGGAAAGTTATTCTCTGATTACTACATCACTTTGCCAGCTTAAACAAGATAAGCTTTTAAGACCATATCATAGGAGCCACTTAAGAACCAATAAAATCTTTCAATATGTCACCTGGTCGAAGCAGACTCAATCACCTCTTAGCTCAAATCGCAATTTCTTGCAGGTAATCTTACTAATATCAAGTATAATACACTCTAGACACGAATCCTTATCATCTACTATTCCATTAGAAAGCCCCCAAGGTTTCATCAGATGTTCCCATACTATCATTTCATCCCATCTTTAAAATGAGAGTATACCAAAACCAAACAACATCACTACATCAACCTCTTAAGTTTAGAAGGGGTCTACTACCCAATTGAAAAGCTCCTACCAAAACTCTTTCATCAAAGACACATTATCAACCGTTTAATTCACAATTAGATGGGCATAAGCCTCCTATTACATCATATCCTTGCAACTTTTAGTAATGCTCAACACCAAACTTCAAAGACACAATAGTTGTACTCCAACCATTCAAGTTATCGACTAGTTTCATTATGAGATCTAGTTGCTACCTATTTTCCTCTCCAAATCACATAAGTATTTGCAAGCACATATTCAATTGTTCCTCCTCATATTTAGATTTCACAACATACACTAGAACTCCAAAATCAAAATCTTCTATCGATCAAAAGTCTCAACAACACTATAACTTGATTCATCGTGTTATTCTATTTAAAAGAACCATACAAAGTTCCTCCCATAAATTCATATCCACTGATCTTCAATCCGTCCCATCGTTTGCACACAATTCCAACAATGAATCGTACTAAGAAATATGAAAATCTAGCATTTACTCTAGTTTCCCTCTCCACACAATTAAATTAATCCATTGGTACCAGAGAACCCAACAAGTTTAGCAACCTAAACGATTTTAATGGTCGAACTAATTCATCAATGTTCCATACTTCTTAATATCTCTTCTGACTCCAAATACGTATGGACATACTCTCAGTCACTACTCATATGCACAGTTCATCAAGAACTAGTAAAAATCAACATCAACTTAATCAATTTCACTTCCAGGGTTACTTATTAATATTAATTATGCATCACACCAATGGCTCAACTTGATACCCATACCATATCAAGTTAGTTGATTACAATCTCGGATTTAACCATAACAAGGTATCACAACAGATTCTAGCAATTTCCAACGAGAGAAAGATGCCTTAAACTTCAACACTCGGTATAATCCAAAAGGAACACATAGAGCCAAAGCTTTCTCATGCTAACAAACTTGCAAAATAAAACTCTCAATACCCAACTATCAAACGAATAAATGAGTCGTTCTTTGCTAAAGAGAAAGAAGGAACAACCAAGGAATTATCAATAATTGTCAATTGAGAAAGATCACAAGTAGCGACTCAACAAATGAAAAAACAATACTTGTTTGAGAGAACCATTAGAGACCATTAAAACACAACAACTACCACGAACCACGAACCCAAGAGAAAATCCATCATCCACCACAGAACAAGAATTTGCCAAGATTGAGGTCAAGAAAGAAATCAACTTTCTAGAACACTCACGCTCAACTCCTGCAACTATGGTATTCGGGGTAACTACTCTATTCGTCTACCACGAACGGTGGTATAACCTGACAAAGTTCAAGGTCACAACCACGGCCTCCACTTCTTAACAACCTTATCGACACACATAGACAATATAATCAAATATGATTATACAGATCATCTCGAGCGGTCATAGAATCGATTCATAGATATAGAATATCATAACCCATCATATCATAGTTTAACAACAAGAAAGATAGCACGAGGCAATTCAACAATTGCTCAACAAATGAAACATATCAACAGATAATGCGGAAGCAATGTAATTCCCAACCCCACCCATCAGGTACAGTGTGTCAATTTAATATTTTTCTATTAACCACGGACCTAAAGCCCGCTCGATACCAATCAGAAACACTCTACTCAGATTGAGCACCGGAATGCTACTAAAATTAAATTAAACTAAACTAAACGAAGACCAATTACAAATTTTTCAAAACCTCCTTGTATAGTCACTATACCGAGGTTCCAAGAATTAATCATGGCATTTATCAATATCTTCAAAATCAAGTTCACACAAGCATGCAAGATGATCGAATAAACTTAGTCAAGACTTACTATTCTCATTATCACAATTAACACAATACTCAAAACCATCTATGAGTGATTCTCAAGCAGTTTACTTATTCCTGAAATGAAACTAAATGGCAACGCTTTAAAGTCGTGAGGTAGTGAGTGCATCCAACATCTACTCCCTCCCATGCATGTCATTCCTGCCGGTTGTACCTAAAACACATCAAAGCAAGAGTGAGCCCAAAGACTCAGCAAGTACCAACAAGCAAGGTAGTCAGAGTCGAGATCCTGAGTCGGATCGATTTGCCCCCGGTAGGATCGAATCGTAGTATCGAATCATAGAATCGGCGATTCTACGGATTTGTAAAAATACACATATTTACCATTTATACTATAAGTTTTATGATTCTTATAAGGTTTACCACTTACTTATTACCAAAAAGGGGCAAAACACTTCTTATCACACAAATGTAAAAGCATAATGGTTCGACATGATGGGTGATATAGTTCAACTACAGGAGAACAAAGATTACCACACGATATAATATTTTGCACGCTCCTTGTTTATTTATAGTTTCATTCTCATAAATTAATATCAACAAATTTTGCTCTAAAACAAAATATCAGCAAAGCCTGACCTCTAAAAAAATTGCCCTAAGTCTCTACGAGTAGGATCGATAAGCTGTCGTGGGTTCGTAGAACCGTAAGACTCTAAGAGTAGGATCGTGATCCTAACTACCTTGAGTAGGATCGGATCGACAGTGAGACTCGGATCGGCAGGCTGTCGTGGGTTCGTAGAATCGTAAGACTCTAAGAGTAGGATCGCGATCCTAACTACCATGCCAACAAGGCTAAGCAAGTTATCATTCATAGCTTCAATAATCTAAGATAAACAATGCACCAAAGTATAGCTTTCATGCTCATGTGAATGCAACCAATGTAATGCACCTTTTCAACTTTATCTCTTTTCGCATTTTACCGGTAATACGGGGTATACAACCGTCGCCAGATATTCTTGCTCGTGCCTCGCACAGGGACCAAGAGCCTATACACCACATGTATAGGGACCTTTGCCCATCATCTGAATGATGGGGACCTCTTTGCTCATAGCCCACATTCCACCAATGTGGGGACCTCAAGCCCGTCAATACATGACGGGGACCTCAATGAAATGCATGCTTGGTCACCACATGACCAAGCTTCAGCATGATCTCAATATGCACTTGCACGACATCTATTCCTCATCAATATACCAAGTACAATAACATCGGACATGAATAGAGCATAATCATACTTGGAGCATTCACCAATCTCAATATAAACATCATGCCAAAGAACCTTACTTCGCTATCATATACCAAAACATGCATATATGACCAAGTCTCCAACACGTTTGAAACATGCAATTGCCCCATGCCCACATCTTTCATACCCAAGAATTTAACATGTACATCACAACATGTAAGATTTAGCAACGCTCAAGGGAAACATTAACCATAGCTTGCATTCATCAAGATAAAAGTAAAACTCATTACACTAACATTCGTGCAAGGCTACAGCAAGCAATCACAACAATCTTATCATACAACCGAAAATACGATATAACCCGAATACTTGCCTCAACCGTGCGACAACGGCGGACGCGAAGTGGGTGCTGCCCTTGGGATCTCGCTGCCACCTGGACAAGAAGATAACCCCAAACTAAGACTAGCATACTGGACCAAAATCATACATAACATTACAATCGAAATCGCTAACTTCTTATCATTTCTAACTTTTCTAATTTCTAGCGATCGGTCACTGCAGACAGCAGACTTCAGAAATTCATAACTTTCTGCTCAGGAATCCAAATAGGATGATCTTGGACATTCTGGAAAGGTAATTAAAATGTCTAAATAAACTTAGTTGGGGAGACCCTCTGATTCGGCCATCTACCAGTCCTACCAATCTATTTAATCAGAGCAAATATTTCACGTCAGGTTTCTGGACAGCGACAAAGAAACTATCATAACTTTCTCTACATTTGTCCGAATTTAGTGATCTTTAGTTTTCCTGAAAGCTAAGAGGATTAGCCTAGTTTTTCGTTATGGTGAGACCCTCTGGAAACCCACCTAAATATGCGCTTCTATCAGGTTAACCAACATTAGCAATTCTGCTTCTCTCCAGAAACACAGAAATACTAAGAAATTCATAACTTTGGCTACCGAAGTCCGAATGACTTGATTTCTGTCGGCAATGAAAGGTAACTACGATATATACAAGTTTCTAGGAGACACCCAGACCCAATTCTGCCTCTAACCTAATCAAAATCAACAATCTTCTCTGCTGCAGAAAACCGACGAACTGACAACCGAAAATGTACAACTAGAAAACGACCCCAAAACAAAGAATCACGGGTTACCCTTGCCGAAACGACGAAGGAACGCTGCGTGGATGATGATCACCACGAGTTCCCGATTGCGGATCCTTCTTCCCTCTCCCTTTCTTCTCTTCCTTCTTCCCTTCTCTTCTTTTCTTCCCTTCTTTTCTCTTCCTCTTGGCCGGCCAACAAAGGAGATCCTTCTTCCATCACTTGGCCGGCAACAATGGGGACTAGGGAGGGTGCAAGGGGAGAGTAACCAGGAGGGAGGTTGGGGGCGCAAGGGTGGAGGAGAGGAGGGTTGGGGAAAGTGGCGGCACAAGGGGGGAGAGGTGGGAGAGTGGGGTGCGGCTAGGGTTTGGGAGGGGGAAAGTGGCGCCCCCCTTGTCCGGCCACCCCCTTGCCCTCATGGGCCGGGGCCCAAGCCCAGGTTGTGCTACAAATGACGTTTCCCCCCCCCTTTCTAATTGTTGTATTGAGCATTTTCCAGGTGGTCCTTCCCGTAAATCCATTTAATTCTCTCCCGAATAAATAACCTCACCCGGCTATTTGCTTAACTCACTTTCGGGATATCACAGGGGGGCGCCACCCCCCTTTTCTTGCCCCTTGCAAACCCTAGCCCCTCCCTCCTTTTACCTCTCCCACCCCCCTTGGCCGCCGCCCCTTTGGCCTCCCCCTCCTGTGCACCCTACCTCCTCCCCTCCCTGGTTGTTCCTCTGTGGTGCTGCCCCTCAAGGCGTCTTCCCCGCTGCGGTGTTGGTCTCCCTCCATTGCCGGTCTTCGCAAGGATCGGGGACGACGATCGGGGGCTGTGGAACAAGAAGAGGAAATCACCACCAACTTCTTCTTCGAGGCTCGCTCAGCATCCTCTCCCACGTCGTCAAGGGTAACGATGTGTTCTTGGGATTTCTAGAAGTCATTCGTTAAGTGGGCGAGTAGTTTTGTTAATTTCCAGTCTGTCCGCGTTTCGTTCAATTCTGTCCAGTATGTTGGAGGGGTTGTTTCGGTTGTTTTTAGGCAGAATCTGAAAGTTTGGTCTCCTATAGATATCTAGGCCTCGTTCTTAAGTTTCAGTGGCCGCCAAGTTCACTTGATTCCGAGGTCCGAGTCAAAAGTTATGGATGTTTTAGTACCTGCTGCCAGAAACCTGACGAGAATAAACTGTCTGGTTATTTCCTAAATTATGAAAGGGAAATTGGTTGAAACTGAAAGTTCACCCAACTAGGTTATTGTAGAGGATTCGATGACCTTTTCAGATTGGTAAAGAACGTTCAATTTGGAGCTACCTAATAAAAGTTATGATCTTTTTATTTCTGCTGTTCGTTCTGTGGACAGATTCTGGACCGAAAGTTCAAACGATTATTAACCTATTAAATTGGCCAAATTGGTTTATCTCGTCAACTAGAGTATTGTAGATTAGTCAGTTAAAAAGCTACAGAAATTGGGTTTACCACTTTTTGACTTCCTGACACTGAGATACGGTAATTGTCGTGCTGCTGTCCAGGGACAGCTTTATAGCTGAAAACATTGATTTTAGTTTAAGCTTTGTATTAAAGACTAGAGTCATCAGGGAAGCAATGTATAACGTCGGTTAGTAGAAATGGGTATTTTTGGTGTTCTTATTGAATTTATTTCATTGGTTAGGCGGCGGAGCTTCGAGTTTAGGAACGCCATCGCTGCCAGCTAACGCGTCTCAACGCGGAAGGCAAGTACTTTGTTATTCTAAATGTTTGTGCATTGTGGTTATTGATATGAGCGTGTTGTGATAACTCTTGTGTAGTATGAAGTGAAATATCCATGTTTTGTCTCTATGTTGAATTCATGAATAGAAATGATGATAATGTTATATTCAATAAGTTGTTTCATGCATTCATTATCATTTGCCGTCCACGGGAGTGGATGAGGGAGACCATCAATTCCAGGATGGTTGAGTAAGACCCATTAATTCCAATATGGGCAATGTTGGACACCCGTATGAAACGTTCTTCATACGGGAAGTGGATCCCCATTTTGTTAAGATGCGGGCTTGAGTGAACACCGACGGGTGTTCACTGACTATACCGGTATATGTGTGTGTGCAGTCCATTCCCTTGATTTTAAGCATTCATTTCATGTCATCATAAGTACTCATTTGTGTTATGATCAATGTTGAGGCCGAGTAGGTCTTATTCATATTGACAAATGTGTTAATAATCATTGTACTTGCTGAGTCATGGACTCACCCTTGCTTTGTTTATCTATTTCTAGGTAATCGCTGATGAGGTTCTCTTGGGAGGGAGTAGACTTGCACTACTCGAATAATGCACCTCACCTTAGTTCCATTGCAAGAATGATTAAAGACTCTATTTTGTTAACTTTCAGATTGTAATAAATAAATCTAGTCATGGATGGCATTCTTTTATGATCTTTGAGGATTGAACGATGTTATTGAGAAGTTTTATGCTGTATGGTTTATGTTAAGTTGGTGGTTAGCATCTTGGCTTCTGAATAGCCAAGGTGTTAGCATCTTGGTTTATGTTATAACTGATTTTATTATTGTTTTATGAATTATTGTGAAGAACCTCCGGTATCGTCGTATACCAAAGAGGTTATGTCGAAATTTTGTGGTTTAGCTTAGGATAGTAGCATTCCAGGCTCGTGCTGAGTTGGGGTGTTACATTGCGTCTCTAGTACGGTCTAGCCTAGGACCAGCACTAACCGGCGTTGAATGATTTTTCAGCTTGCATTACTGATTTGATTGTTGCTAATCCTTGCTACATATATTACACCTGTCCAAGCTCCACTAACCAAACAGGTATTGCACCCTTGCAATCGCTTTCCTCATCACTTGTGTCACGCTTATCACGAACCAGCCACCGGTTGCACCACATGTTTGCTTTGGTAAGAATTTGCAAGAGCTTAGTAAGAGCTTGAGCGTGTGTGACTTGTGACCACCAGAACCTAGTAGTTCATAGGAAATTTTATACACTAGTGTATTTTCTTTGTTGTTACTAACAATGGCAGGTTCAGGGTCACAAGGGAGTAGGACCAACATTGAGGACGATGCACCTCTCACGTCTCGCACGAAAGACCTCATGCTGAATCAACATTCAGAGCATATTGAGGGGGTTCTAGATCGCACCAATAACGACCTTGCTGCGATTGCTACACGTGTGGAGCAGCTTGAGAGAGCTCCACCTCCTGCTGCTGTCGACATTGCACAACCACGTCGTAACCCATCTGTTGCTAGCTCATTGGCCGATGAGGTAGAAGATGAAGCAAACCCATATGTGGCTGATACAGAGTCTGATGGTGGTTTCAATCCCATCAATGATCGTGACCATCGACAACGACGCTTCAATCGACAAGGTATGAGAAGAGACCCACCACGTGAGGTACGTGATCGTAATGATGCATTTGGAAAAATTAAATTCACTATGCCACCTTTTGCTGGCAAATATGATCCTGATGCTTACCTCACATGGGAGTTAGCCGTAGATCAAAAATTTGCATGCCATGACTTTCCTGAAAATAAAAGGGTTAGGGCTGCTACTAGTGAGTTCACTGATTTTGCATCTATTTGGTGAAATGAATTGTGCCGTAATGAACAACACATACCTAGAACATGGGATGCTTTGAAGAGAGCTATGAGAGCTAGATTTGTGCCTTCATATTATTCTCGTGATTTGCTAAATAAATTACAATGTTTAAGAAAAGGTAGTAACACCATAGAAGATTACTATCAAGAAATGCAAATTGGTTTGTTACGTTGTGGTTTGGAAGAAACTGAAGATGCTAAAATGGCTAGATTTTTAGGAGGGCTTAATCGACATTCGTGATATTTTAGATTATAAGGAGTATAATTCTATCACCCGTTTGTTCCATCTTGCTTGCAAAGCTGAACGTGAAGTGCAGAGAAGACAGTCTCGCTCCCAAGGCTCTGTTGGAGTTTCTTTTGCAGGTAGGCAGAATCAAGCGCAGTCTTCGGGCAGGGCATCACCTCCTGTTGTCCCTGCCACTCCTAACCGTTGTAGGATCAAGGATAACCGACTAGAGGGGGGTGAATAGGAGGTTTTAAAACTTTTAAACAATTTTACGAGATAAGTTAATTAACAACTTAGTCTAAACAAGTTATACTTCGATCTAAACAATACAAGCACAAATATCAAGCTAGAAATATAAATGCGGAAGAGTAAAGACTAGAAATAACCACAATGACACAACGATGTTTTCCCGTGGTATCGAAGACTTGTCGGTCTTCACTAGTCCACGTTGAGGGAGCTTGAACCAATCAAGCCAGCTCCACGATAAGCCTTTCCTCGATCACTATTGGTCGTTCTTCCTCCACTCCGAGATGGTGAACACCGAACCACTCACAATTTGGGCACCGGCCTCTTCACAATCTTCTTGAAGAGATCACCGTGCAATCACCGCTAAGCCGCCTAGGAGTTTGGCAAAACTCCAAGAGTAACAAATCAAGGACCTTCACTTGACGACACTCAAGTGCAAGAGGATCAACTAGAATGATGAATGCACTTAAATGAGCTCAACAACCTCACAAATAGTGAACAAGTAAATTTGAGGAGTTGAAAGGATGCACAAGGCTCAAAGGATGTTAAATGTGGTCTAGCTTTTTGTCCTTGAGCAGGTGGGGGGTATAAATACCACCCACCAACAAATATAGCCGTTGGAGAGGAAATCCACATAAAACAGCGAATCACAGTACTACCGCCAAGTAGATGCGGTACTACCGCACTTTACCTACTTGCACAGTAACGGCTAGAAGAGAAGACAATAAATGCACTGACATAGCCGTTTGAAATGCAGAGTGGTACTACCGCCACGAACATGCGGTACTACCGCTTTCCCAGTCATACCGCCCGAAGGCAGCGGTACTACCGTTCCACGAGAAAAACCAAACTGCATTGCTTCTGGAAAACACGTACCGTCGAATAGTCGGTACTATCGGGGGTGAGCGGTAGTTCCGCGTTTGCACAGCGGTACTTCCGTTTTGAGGGGTGACCCCGAGACACCCAGAAAACATGTTCTCTGGAAAAAAAACATACCGTCACTAAGTCAGTACTACCGCAGGTGTGCGGTAGTTCCGCTTTTCAACAGCGGTGCTACCGTGATGAGGAATAACACCGAGACCCCAGACAACATGCTCTCTGGAAAAAACATACCTTCTTTTATGCGGAACGACCGGAGTGTGGTAGTACCGCACTACAATCCTTGCCAGTGTTGTTCTCCGTAGTACCGCGTGATCACGCCGGTACTACCGAATATCTAGACAATGCAACGGATGCTTTTCAGGAAAAAAAAACAATTTCATGCATGATTCTAAATTGATCCACAACGCACATGAATGGCTATCAAGTTACTTGAACATGATCCCTCTTAATAGTACGGTATTTATCCTATAATCCGGTCTTCCAACCAAATCTCCTAAGACCGGTAAAAGGTAAAAGATTTTTAATCTACTTGTACCTTGTCTTTGAACTAATTTTATCTTCACGATATCCTTTAGCATGCAGCTTCATGATCGTACTTACCATTTGGACTTAACCTTGCAAATACTCAACAAACACAAAAGTCCATTTAACACATATCATCATTAATTACCAAAACCAGATTTTAGGGACCTAGATGCTTTCAATCTCCCCCTTTTTGGTAATTGATGACAACATAACTAATGTTTGAGGAAGATTGATTTGAATATACTCCTTGTGTGAAACAGGTATATATTCTATTTCTAACTTAACAAAATAATTCTAATAAAGAGTTCAAAAAAATTTGCAGAGAATTTTATTCTTGTTAAGTTGGAATAAAGAAAGCTCCCCCTAAACATGTGCATATAAGGTATGGACGGGCTTTGCAAGCACAACAGTTTTAAGGATTTTAGCAGAGTTTCTTTAACATGTTAGATTTCGAGGGAAATGCAAGTAATAAGAGAAGCTTAAATGACAATTGCATTTCAAGAGAGAGAAAACACAGATGATAATCAACAAGTGCAACAGATAATTAACAATACACTGAATAAGCACAACGTACTGAATAAGCACAACGTTAACTATTATAGTCAAACGCAATCAAAATAAGTTCAAACAAGCTCCCCTTACAATCAATACTATTACTATTTCTACTTCTCCCCGTTTGGCATCAAAGTACCAAAAAAACATCAAACAGAGGGACCCGGAGAAGAAGGAGCTGCTGGATCCTGAGAAACTGAAGCCTGAGGAGGACGAACAGCCGTAGGAGGAGCTGAAGTAGCTGGAGCTGGAGAGACTAGAGCAACAGTAGCCTGAGGTGCTGTGACCACTATATGAGGAGCACCAGGTGGAGTACGAGGGCGACGACGTGTGAAACGCAGAGGAGATGATGGACGCGGAAGAGGTGGAAGACGATGTTCCATAGAGTCAACTGTCTCTATTAGGGCGGCAAGTCTGTTGTTAGTCTCATTCTGAAAGTCTGTAAGAGCTGTCCTCATCTCCTGCTGAGTGACCTTAATCTGCATCAGATTATTAAGAATGAGAGTTTGAGTGGTAAGAATCTGAGCGAGAGTGGCTTGGCTCTGAGAGCCTTCTGCAGCTGCCTCCTCTGGGGCAATATGTTCTGGCTGAGCTACATGCTCTTGCTGTGCTGGCTGAACAGGAGGTCCTTCTCTTGGCTTATAGGCTTTATGAACAGTGCCTAAACCTCCTTGGTACTCAATTTTGCTGAGTATTAGGGCCATGATAAAAGGAGCATGATAAATCCTTTTTACCCTGTCATCTTTTGATGAAGCTATACTTCTGATTATGACATCTGCTACATCAAACTTCTTCCCCTTTGAGATAAGATCAATAATGTTCCAAGCATGTCCACGCACAGCATCAAAATTTTCACTCTTAGGAAGAATAGTGTGATTAATAATCCTATTAATCAAACTGGAAATGGGTAGCAAGCCATGAATTTTTCCCGAACAAACTCGAATTTCGTCATAATGCTCATTCAATTAGGACCATCGTAGCAGTCCGTCATAAATCTTTTCCCACTTGCTGGAAGAAGATACTCGCAGGACACGCTCAAAGTCAGTCTTAATACACTCCACATAGCGTGTCACTGTCATCCATTTCATCTTGGTAAAATCTGGAGAGATATAGAGAGTGGCATAGAATTGCCTTATGATTTCCTGATCATAATCATGCTTCAAAGAGACAAGTTCATGAAGACCAGCTTGCTGAAACATCTCATATATGCCATTATATTTTTCCAGATTGTTAATGTGTGGCCATTTTATCCACTTGTGGTCAGCAAACTTTCTGTTCTGGCCATATACCTCCTCATAGACTTGCTCTTGGAATTTTGTATGAAATCTGGGATTGATTGAGTTACTAGGCAGGAGGTACTGATCCTTGTGTCGCAGAACAGCATAGTCATCACCTGATATGAGCCTTAAATTAATTTGAGGCTCTTCTTGATCTTCCATCTCTTCATCAGATGCTGCTGGAATTTCTTCTTCTGAATCAGATCCAGAACCTGGCCCAGCTTGTGAGGATACTTCCTCATCTTCAGAATCATAATTCGCTGGACCTTTGCCTTTGTCATGAGATTCTTCTATTGGATCTTCAGGAGGATGGGAGGAAGAAGATTGACCTCTACGAGGTCCAACTGATTGGCGAGTGGCATTCCTTGTCCTTGCCATCTGAGTAATGAGATGAAAGGTTATAAGGAGATCAAAGGATCAAACCAACTAGGATCAAAATGAATGAAATGACATTTGTGGTTCTGTCAGTAAAAACGGTAGTACCGCAAATCTTGGCCGGTAGTACCGCGTCCGGTAGTACCGAGCTCAAAGAGCGGTAGTACCGTGCACGGTAGTACCGTGTCCAAAGGGCGGTAGTACCGCTTTTACAGATCCGGTTCTAGGGTTTTGATTTTTAAGAGAAAATCGATGTTTATTGTGGTTTGAATCCAGGGAATAGATGTATAAACATCATTAAACATCAAATAAGTTGATTTGCCCAACTAGAACCTCATAGAACAGCAGCATTTTAGATCATTTTAGATTTAGTCCTAGGGTTTGAGATAATCCGGTAAAAGTGAGGATTTTAGATGATTTACCTCGAAGATCGGAGGAGTGGAACCCTAGAGATGCTAGGAATCACCAGGGAGTGAAGAATCGCCGAAGAGATTTGAGGATTTTAGAGTGGATTTGGGAGTTCTTTGGGAAGAAGAGAGAGAAAGAGAGAGAGCGCCCGAGAGAGGAAAAAGAAAGAGAGAAATGGTAATACCGTTCGGAGAGAGAGAGAGAACCGGGTGAAAAGAACAGAACCCGTGAAGCGGTAGTTCCGCTTTTTACCTCCGGTAGTACCGCACTGCGGTAGTACCGTGATTCAACGCCGGTAGTTCCGATTTTCTCGGGGACTACAAAGATCAGCTTTGGATTCCTTCGAGATTTAGAATAATTTGCAAATGATCCTTAGCTTTACACTCAGATAAATATTGTTAAGGATCATTATGCATAGAATAGACTAATGTCTATAAAAGAGAATATAGTTTTTATGAACATAGATATTCTTAATAATAATATTTTGAAAACATTTTCTTTCAAAAAAATTCAATAACACCCAATCAACTAAGATACATGAGGCAAGATTTCAACCAACATTTGAATAATCTATGACATTTAATTCATTCCTCAATTTGCAAACCGGCCTTCATCTAGTGGTTTGGTGAAAATGTCTCTAATTGATCTTCGGTTCGATGTGGCTAATTTCAATATCTCCTTTGCCCACATGATCTCTTAGGAAATGGTGGCGAATATCTATATGCTTGGTTCTTGAGTGTTGGACCGGATTATTTGCTATTTTAACCGCACTTTCATTATTACACAAAAGAGGCATATTATCAATTTTAATTCCGTAATCCATCAAAGTTTGCCTCATCCATAGCAATTGAGCACAACAACTACCCGCGAAAACATATTCGGCTACAGCGGTGGATAAAGCTACGGAATTTTGTTTCTTGGATGACCATAATACTAAGGATCTCCCTAAGAATTGACAACTTCCTGAGGTGCTTTTTCTATCCACTTTGCAACCCGCATAATCGGAGTCCGAGTATCCAATTAAATCAAACTTAGCACCTTTAGGAAACCATAGGCCAATGCTGGAGGAATGCTTTAAATATCTTAGTATTCTTTTTACGGCCATCAAGTGGCACTCTTTTGGAGATGCTTGAAACCGTGCACATATGCAAACACTAAACATAATATCTGGCCTAGATGCGGTGAGATAGAGCAAACTACCAATCATAGATCTATAAAGCTTTAAGTCTACTGATTTACCTCCCTCATTTAGGTCGAGGTGACCGTTGGTTGCCATTGGAGTTTTGATAGGTTTTGCATCCTCCATACCAAATCTCTTGATCAAGTCCTTTGCATACTTTGTTTGGCTTACGAATGTTCCATCTTTGAGTTGCTTGATTTGAAGTCCAAGAAAATAGCTAAGTTCTCCAATCATGGACATTTCAAATTCCCTGGACATCATATCACCAAATTCTTTGCAAAAGTCTTGATTAGTAGAACCAAATATGATATCATCAACATAAATTTGACATACAAAAAAATCATCATCCAACACTTAAGTGAACAATGTTGAATCAATTTTCCCGATTTTAAATCCTTTTGAAACTAGAAAATCTCTAAGGCGTTCATACCATGCTCTAGGAGCTTGTTTAAGACCATAGAGCGCCTTGGAGAGTTTATAGACATGATTAGGATTCTTAGGATCTTCAAAACCGGGTGGTTGTTCAACAAAAACAAGTTTGGATATTTCTCCATTTAAAAAGGCACTTTTGACATCCATTTGAAATAATTTAATATCAAAGCATGATGCAAAAGCAAGTAATATACAAATTGACTAAAGTCTAGCTACGGGAGCAAAAGTTTCACCGAAATCCAAACCTTCGACTTGAGAGAAACCTTGTGCGACCAATCTTGCTTTGTTTCTTATAACCATACCATTTTCGTCTTGCTTGTTTCTAAACACCTATTTTGTACCGATGACATTGTGTTCTTTGAGTCGATCCACCAATGTCCAAACTTCGTTTCGGATGAAATTATTAAGCTCTTCATGCATTGCAATCATCCAATCCGGATCTTCATGTGCTTCATCTATATTCTTTGGCTCAAAAGAAGAGACAAAAGAGTAATGTTCACAAAATAAGGCAACACGAGATCGAGTTTGAACACCCTTACTTACATCACCCAATATTTGATCTATTGGATGGTCTTTTGCCATCGCATTGTGGATTTTTGGTGGTAGGTTGGATGGTTGATCATCTTCATTATTGTTTTCTTCCACTTGAATTTGACTTGTTGTGGAAGAGGTAGGAGGTTCAACTTGAGTAGAAGATGACGGTTCATCTTTAGGTTTGATGTCGCCAATTTGCATATTTTCCATAGCCTTTCTTAACAATTCATCACCTACATCATCCAAATTCTCATGCCCTTCTTGGGAGCTGTTAGTTTCATCAAATTGAACATCGTGTCTTTCCTCAACTAAACCGGAGTTTTGATTAAAGACACGATATGCCTTGCTATTTGAGGAGTAACCAAGCAAGAAACCAACATCACACCGACTTGCAAATTTTGAAAGACGAATACCCTTTTTCAAAATGTAACATTTGCAACCAAAGACACGAAAATAAGAGATGTTCGGTTTTCTTCCAACAAGGAGTTCATAGGAAGTCTTTTTCAAAAGGCGATGCAAATAGAGACGATTTGTGGCATGACAAGCGGTGTTAATTGCTTCCACCAAAAGCTATCTAAGTATTATATTCATCAAGCATTGTCCTAGCCATTTCAATTAATGTACGATTTTTCCTTTCTACAACTCTATTTTGCTCCGGAGTGTAGGTTGTGGAAAGTTCGTGCTTTATTCCAAGTTCATCACAAAAGTATTCAACTTTAGTATTTTTGAACTCGGAACCATTATCAATACGGATTTTCTTTATTTTGAAATCAAATTCATTTTGAGCCCGTTTAGCAAAGCTTTTGAAAATTCCGGAGGTTTCGCTCTTGTCATCTAGAAAGAACACCCATGAATATCTAGAGTGATCATCCACGATAACTAAACAATAGCTATTTCCCCCGATTCTCTTATAGGTTGTTGGCCCAAACAAATCCATATGTAAGAGTTCCAATGGTCTAGAGGTTGACATGATACTCTTGGAAGGGTGAGAGCTTGCGACTTGTTTACCGGCTTGACAAGCACTACAAAGTCGATTTTTCTCAAACTTCACATCTTTCAAGCCAACAACTAGATCATGTTTAAAAAGCTTTTTAAGTTGAATCATGCCAACATGAGCTAGCCTTCTATGCCAAAGCCAACCCAAAGAAGTTTTTGCAATTAAACAAGTTTGTAGACATGAAGCATTTGAGGAGAAATCTACCAAGTAAAGATTTCCAAATCTAAAACATTTGAAAACTAAAGCATTATCCTTTTCATTTGAAATTGAAACACCTTCATTAGAGAATGAACAAATTAAACCGAGATCACAAATTTGAGCGACGGATAATAAATTAAAATTTAGTGATTCAACTAAAGATACATTAGAAATGGAAAGGTCATTTGAGATAGCAATTTTACCCAATCCTATTACCTTTCCTTTACTATTATCTCCAAAGGTGATCTTGTCACTTCCTTTTACGTTCTCGAATGTGGTGAACATTTTTCTATCACCGGTCATGTGTTGAGTGCATCCACTATCAAGCACCCAATGTTTTCCACCGGTCTTGTAGTTCACCTACAAAACAAGAATCAAGTTCTTTTAGGTACCCAAATTTGTTTGGGTTCTTGGAGGTTAGTGACCAAGGTTTTAGGCACCCAAATAGCATTCTTTTTAGCGCCTAAAATCGAAGTGCTAATAAATCTTGCAATTATTTTACCATCTATAGATTTCTTAAGCATATAGCAAGAATCATAAATACCATAGGTTTTAACATTAGTATTTAAGCAAGCATTTGATATGTGTCCTACCTTACCACATTTATTGCAATATTTACCACTTTGCTTAACAAACTTTGGAGGTTTGTTTACCGGTTTCTTACCTTTCTTGGGCATATACCCAAGTCCCTCCTTATTGAATGAGCACCTTTGCCCACTCAACAACTTGTCAAGGGCTGCTTTACCCTTAAAGCATCTTTCCAAGCTTTTGCTTAGCTTGGTGACTTGCTCTTTCAACTCGTTGTTTTCAACAATTAGTAAATGATCACAAGTATTTGTAATTGAATCATCATTTGAGCAACAAGATATGCATAGCAAATCATCACAAGAAGTAGAGGTACTAGACATGGATTTTTTATTTGACATATTTTCATCTCTAGGCATCTCATTCATTAAATCACAAGTAATACCAATATTTGAATGAGATTTTTCTATATCTTTTAGAAGGAGAGAATCATGAGCTTCCTTTAGCTCCTCATAAGAGTCTTTTAGAGAGATATACTCTTTATTTAAGACTTTAAATTTTGATTTCTCTTTTCCAATATACTCATTTAAATCTTCAACCATGTCCATTAAATCATCATATGAAGGAGCATCATTTTCAAAGGATTTTACCTTATCTCCTTTTGCCATAAGACATGTAGGAGACGCGAAGAGTGAAGGAGCCTCCTTTATGGCGATGCCGACAAGTCCTCTTTTCTTAGAAGACTCTTCATCACTTGATTCGGAGTCGGAATCCGAATATTCTTTATCGGAATCGCACTCTCCAATGTGAGCTTCATTTTTGCCCTTTTTGTGAAGCCTTTTGAAAAGCTTCTTCTTTCCATCGAGTTCCTTCTTCTTTGATGATTTATCTTTGTCATCCTTCTTGTTGGGGCAATTTTAGAATATGTGCCCCTTCTCATCACATCCATAACAACGAATGTTGCTATATCGCTTGTTGTCACTTGAGGATTGCCCTTTCTTGAACTTGTTGAAGTTGAAGTTTCGATGTGGGCGTCTTCTCATCAATTTCTTCATTCTCCTCACAAGAAGAGCATATTCTTCATCCGAGTCTTCCTCTTCATCCTCGTCGTCACTTGACTCGCTTTAGCCTTGAAAGCGGTAATTTTCTTTTTGGATGAAGATGACTCCAAGAGCTCTTCCTTGTCCTTCTTGTATAGTTCGTTAGTGATGAGGTTGCCCAAAAGTCCGGTTGGTGTCATTCTTGGCAACTCGGGAGAGTTGAGAAATAATATCACCAACGTCTCATATTTATCCGGGAGGGCCCTAAGCATTTTGCGCACAACATCAACATCAAGAAGGTTAGTACCAAGACCTTTGAGTTCATTCACAATGTTGTTGAGTCTTGAATACATCTCGGTGATGTTTTCATGAGGCAACATTATGAATGTCTCATATTTAATCCGAAGCCTATGCAATTTGGTTTCTTTGACCGTGGATGTGCCCTCATGAATTTCGGAGAGGGTGGTCCAAATAGCATGAGCGGTTTCCAAATTGCTCACTCTATTGAACTCATCCGCGTTCAAGGCACCAAAGAGAGCATTCATTGCTTGAGCATCTAAATGAGCATTACGTTCATCTTGAACCGTGAGGATTGTTGGATCAAGAGGCATAACATAACCTTCATTTACAATTTTCCATATGTTCGGACTCATGGCTTTTAAGAAAATAGACATTCTAATTTTCCAATAAGAATAATTTGAGCCATCAAACAAGGGAGCCTTTCCTATATGCATACCCTCACTAGCCATCCTTTCTCTCTTAGACGGTAAAGTCTAACAAATTGAGAGACCAAGCTCTGATACCACTTGTAGGATCAAGGATAACCGACTAGAGGGGGTGAATAGGAGGTTTTAAAACTTTGAAACAATTTTACGAGATAAGTTAATTAACAACTTAGTCTAAACAAGTTATACTTCTAGCTAAGCAATAAAAGCACAAATATCAAGCTAGAAATATAAATGCGGAAGAGTAAAAACTAGAAATAACCACAATGATACAACGATGTTTTCCCGTGGTATCGAAGACTTGCCGGTCTTCACTAGTCCACGTTGAGGGAGCTTGAACCAATCAAGCCGGCTCCACGTATTAAGCCTTTTCTCGATCACTATTGGTCGTTCTTCCTCCACTCCGGAGATGGCGAACACCGAACCACTCACAATTTGGGCACCGGGCCTCTTCACAATCTTCTTGAAGAGATCACCGTGCAATCACCGCCAAGCCGTCTAGGAGTTTGGCAAAACTCCAAGAGTAACAAATCAAGGACCTTCACTTGACGACACTCAAGTGCAAGAGGATCAACTAGAATGATGAATGCACTTAAATGAGCTCAACAACCTCACAAATAGTGAACAAGTAAATTTGAGGAGTTGAAAGGATGCACAAGGCTCAAAGGATGTTAAATGTGGTCTAGCTTTCTGTCCTTGAGCAGGTGGGGGTATAAATACCACCCACCAACAAATATAGCCGTTGGAGAGGAAATCCCCATAAAACAGCGAATCGCGGTACTACCGCCAAGTAGATGCGGTACTACCGCACTTTACCTACTTGCACAGTAACGGCTAGAAGAGAAGACAATAAATGCACTGACATAGCCGTTTGAAATGCAGAGCGGTACTACCACCACGAACATGCGGTACTACCGCTTTCCCGGTCATACCGCCCGAAGGCAGCGGTACTACCGTTCCACGAGAAAAACCAAACTGCATTGCTTCTGGAAAAAATGTACCGTCGAATAGTCGGTACTACCGGGGGTGAGCGGTAGTTCCGCGTTTGCACAGCGGTACTTCCGTTTTGAGGGGTGACCCCGAGACACCCAGAAAACATGTTCTCTGAAAAAATGTACCGTCACTAAGTCGGTACTACCGCAGGTGTGCGGTAGTTCCGCTTTTCAACAGCGGTACTACCGTGATGAGGAATAACACCGAGACCCCAGACAAGATGCTCTCTGGAAAAAACATACCGTCTTTTATGCGGAACGACCGGAGTGCGGTAGTACCGCACTACAATCCCGGTTGTACCGTTCTCCTGTAGTACCACGTGATCACGCCGGTACTACCGAATATCTAGACAATGCAACAGATGCTTTTCAGGAAAAAAAAAACAATTTCATGCATGATTCTAAATTGATCCACAAAGCACATGAATGGCTATCAAGTTACTTGGACATGATCCCTCTTAATAGTACGGTATTTATCCTATAATCTTGTCTTCCAACCATATCTCCTAAGACCGGTAAAAGGTAAAAGATTTTTAATCTACTTGTACCTTGTCTTTGAACTAATTTTATCTTCACGATATCCTTTAGCATGCAGCTTCACGATCGTACTTACCATTTGGACTTAACCTTGCAAATACTCAACAAACACATAAGTCCATTTAACACATGTCATCATTAATTACCAAAACCAGATTTTAGGGGCCTAGATGCTTTCAACCGTCCCCTACCCCCCCTCGGGCCGTGGGCGACCAGCAAGCACCACTCCCACTCCCCGAGCCTCTAACGCAAGCAAATCAACTTCAGTTCAGCAAGCTAAGAGTTCTACTTTAGTTGCTTCCACCGGGAGAACGCGAGACATACAATGCCATCGATGCAAAGGCTTCGGGCACATGATGAGAGATTGCCCAAATCAGCGAGCACTTCTTGTTCGAGATGATGGTGAGTATACCTCAGCTAGTGATATTGATGAAGAACATGCATTACTTGTAACTGACCCCGCAGGCGAGCAATATGAATCTGAACACGACGAAGAATGTTTTGGAGCTGAAACAAGTGATAAGTTTTTAAGCATAATTGTGAGGCGTGTCCTGAGTGCTCAAATGGAGCGTGCATAACATAATCAACGCCACAATCTGTTTCAAACAAAATTTGTGGTCAATGAGCGTTCTTGTCGTGTGATTATTGATGGAGGAAGTTGCAACAATTTAGCTAGCATTGATATGGTTGAGAAGCTTGCCTTGACCACACAACAACACCATAGTCCTTACTACATTCAATGGTTTAATTCATGTGGTAAGCTGAAGGTAACTCGCATTGTGAGAGTACACTTTTCTATTGGTTCATATCATGATTATGTTGATTGCGATGTCGTACCTATGCAAGCCTGTTCATTACTATTAGGTAGACCATGGCAATATAATAAAGATATTGTGCATCATGGTAGGACAAATCAATATACTCTCATATCAAAAGGAAAGCGAGTGACTTTGCTGCCCATGTCTCCGGAAGCAATTTTAAAAGATGAATTAGATAGAGCTAATAGAGAAAAAGAGAGTAGCAAAAGTGAAAATCAGATTGTAGCTAAAGAACTTGCACCGCACAAGAAGAAGGAACCTAGTTCTAAGAAAGGTGAAATTAAATTGAAAGGTTCTGTTTTGTTAGCTACAAAGTCTGATATTAGTGAGGTAGAAGCTGGTCATTCTGTTTGCTATGCTTTAGTGTGCAAGGCAGCTTTCTTTTCATTTGAGGATATGCCCTCTTCCTTGTCTCCTGCTGTTGCTCATCTTTTGTAGGAGTATCATGATGTATTTCCAAGTGAAGTACTGCTGGGGCTGCCCCCAATTAGGGGCATTGAGCATCGATTGACTTCATCCAGTGAGCTTCCTACCCAACCGCGCCATACCGAACAAACCCGGAGGAGACTAAGGAGATTAAGCGTCAAGTGCAAGACTTGCTTGACAAAGGGTATGTACGCGAGAGCCTTAGTCCATGTGCTGTTCCTGTACTTTTGGTTCCAAAGAAAGATAGCTCATGGCATATGTGTGTTGATTGTAGAGCTATCAATAATATTACCATTAGATATCGTCACCCTATTCCTAGGTTAGACGACATGCTTGATGAATTAAGTGGCTCTACTGTGTTTTCAAAAGTTGACTTGCGTAGTGGATATCACCAAATTCGCATGAAATTAGGAGATGAATGGAAAACAGCGTTCAAAACTAAGCTCGGTCTATATGAGTGGTTAGTGATGCCTTTTGGTTTAACTAATGCGCCTAGTACTTTCATGAGATTGATGAACGAAGTTTTGCGTGCTTTTATTGGGAAATTCATGGTGGTATATTTTGATGACATATTGATATATAGCAAGTCACTTGAGGAACATCTTGATCACTTACGTGTTGTTTTTAATGTTCTACGAGATGCACGTTTATTTGGTAACCTTGAGAAGTGCACTTTTTGCACCGATCGAGTATCGTTTCTTGGCTATGTTGTTACTCCACAGGGCATTGAAGTTGATCAAGCCAAGATCGAGGCTATAAAGAGTTGGCCGACTCCTAACACGGTCACACAAGTGCGGAGTTTTCATGGACTTGCTGGATTTTATCGACGCTTCGTCAAGGATTGCTGCACCATTGAATGAGCTCACCAAGAAAGGTGCTCCTTTCCATTGGGGCCTTGCACAAGAACAATCATTCAACCTTCTGAAAGATAAGCTCACACATGCACCACTTCTCCAACTTACTGATTTTGGTAAGACCTTTGAGCTTGAATATGATACTAGTGGAATTGGGATTGGAGGTGTGTTACTGCAAGAAGGTAAACCTGTTGCTTATTTTAGCGAAAAATTGAGTGGGCCTTGTTTGAACTATTCTACTTATTGTAAGGAATTATTTGCTCTCGTTCGAATGTTAGAAATATGGCAGCATTATTTATGGCCTAAAGAGTTCGTTATACACTCAGATCATGAATCTTTAAAACACATTCGTAGTCAAAGTAAACTGAACCGTCAACATGCTAAATGGGTAGAGTTCATTGAATTGTTCCCATATGTTATCAAACACAAGAAAGGGAAAGAGAATGTTATTGCTGATGCTTTGTCTAGGCGTTATACCATGTTATCTCAACTTAATTGTCGAATTTTTGGGCTGAAAACAATTAAAGAACTTTATGCTCAAGATGATACTTTTACAGATGCCATGCTGAATTGTACAGAGGGAAAGAGTTGGAATAAATTTGTGTTGAAAGATGGATTCTTGTTTAGAGCTAACAAGCTATGCATTCCAGCTAGCTCCGTTCGACTTTTGTTGTTACAGGAGGCGCATGGCGGAGGATTGATAGGACACTTCGGTGTCAAGAAGACTAAGGACATTCTGGCCGAGCACTTCTATTGGCCTCGAATGAGGGGCGACGTTGAGCGCTATGTGTCTCGCTACACTACATGCAATAAAGCTAAGTCCCGACTTAATCCACACTGTTTATATATGCCTCTTTCTGTGCCTAGTGTTCCTTGGGAGGATATTTCAATGGACTTCATTTTAGGACTGCCTAAAACAAAGAAGAGAAGAGATAGTGTTTTTGTTGTTGTGGATAGATTTTCTAAAATAGCCAATTTTATACCTTGTCATCAGAGCGATGATGCTACAAATGTTGCTAATTTGTTTTTTTGAGAGATCGTTCGCCTACATGGAGTGTCCAATACCATTGTTTCAGATCGGGATGCGAATTTTTTGAGTCACTTTTGACGCACCCTTTGGGCGAAATTGGGGACCAAGCTACTGTTTTCTACTACTTGTCATCCCCAAACGGATGGACAAACTGAAGTTGTCAACCGCACGTTATCCACTATGTTGAGGGCTATTTTGAAAAAGAACTTAAAGATGTGGGAAGAATGCTTATGTAATACTCCGGAAGTGTGGGAAGTCAAGAATCGGATTAATAAAAATTAATCGGTAGAGAATTATTATTCGGGGAAGAGAAATTTATTGAATTTTCAAGTGCAATATAGTTTAGAGAGGGATTTCTCTTAACAGGAAAGTATCCATCAGTGATTATGTAATATCCTGTTTAACATTAGAGAATTAATTGAAATGAGAAAGGTATTTAACAGGAATTAAAAGAGAAATCAGTTTTTTAGAGGAGATTTAATCTTGGGCTTTCATCCCACGTTGTTTGGCCCAAGTGGGAAGTTGGTTTAAGAAGGGCCAACCAAACCCTAGGTCTTTTTACTGTAGCACGCAGCTACAGTACCCGCCGCCCTGTAGCAACCTCCTCCCTTTGCTGCCACGCCTCCATGTCGCCCCTTTGCTGCTCCTTGCTACTGGTCTTCGGGAGGAAGAAGAAGGGAGAGAAAGGAGGAGAAGAAGGGGATCTTCTTCATGGATTCAACCAGCATTTCCCAAAGGTTCTACAAGGGTAACGAGATGCCTTCCCCGCTGTTTGATCCTTAGTAGATGCGAAACCGATTAGAATTGTTGGTTAATTGTTGGGCTGCAGAAGATTCAATTCTGTCCAGTACCTTGCGTGGGTTTTTCGTGTATTTAGAGGCTGAATTTTAAGATTCCATCTCCTAGAGATATGTGGGATATGTTGTTATCTTTCAGTAGCCGCGAAGATCACTCGATTCCGATGTCTGAGTCAAAAGTTATGATCATTTTATTATCTGCTGCCAGAAATCTGACGAGAATAATCTGTCTGGTTATTTCTTAAAATATGAAAGGAATTTGGTAGAATCTGAACGTTCACCCAACTAGGTTATTGTAGGTAATTCGATAACCTTTTCAGATTGATAAAGAACGATCAATTTGGAGTTACCTATTAAAAGTTATAGTCATTTTAGTTTTGCTGTTCGATTGTGTAGGCAGTTTCTGTACTGAAAGTTCAGACAATGGTTAGCCTAATATTATGGCCGAATTGGTTTATCGTGTCAACTAGAGTATTGTAGATTATTCAGTTAAGAATTTACAGCAATTGGGTTTACCTCATTTTGACTTCCAGTTCATGAGTTATGTCATTTACCGTGCTGCTGTCCAGAATCAGTATATGGCAGGAAACGTTGTTTTTCGTTTCAGCTTTGTAAACTCGTTTTGAGTCGTCAAGTAAGCGTTGTAGAATGCCGATTAGTAGCGCTGAGTATATTATGTCTTAATTGAAATTATTTTACCTGTTTAGGAGGTGAAGCCTCAGGTTTAGGAGTATCGCTTTGTCGGCTAACGCGTCGCATCGTGGAAGGCAAGTAAATGTAGCGGTTGTGCTACGGTTTAACCCGTTTTCTTACTATTTGCACTATGCATGATTGACGTAATGTTAAATGATATGCCATGGTTACATGTTTTCCAAGTAAAAATGTGGTGGCAAGATATTAATCAATTGCTATGTTTGGATGAGTTTGGGTAGTATCGTGGTAATTCGCTTAATGAGCCAATGCGGAATATGAAAATAAACTCAAGGTGGACATGTTATTAATTCCTTGTGGTTATTTTCATGATGATCATGTGGTGGTCTATGTGATAGAGTTCCATCTATATCGATTGATTTTGATCTTGGTGAATCGGTGTGGGTTATGTGGTAATGGTCTTATGACACGATGGTATTGTGCTTAATGAGACACATGTGGATTATGAGAAAATATTCATGATGAGTATGTTGTTGACCTTCGTGGTTAAATTCTTGTGGTTTATGATTATCATATCATTCATGACATATCATGACATTTGCATTGTGGATGTCGCCGCTTATAGCCGCGATCAGACTTGGTACAACATCGTGCATTGCCAGAAAGACGATGCATACCTTTACCTTGTTGGGTAAAGGTGCAGTGGAGCATAGCATACATATGCATTACATTGTGGAAAGATCATTTGCATACTTGTGCAAGATATTGAGGTGAAGTTATTTTTGCAAACAAACGCAACTTCACGCTTGCAATGTGGAAATTGACTCATGAGAGTCTCTTGTGGTATGAGTAATGTGGTTGTGGTTGTGGAATGGGGTTCACCCTTGTGGTATGGTAGAGGTTGTGGTTGTGGCATGAGATTCTTCTCTCTTGTGGTAATTGTGGATAGCAGATTGTGGATGCGAGAAATAGTAAAGTTATGAGGTAAAACACGCTAATACTTTATTGTCATTGGTAGTGGTAGTGGTGATTAACATGGAGCAGTTGATCAAGATTCAATTGTTAATATTTTACTATCTTTGGTAGTAAATATGGTTGAGGCTATAATTGTGATCATTATGGGATTGGATATTGATGCTTAATATCTTTGTAGTTTAATTGGTGGTAAATGAATGTGGATTCACATTATGGGTGTGGACATTTGGATACTTTAATGATGTTGTATGTTTGTTTGTAGTCTGAATAGCCGGTTAAACAGTTTGCTTGCTGAGATTTTTATCTCACCCTTGTTTTCTTTCCCCTACAGTGATTGTTGAGCATTCATGGGATGGGTAGAGCGGCACCACAATAATGCACATGGTTCATCAACTCATGTTGTAATAAAGTCGATGAAATTCTAGCCAAATGCTTAACTATTTGTGGAGGATTATGTTATTTAATAAGGATGGACTTGTGAACCATTCTTTGATTAATCTGCTAGAGGTTGTTTAATTATTGAACTTGTTACCGTTATCTTTATTCCCTTAGATGTTTGTGCTTCCGCTTAATGCTTTTTGTCTAGAGATGTTGCGAATTAATTTATCTTGAAATTATTGGCTAGTGTAGAGTGGTTTAGTAGCATTCCGAGGTAATGTGGGTCTTGGGGTGTTACAGCTTGGTATCGAGCGGGCTTTAGGTCCGTGGTAATTAAAAATATTAAATTGACACACCGGTGCACGATAGGATGGGATGGGACAAGCATTGCATTCAAGCTTTGACATGTTATTTTGATGATTCATGCTTGGAGATAATCTTGTATGTTTATGATTTGTTTATATGATCGCTTTGAGTGAGGATAGTCAATGATATGAGGTAGGGATTGCAGTTGTTGCCTTGGGCATTGCGGTTTATACCCGTTCGTAATGCGGGATTTTGATGCGATTACCTCGGGTAACTTAGTTATGGATGTCTTGGGTAAGTTTCTTAGAAAAGTGTTATCCTCCTTGAATTGATGTTGGCCGATTCTTGGCCTATTACAGTTAATGATTTTCTCTTGGGTTAGCTGTTTATTGCGGTTGTTGGTTGTCATTAGGCCTCTAATTGTTCTTGAGGCCAAGTATTGTTTCTTTCTGATTGATGGGTTGTTTGACTGCTCGTGAGCAGTGCTTTTGGAGAGACTAGTATTTTCCGTGTTGTTCCATCTTTCTTGCTGGAAAACATGACTCTTGTATTTCGTTTGATTTTTTTTTAGAGAGAATCAAAGCTTTATGTGGGAAGTTCATTAACTTGTGGAAGCATTGACTCTATGCATTTCTTCTGAGTTATTTCGACTTTTGAAGTTTGATTTCTCTCTAGAAGGAGTGTTAAAACCCCTTTGTGATGTTTTGTTGTGTTTAAGTAGTAGGTGGAAATTATGTAAATAATTGATAGATTGTGAATTATCAAGTTGAAAAGTTAGTGTGGTACATCATTAAGTTCTACTAACATCTTTAGAAGTAAAGTCGATTAATATGATGTTGTCTGTTGTAGTTTCTTGAAGATCTTTGGCTAAGAAATTTAGCGATACATGTGTAGAACTCATGCATTTATCAAGGAATATGAAAAACAATTGTTTTGATTATTGTAGTTGTTTAATTTTCCCAACTTGTTGGATGTATTGGATTGATTGATCTTAAGTAATTAATCGACCATTCGGGATGGTCAAGTAAGGAGGTGTTGGAATATTGCCTTAATAAGATTAACCTTTTATATGTCCTCTCTTTACATACTTGATGAGCATGTACAATCATTAAATTTATGTAACTTTTACCATGCTAAATTGTTGAAATATGTATAAAGAAATGGATACAGTGATGTATTGACTTGTGGAATCTTGTCTCATAAAGTGGTATTATTAATGTTTAAAGTTATTTTATTTTTAATATCTTAACATAAGGTGGAGTATTGAATCTGTGTCTTTATTGTCTTTGTGATTGCAAATTAGAGATAGGATCATTAATGCTATCTTGATGAAAAATTAATAATCAATTATTGACAAGAATGGCTAGAGTGTAATTACCTTTTGCTAAACTAGAGTTGAGCATCAGTACGAGATAAATGTATGAAATCTAATAAGAGATTCATACTAGCATGTTTTGTGAGGTTGTTATGTTCTAATATCATCTTGTTAAAGAGTTTGTTTTAATATGATGGCTTATGCACTAGGTTTAACTAGATTAAGTAGTTGGAATCTTATTTGGATAATAAGAACATGATGAAGTGATTTATGGTGTTCCTTTTGGAAAAAATATGAAGGAGTGAGATGATATGATGATTTTTGCAAAGAATGTTTTATCTTGTTGTGAATACAATTGATAGCATGTAGTTGTGATTATGGTGTTGAATGTTTTAAAAATAAAGGAATTTGTTAATTCCATAATACTAATTGAATTGAAGGGTGTGAGATTTACGGTTGGAATCTTTTTGGACCTTATGACTTGTGTGATAGCCGAGGTTGCTTTGAGTAAAGCGACATGTTGAATGATCTTTTTGGTTTTTATCTCAATCTCGTGTTGTGGTCTTCAAGCATCCTTTGTTGGAATTGGCGGGATGCTGCTATAAAAGAAAAATTGTTTCTTATTGAAAGAAAAAGTTGTACTATAAGTATTTGAGGTACAGATGATCTATCTGGTGTTTTTCCAACCTCAATGCTATCTATTTTTTTCCCTTGGTCTTTTGGTCTTTTGGCTACTGTGATGATGACCATTTTACGATGTCTTGGAATTTATTTCTTCTTACCTCTTCTTCTAAGAACATGGTAATTGTTGTGGGTTGCGAAGCCTTTTGTTGGTCGTGGTTTTGGGTTAGAGTATGATTTACGGGGCCAGTAGAGTCTATCTACAATGGTGTAGATGATGTACTCAATTGAGCTAATTGTTGAGGTGGCCAACTTGAGATAAATGAGTTGGTGTGTTGGGTAATGATTTGAAAATCCTTGGTTCAAGGAAGTTAAATTATTAAAAGAAATGAATTGGGAAATTATTGTTATGTCAAGTAGTGCGATGCTCTCTTGATTCTTGTTTTTTTTGTGTGTTTATGGCGAGTCCATTTGCAAATTGAGTTGACTTATGTTGAGGCGTAGTCTTTTCCAGTTAGGAAAAGAAATTGATTGTTTTGGTCCATCGAGTGATTTTCACTCTTAGCTTATGTGGTGTGGTTCTCCAATTGTCTTTTGACGAGTAGAAATATTTTGTGGTGAATCCTTTGATTTGGATCGTGGTCCTTTGAAGGAAAGTCTGGTTGCTAGTGTGATGCTTGAGAGCTCTTTACTCTTCATTCTCGGGTTCTTTTTGCAAAAGATACCGTTGTGCTTCTAGTAGAATGATGTGAGTGGAATTTGTGATCAAATTCTTTAAAAGGGTATGTCGTGTTATCCAGAGTATATTTAATAAGAGAAAAGTGTTTTAAGAAAGATGATGGTTTGAGAAGGTGGTCTTAATAGTTATTATGGAAATTTTGCCAAAATGGCAGACATGTTGGTCGCTTCAGTACGACAAAAGAATTATGCGGATGTTCGCTACTGAGAATTGAGTTTGCGTGGAAGCCTTGTGCTCCTTTGGGTGTCTCCAACCAAGGGTATTGTTCATTTTGGTACCACCGGAAGCTTAGCCCGCGACACATCGGTACTTTTCGGTGGTTGCTCGGGTGGGTAGTTTGGCTTATCGCTTGGGTTGCCAAACTCTTTGAGTGGTGTGCACAATGTTTTCCATGTGTCTATGCCGAGGAAATACTTGCGGGATCAGAACACAAGCTTGACTGAAGCAGTCACGAGTGGAGCAGATCTCACCGTGGAGCGTCGGCGATTCGTATCTTGGATACGCCGAGCGGGTCTTGAGGAATAAGACCATCAAGTATGTGAAGGTCCTTTGGACGAATCGCCGGAGAGAGAGGCTACGTGGGAGCCGGAGGATCTTTTGCGAAAGAAGTACCCGAGCTCTTCGAGGTGGTGAGTACACCTAGTTTGGGTTGTTTGTTTGCTTGTTGTTCTTTTCTTTGTGGTTCAGAGAGTTGGATTCGAGCGCTAATCCTTTTAAGGTGGGAAGAATGTAATACTTGAAGTGTGGGAAGTCAAGAATCGGATTAATAAAAATTAATCGGTGAGAATTATTATTCGGGAAGAGAAATTTATTGAATTTTCAAGTGCAATATAGTTTAGAGAGGATTTCTCTTAACAGAAAGTATCCATCGGTGATTATGTAATATCCTGTTTAACATTAGAGAATTAATTGAAATGAGAAAGGTATTTAACAGGAATTAAAAAGAGAAATCAGTTTTTAGAGGAGATTTAATCTTGGGCTTTGCACGTTGTTTGGCCCAAGTGGAAGTTGGTTTAAGAAGGGCCAACCAAACCCTAGGTCTTTTTACTGTAGCACGCAGCTACAGTACCCGCCGCCCTGTAGCAACCCTCCTCCCTTTGCTGCCACGCCCTCCATGTCGCCCCTTTGCTGCTCCTTGCTACTGGTCTTGGGAGGAAGAAGAAGGGAGAGAAAGGAGGAGAAGAAGGGATCTTCTTCATGGATTCAACCAGCATTTCCCCAAGGTTCTACAAGGGTAACGAGATGCCTTCCCCGCTGTTTGATCCTTAGTAGATGCGAAACCGATTAGAATTGTTGGTTAATTGTTGGGCTGCAGAAGATTCAATTCTGTCCAGTACCTTGCGTGGGTTTTTCGTGTATTTAGAGGCTGAATTTTAAGATTCCATCTCCTAGAGATATGTGGGATATGTTGTTATCTTTCAGTAGCCGCGAAGATCACTCGATTCCGATGTCTGAGTCAAAAGTTATGATCATTTTATTATCTGCTGCCAGAAATCTGACGAGAATAATCTGTCTGGTTATTTCTTAAAATATGAAAGGGAATTTGGTAGAATCTGAACGTTCACCCAACTAGGTTATTGTAGGTAATTCGATAACCTTTTCAGATTGATAAAGAACGATCAATTTGGAGTTACCTATTAAAAGTTATAGTCATTTTAGTTTTGCTGTTCGATTGTGTAGGCAGTTTCTGTACTGAAAGTTCAGACAATGGTTAGCCTAATATTATGGCCGAATTGGTTTATCGTGTCAACTAGAGTATTGTAGATTATTCAGTTAAGAATTTACAGAAATTGGGTTTACCTCATTTTGACTTCCAGTTCATGAGTTATGTCATTTACCGTGCTGCTGTCCAGAATCAGTATATGGCAGGAAACGTTGTTTTCGGTTTCAGCTTTGTAAACTCGTTTTGAGTCGTCAAGTAAGCGTTGTAGAATGCCGATTAGTAGCGCTGAGTATATTATGTCTTAATTGAAATTATTTTACCTGTTTAGGAGGTGAAGCCTCAGGTTTAGGAGTATCAGCTTTGTCGGCTAACGCGTCGCATCGTGGAAGGCAAGTAAATGTAGCGGTTGTGCTACGGTTTAACCCGTTTTCTTACTATTTGCACTATGCATGATTGACGTAATGTTAAATGATATGCCATGGTTACATGTTTTCCAAGTAAAAATGTGGTGGCAAGATATTAATCAATTGCTATGTTTGGATGAGTTTGGGTAGTATCGTGGTAATTCGCTTAATGAGCCAATAAGGAATATGAAAATAAACTCAAGGTGGACATGTTATTAATTCCTTGTGGTTATTTTCATGATGATCATGTGGTGGTCTATGTGATAGAGTTCCATCTATATCGATTGATTTTGATCTTGGTGAATCGGTGTGGGTTATGTGGTAATGGTCTTATGACACGATGGTATTGTGCTTAATGAGACACATGTGGATTATGAGAAAATATTCATGATGAGTATGTTGTTGACCTTCGTGGTTAAATTCTTGTGGTTTATGATTATCATATCATTCATGACATATCATGACATTTGCATTGTGGATGTCGCGCATTATAGCGCGACGATCAGACGGTACAACATCGTGCATTGTCAGAAGACGATGCATACCTTTACCTTGTTGGGTAAAGGTGCAGTGGAGCATAGCATACATATGCATTACATTGTGGAAAGATCATTTGCATACTTGTGCAAGATATTGAGGTGAAGTTATTTTTGCAAACAAACGCAACTTCACAGCTTGTAATGTGGAAATTGACTCATGAGAGTCTCTTGTGGTATGAGTAATGTGGTTGTGGTTGTGGAATGGGGTTCACCCTTGTGGTATGGTAGAGGTTGTGGTTGTGGCATGAGATTCTTCTCTCTTGTGGTAATTGTGAATAGCAGTTGTGGATGCGAGAAATAGTAAAGTTATGAGGTAAAACACGCTAATACTTTATTGTCATTGGTAGTGGTAGTGGTGATTAACATGGAGCAGTTGATCAAGATTCAATTGTTAATATTTTACTATCTTTGGTAGTAAATATGGTTGAGGCTATAATTGTGATCATTATGGGGATTGGATATTGATGCTTAATATCTTTGTAGTTTAATTGGTGGTAAATGAATGTGGATTCACATTATGGGTGTGGACATTTGGATACTTTAATGATGTTGTATGTTTGTTTGTAGTCTGAATAGCCGGTTAAACAGTTTGCTTGCTGAGATTTTTATCTCACCCTTGTTTTCTTTCCCCCCTACAGGTGATTGTTGAGCATTCATGGGATGGGTAGAGCGGCACCACAATAATGCACATGGTTCATCAACTCATGTTGTAATAAAGTCGATGAAATTCTAGCCAAATGCTTAACTATTTGTGGAGGATTATGTTATTTAATAAGGATGGACTTGTGAACCATTCTTTGATTAATCTGCTAGAGGTTGTTTAATTATTGAACTTGTTACCGTTATCTTTATTCCCTTAGATGTTTGTGCTTCCGCTAATGCTTTTTGTCTAGAGATGTTGCCGAATTAATTTATCTTGAAATTATTGGCTAGTCAGAGAGTGGTTTAGTAGCATTCCGGTAATGTGGGTCTTGGGGTGTTACACTTACCTCATGTAGAGTTTGCTTACAATGATCGTTGCATTCTACCACAAAAATGAGCCCTTTCGTAGTATATGGCTTTAATCCTCGCCCTATTGATTTATTGCCTATGCCTACTTCGAAAAAGTAAATTTAGATGCTAAGAAGCATGCTGAATTTGTCCTTAAACTACATGAAACAACTAAAGAAAACATAGAGCGCATGAATGCTAAGTATAAGGTTCTTTGGTAGTCGTGGTAGAAAGAGTTTAACTTTTGAACCCGTGATCTCGTTTGGTTACATTTGCACAAAGATCGATTTCTGAATTGAGAAAGTCTAAGTTGATGCCTAGAGCTGATTGTCCATTCAAAGTGTTAGCTAAGATTAATGATAATGCATATAAGCTTGATCTACCTGCAGAGTTCAGGGTTAGTCCCGCATTTAACATTGCAGATTTGAAGCCATATTTGGGTGAAGAAGATGAGCTTGAGTCGAGGACGACTCAAATGCAAGAAGGGGAGGATGATGAGGACATCACTTCCATGCATACAATCAACACTCCTCACAATAGATCTGAACCTATGCACTTGCAAGGTCCAATCACAAGAGCTCGTGCACGTCAATTGAACCATCAGGTAACTTCGTTTCTAGGAGTGTATTTTGTTTCTAATAAGAATATGCTACTACATAATGCATGTGATCTTCTTTTAATCAAGAACTTAGGAGCTGATCATGAAGAGAAGCTTGTACAATCCAATTCGGCCACCGGAGACAGCACCGACTTCAAACATGCATAACTTTCATATATGGACTCCGTTTGAGGCACACGAGTACTTAATTGAAAGCTTATTTCATCCTCTTTCCAACGGATCCAGCCTCACCTCCAAATTCCTTTCGAGTGCACCGCAATAGTCAAAAGAGTTACATGCTGTTTTTGAGTCGAACTTGGGCCTATGGGCCTTGTAACCCTAGGCGGCCCGTACTGTTCATGCGGTTACTATTCATGCATAAACAGTACCACCGCCCCCTTCTTTCACCTCTCCCTCCTATACATAGTGGCCGCCGCCATTAGGGTTTGGTGGATTTCGTTTGCTTAGTTTTTTCCATTGTGAAAACTCTTGTTCTTCGCTTGTGTCGACTAGACCAACCGTAAAGAACCTCTGCAGAATCCCACCTTTTGAACTCAATTATATATTTACAATTCAGATTGCTCATTACTTTGTTCTTGCTTGTTCTTCGATTGCTTGCAGGAATTGATCCTCGTGATTAGGTTAATCGGGTCTTTAGCACGGTTGATAACGACTCGGTGATTAGTTCAGCGATTGCTTGGTTCGTACGTACTGCGTTCGTATCCTGGATCGTGAGAGTTGATCATCATCCAATCGAAATTTATCCTTCTCATCGAAAGATCGGGACGACAACAGCTCATCATTGAGCCTGCTGCTTCAGCACCAGTATTTTTACGGCTAGGGAGCACTGCGCGAAAGCATGTAGGCGCACCAGTCTCCATCGTCCTATCAGACTCCAGTGAGTTAGACTCGTCAGAGTGGGACTCGTCGGAGTGGGAATGGCATAATAGGGCTAGCTAGAGTAGTATTTTGAAAATTAGCTAGCAGTTGTCCCTTTTGCTGTGTAGAAATACTGGTCGTAGACATAGTCGATTCGTGTTTTGGTTTTAAATGGGTGCCTGGTGTTATGAACTTGCTTGTTTTGAATGCATCTTTCTGATTTCTAATAGTTGGCCTTTATCATGTTGTTTGTGTCATGAGTATGGGGGGTTTGTGATGATCTCTTTTATTATAAGTATCGTCCGATGGTACCGCGTACTGCTCTCTAAAGAGTTCTCGTTAACAGAAGCCTCCAAGGAGAGCAGCCGTAGGTCGTGGTCGTGGTCGTGGCCCAGCACCACCGCCACCACCTCCTGAGCATCCCATGCTAGCCCAAGTGATGCCTCAGCAAACCTAGCTGTTGCAAGCAATAGCAGCTGGTCAGCAAGCTGGGGCGGCCAGCCATGGGTCCAAGCTCAGGGAATTCATGCACAAGTGCCGCCCGCCTTCTCATGTGCAAGTGAGTCGCTTGAAGCTGAAGATTGGCTTCGCACCAGTGAGAAGAAGGTGACACTGGCTCGGTGTCGAGAGGAAGACAATGTGGTCTATGCAACACACCAACTTACAAGACCAGCCGCCGACTAGTGGGATAACTATGTGGTAGCTAGAGTCGAAGAAGAACCTGAAACAGCAGGTGGAGAAGTTGAAGCACCAGCTGCAACGGAAGTAGTCATACCAGTGGGATGGGCTGAGTTCAAGGAGGCCTTCAGAAGCAACTTCATTCTCTCGAGTGTCATGCGCATGA
The DNA here is from genome assembly GCA_036346255.1 of Ampelocalamus luodianensis. NCBI lineage: Eukaryota > Viridiplantae > Streptophyta > Magnoliopsida > Poales > Poaceae > Ampelocalamus > Ampelocalamus luodianensis. Next base: position 53,780,698 of record CM070621.1, read on the forward strand.
AGAGGAATGAGTTCAGGGCCTTGAAGCAAGGCAACTCCTCAGTGATTCAGTGTCTCACTCGGTTCAATTAGCTAGCTCGCTATGCGCAAAATGACGTAGCGGAGGAAGAAGAGAGTTACTGTTCACATGAACAGTACTACTCCTCTAGGTGGGCCGCCGGCATATGGGCCAAGTTGAGTTCGATTACAAAGCCTAGATTGGCCCAAACAGGTGATATCACGCCTTCTTTAGATGATTACGATCAGTCCAGAATGAATTTGAAGGCGAGGCCAGATCCGTTGGAAAGAGGACGAAATAAGCTTTCAATCAAGTACTCGTGGACCTCCAACGGACTCTGTATGTGAAAGTTATGCCTGTTTGAAGTTGGTGCTGTCAGGCTGATTCCCAATTGATCTGACCAAAACGTATCCAGCTTAGCACATGCAGTAGCACCATGGCTTGTAGACATAGTACCATGGCATGTAGACGTAGCACCATGACATGTAGACGTAGCTCGATCCAATTGGGTAATATGGTCTTGCATTAGCCGAAAGTCCTATTGGCGAAGATGTTGTTGAAGTAGAGGATGGAGTGCAGCAGGTCGAAGCAGTAGTTGCATCCTTAGGTTTGATGTCATCATCATCCTCCCTTTCTTGAATTGGAGTCATCCTCGAATCAATCGTTGTCTCCACATCATCACTTTTCTGCAAAAGGTTAGTAGCAATAGGAAACAAAGAAACATGCATATCTTCTAAATGACACAAAGATTCTTTGCAAACCATAGTAGGGCATTCAGATTGATGTTGTTCCAAGTCAATGCAAGCAGATTTTGTAGCTAACATAACAGGTGCTTTCAATTTAAGTTCACTTGGAGCTATAATCTTACGATCATCCTTTGTGTTCTCCTTACTTGTTCTCGCAGATCTTTCTAATTCATCCTTTAATATAGCAATAGGAGACGTTGGAAGCAAAATGATTTTCTTTTCTTTATAGGTGAAAGTATAATGATTAGATCTACCATGATGTTCAGTATATCTATCATATTGCCAAGTTCTACCTAATAATAATGAGCATGCTTGCATAGGTACGACATCGCAATCAACATAATCATGATATGATCCAATAGAAAAATGTACGCGCACAAGTTTAGTCACCTTCAACTTACCACAAGAATTCAACCACTGAATGTAGTAAGGATGAGGGTGTTGAGTTGTGGTCAAGCCAAGCTTCTCGACCATGTCTGTGCTAGCAAGGTTGTTGCAACTTCCACCATCAATGATGACTTTACAGGAACGTTCCTTAATGACGAACTTTGATTGGAACAAGGTGTGACGTTGATTTTGTTCAGCAAGCTCCATTTGAGCACTGAGCATGCGCTGAACAACTAAGCTTTGGTACATGCCAGCTGCCTCATGGCTTATATGTTCTTCCTCAGTGTCATCACCTGTATTGTTAGTTGCAACCAAAACATGTTCTTCCTCAATGTCGCTAGCAGAAGTGTACTCACCATTGTCCTTGATAAGTAAAGCTCGTTGACTTGGACAATCGCGCATCAAGTGCCCAAATCCTTTGCAACGGTGACATTGTACATCTCTAGATCGCCCTGTAGAAGCAACAGAAGAAGCACTTTTTGTAGGGACTTGTACCTTTGCAGATTTGCTTGCATCAGGGACATGCACAGGAGTGGAAGGAGCAACAAGGGTGCACGTCTTGAGGAGGGTGCAACGTGTTGTTGTTGACTTGGCCGATCTGCAAAAGAACCTCCAAAATTGCCCCTAGAGCGAGATTGTCGATCCTGCACTTCTTTCACTTTGCAAGCAAGATGGAACAAACAAGTGATAGAATTGTATTCTTTATAATCAAGTATATCCTGAGTTTCTCGGTTTAAACCTCCCAAAAATCTAGCCATCTTAGCATCTTCAGTTTCATCTAAACCACAACACAATAAACCAGTTTGCAATTCTTGATAATAATCCTCTACAGAACTACTACCTTGTCTTAAGCGTTGTAATTTATTAAGCAAATCACGTGAATAATAGGAAGGTACAAATCTATGTCTCATTGCTCTCTTCAAAGCATTCCATGTTCTAGGTATGTCCTGATGAGTACGACCATATTCACTCCACCAAATAGTTGCAAAATCAGAAAACTCACTAGTAGCAGCCCTAACCTTCTTATCTTCAGGGAATTCATGACAAGCAAATTTTTGTTCTACTGTAAGCTCCCATGTGAGATAAGCATCGGGATCATATTTTCCAGCAAAAGATGGCATAGTGAATTTAATTTTACCAACTGCATCATTATGGTCACGTACCTCACGTTGTTGTCTTCCCATACCTTGATGATTGTGATGAGGCCGACGATGGTTGCGATCATTGTGAACATTGATTCCATCTGTTTTCGTATCAGCAGTGTAGTTGTTCATTTCTTCTTCTTCCACCTCATCGGCCCAAGAGCGAGAGCAAGCAACGGATGGATTAAGGTGCGGTTGTGCAATGCTAACAGCAGCGGGGGCGGCAGCACGAAAGGGAGCTCTCTCTAGCTGCTCCACACATGAAGCCGACGCGGACGTTTCTTGGACTCGGTGTTCGCGCAGGAGCTAGTAGACTCGGATTTCACGGCGTGGTGATCGAAGCTAGATGGATTTGTGCGTGGGAAACGTACACGAGAAGGACTGCATACGTCAGCAGAAAAACGCGGGCAAGGCAGCAGCAAATTGTGGAGCAGAAAAATGAGGTGGATGGTCGTTGTGGCCGCGGTAGCAAGATGGCAGGGAGTGATGGTGATCTTGGTGGCCGTAGGGAGGAAGAACAGAACGGCAGGGGCGCTGGCGGCCGCGGCAGGGAGTGGTGGTGATGACTTGCAAGTGACTCTAAACTAAACCAATCTAGACAGAAATCAGCACAACGACTTGACGATGCAATCTACAATTCAATGATGCAAAAACTAAAAAGAACAATGCGAGGCACAAATTGGTTTGGACGACATGAACTAACAATAAAAAAAAATTTGTGTGATTTTTCGTGGCTGTGTACTGGACTGTAGGAAAAAAATTCTCACCGATGAACTATAGCTCTGATAACAGCTGATGGAACCAAAGGTCCTATTGTTGGCCCGATCTTTCGATGAGAACGATAAGTTCGGTAGGCGTCGCTTAACTCTCACGATCCTTGCTACGAACACGCAAGGCTCGAAACCACGCAATCGCTGAACTGCTCGACAAGTCGTTATCAACCGTGCACAAATAACCGGTTGACCTGACCACGAAGGTCGATTCCTACGTACACCGAAGAAGCACGCAAGAACAAGATTAAGCAATCTGAAATTGTAAATAAGAATTGAAATATTGAATAGAGTTGGGATTTTAAAGCGGTATTATGGTTGGTCTAGTCGACACAAGCCAATACACGAAGTTGCAACAAGGCTAACATTTAACTAAACAAAATCCAAGAAAACCAGAGGGGATGCGATCTCCTTAAATAGGGAACGAGGAGCCACAAATCTAAAGGAACTAGCGGGGAGGGAGTTACTGTTCACGTGAACAGTACCACGCCTCTAGGTGGGCCGCTGGCATATGGGCCAAGTTGAGTTCGATTACAAAGCCCATATTGGACCAAATAGGTGATATCACGCCTTCTTTAGATGATTACAATCAGTCCAGAATGAATTTGAAGGTGAGGCCAGATCCGTTGGAAAGAGGACGAAATAAGCTTTCAATCAAGTACTCGTGGACCTCCAACGGACTCTGTATGTGAAAGTTATGCCCGTTTGAAGTTGGTGCTGTCAGGCTGATTCCCAACTGATCTGACCAAAACGTATCCAGCTTGGCACATGCAGTAACACCATGGCTTGTAGACATAGTACCATAGCATGTAGACGTAGCACCATGACATGTAGACGTAGCTCGATCCAATTGGGTAATATTGTCTTGCATTAGCCGAAAGTCCTATTGGCGAAGATGTTGCTGAAGTAGAGGATGTAGTGCAGCAGGTCGAAGCAGTGGTTGCATCCTTAGGTTTGATGTCCTCATCAACAGGGGAGCCTCTCCGCCTTGGAGGTGTACCCAACTTTAGAGGAAAGGATCAAGGCCACGCAATTGGGAAAAACCAGCATGGAAAGGATCCAATAGCTCATGGAGAAAGGTGTAACATCCCAAATTCTGTACTTGTGTTTCAACTTTAAGAAAATGAGTAGAAATTAAAACTTTTTCTTACATCATGTATTTCCTGTGTGTACTAAACAACTATTGTACAAGAGTATGGAAATACAAAGTCACAAGTCTTTTGATCCAAATCTTGATCCTCCAACAACCATCTTGTTGGATATTTTGATCATCTCTTGGAAATATTTTCCTAAGTCCTTGGGTTGATGTGGGACCCCTCTGAATAATTTCAGAATTTTTAGAGCAAGTTTGTTGCCCATAAAAATTCTTCCAAACTCATTATTATTTCCAAACTCGCTTTGGTTTCACTGTTCTCGGTGCATCAGTCCGCTCGTGCTAATCGGCTTGGTCAAACCACCTAAAAGCACCAGCCCGAGCCCGTGCAACCTCGCCAGCCCCCGCAGCCCTTGGATCTCAATCCAACCGCAAAGGCCTCCTCTGGTATTTGTAAAAGACCTCTCACCCGCACGACCTCCTCATATTATTTTTGCAAAGACAACCCTCTAGGACCACCCCTAGGACCTCCTTTGTATCTTTTGCAAAGACCACCCTGGAGCGTCCTCCTCAGACCTCCCCGACCACCCCTAGCACTTGGGTGATCGTGGGCCGTTCATCTTTGGATTTGGGGCTCAGACCTCCCCTAAGTGTTAGGACCTCTAATCCTTATTTAAAATCTGAGCCCTTAGATTCTCATCCAACCGCTCGCACCTCCCTAGTTGGAGCTCAGGCTGATTTTAGCCGTTGAGCTCTTTGACCGGTCCTCCCGGTTCTCTCACCGACTGGTGGGGCCTGGTCATTGTCAATTTATGTGCATGGCAGTAGAGAGCAGTGCCTTGTCAACTCTAGGGCTGACAAACGGCTATTGCTGCCAACATTAAATGTCTGGCAGCCCCTTTTGCTCAAAAGTCTCTCTAACACCTACTCCCATCATGTCGAGTGTCCTAGCTTGTTGAAACTGTGGACACTGCCTTTGTTCTTCCTCTCTGGCTATATATTGAGCCCGAGCTTCTCCTTAAGCTTCTTTGGATCCATTATTGCACCTAGCTTCTTTCTCTGCTCTTGAGCTCAAAACACCCAAAGCCTCTCGCCACCATTGCTGGACCTTGGAGCTCCCAGGCGACCTTCGAGCTCTAGTGGTTCAATATTGCAATATTGGCTGTCACTTTGTCGTCTTGGTCAACTCTGTCTCCCTAACTTGTTTTGTTTAACCTTCACAGAGGTTGACAATTTGGGGAGCCTGCTGGGCCGGATTGGTTGTCTTCCCCAACTCCGGCGAGCACCACTGGCCACCGAGCTCCTGCGACCATTCTTGGACCTTCTTCATTCCCAGGTTAGTACTGTAGTGTTGAAAACCTGGTTCTTTTAGACCTCAGTAGCTTTTCGTTTTGCCGTATTTAGCCTCCTTCGGTCATCTCCGGCTAGCCGCCGGTAGGATGCGCTCTAGCCCTAGCTTTCGGTACCTTTAGGTTCTTCTCATTATTTGGAACTAAGCCGAGCCTTTGGTTCTCGCCGGCGAGGTCCCCATCGCCGGCGGTGAGCTAAAAACCGAGTTCATGTTTTTGTCGTGCCTTACTCGGACAAGTGCTGTAGCCCAATGATTATCATTTAAGTTGTCCGAGAGCCTAATCATTAGGGTTAAATGTTGTTCTTGTCGGCAAGCCGTGGGTGTAGTTAGTGTCCCCGGCCTCTTAGTTTCAATCGTGGTCGTTTAGAACCACCCCGACCCAGATCTCAGCCGTTAGATCTCCTAGTATAAGTCTCTAGCTGCCAGGACCTCCCCGCTAAAATCCTGGCCGTTAAAGACCTCCGTAGGTTAAATCCCAGCCGCTAGGATCACCCGCCGCATTGGGGTCCTCTTTGCAAAAGACCTCCTTGAGGTCCTCTGTGCGAAAAGACCTCCCTTAGTCGTTTTATAAAAACCACCCCTGAGCCACCGCACCGAGGTCCTCTTTGCAAAAGACCACCCCTGGTCTTTTGTAAAGAGAACCTTCAAAACTACCTTTGGGGTCCTCTTTACAAAAAGACCACCTCTGGTCCTTTGTGAAGAAGGCCGCAAGACCTCCCTCCGCTCAGATCTGGACCGTTCAGGACCTCCTCACGGAGATCTGAACCGTCCGCACTTCTCTCTTAAACACTGTCTCATAGGACCTCCCGCGAAGATCATGGCCATCCATGACCTCCTCGGTGAGATCCTAGCCGTCCCGACCTCCCTCGTTATCTTAGCCGCTCACGACCTCCCCGGATATCGTGGACCGTCTAGGACCTCCTCCATTAGATCCGTAGCTTTAGGACCTCCCCGTCAGCTCTGGACCGTTAGATTTAGATCTAACGGGCTAGACCTCCTCAGTCTAGTTTCAACTCTATCGCTTAGTTTCTCTCTTGGTCGTCCATCTCGAGATCTGTGGCTCAGATCTGGAGAACATTCGGACCACTCCGGATGTGATCTTGATCGTGGGCCATCGGATCTAAATCCATCGGTGGAGTCGCTGGCGCTAAGACCTCCTCAGTAGATCTTAGCCGTCAAAGACCTCCCTCCTTCGAGATCTCACCGTCCAGACCTCCTCTCTTGGACCTCCACCTCAAGGACCTCCTTCGTCAGATCTAGACCATCAAGTCTGGATCTAACGGCTAAGACCTCCCCTAGGCGCGATGAGGTCTTGGCGCCCAGGTGCTCGTGGTGGAGAGTTCGCGCCTGTGCTCGTGTGTCGTGTGATTTTTGATCAACGGCCCACAACCTCCCCAGTTTGAATCGGTTTTCCAGAATAAGTTCCGTAAGCTTTTATTTGCACTTTATTAATTGTTTTAAACTTCAAAAATGCATATCTTTTTCTCTGTAGCTCCAAATTTTTCTATAAATGCATCTGTTAAAGTACTTTAGCATAGTATAGGTTTAAAGTAGTCTTTATTTTCGAAATTAATCATACTTGAGATTTATAACTTAGGAAAGTCATAACTAAATCATTTTAACTCTTATTGAGGTGAGACCACTTGTGTTAGCCTTAAGATGTTAGTAACTACCTACCATAAAAATTTCAGCTACACCACCTTTCTAGAAATTTTCACCAAACAATTTAATTATGTGAACAGTAACAGATTGCATTTTTTCAGTCGAACCACATTGTTTTGAGCATAACTTTTGCATTAAGAGTCCAAATTAGTTGGTTCTTGTTTCTAAATTCATTTTAAATCTTGCTCTTGCTGCTGTAAAATTTTCAGAGCATTTGGAGCATTTTGGTTTTAGAGTCTTTTTCGTTTTCTTTGCTCTTATCGGTTCTTTTTGCTCTTTCTGTAGGTTCCGACGATTGTGCCATCCTTGAGAGTGATCCTCTGCAGCATAGTGAGCAACAAAGAACAGCAAGCGTTTGATCATTTCCCAATTGATCCCATTACTTTTAAAGTCTAATATTTTGTTTAAGTTGTATGTATGCATTACTATTTTGTTGTTAAATTGGTTAGTTAATCCTCTAGTTGCATAATCTGTAGGTAAATAATTATCCTCTACTACCTGAGCCTAGGTTATTTGTTGTGATTAGAGTTCGTTGGATGAGCTCTTGTCACTTAGTAGATTGCGAATAAATATTGCTTAGCCATGCATAGTTATCGGTAGTATTGGCGATCATCGACTTAGTCGATGGTCTTGATCACACAAATACTTATGTTATTCCATTATGTCCAATCCTTGTGTTTTACTAATTTGCAAATCAAAACTGAAAACAAAACTATATCTTGACTTGGGCACAATGGTATGTTGGTGTGATCTGTTGGGTGTGAATGGAATGGTGCCTAAGTCCCTAAGGACCGAGTTACTTGTGCCATTGATCCAAGCAATTGTTGCGTGCTAACCACGCGAGAGGATATGGAACCTCTCTTGACTAAGTACTTTGGGAGGTGTTAATTATGAGCTGGTCTGGGTGTGTTGAAACTGCAGCGTGTGTGTGGTGTTGGGAGGGAGCATTAGCGCACCGTTAGGTCGCTTAATGTATCCTTATCCCGTGGTTGCGGCTCTTAATTAGCATCGCCCATTGGAAAGCGCCTTGTTAGATTTAGCCGTGCCTTCATACCAAAGGAAGTATGCTAACCGTGGTGGTGGAAAGGCGGTCTATCGTGGGGGTACATTGGTACACCCTGCATGGTTAAAACTATTCGAATAGCCTCGTCCTAGGTTATGGACACGCTTGGTTATTTCCCACAAGAACTAGACTACAACCTTTTAAAAACTTAAAACTTTACATGGGTGGTATGAAGGGTACTTCATGCTATTGTTGTGGTGGCTATTGGGTTAGTCACTTCGTGATGTTGTCATCTACCTATCGTTATATTTGTTTCTCTCTTATTTGAACAATAAGAATTAGTTGCAAACTTGCTTTTAAATGTACTACCTTATTGCAAAGAAAACTTGCTTTATGCTGAAAATAAGTCCAGAGCCTCCTCCACTTAAATAAAGCTTGCATGTAGTTAATTATAGTTCGTTATCTCACACGTCGGCCTTGCAGTACAAAACAATTTTTGTACTCGGATGCTATGCTTAATTGTTTTGTTGCAGAGGAAGAAGGTGAGCCCCAAGGGCCTTACTTTTGCGAGATGTGCGGTTCGGGACGACTAGCTTGGCGGTCCTGGTTGGTTGCCTTGTGGTAAAGGCACACCGATTGGCTTTTGTTTATCGCCATCTTATGGCACTTTTGCTTCCGCTGTACTTATCTAGTTGTATGTCTTTTGGTGGTCGACCTCTCTTTTGTAATAACTCTTTATGTTAAGTATGTTTTTCACTGTTGTTGTTCGGTTCTATGTGAATGAATGGAAATGATGCATGATTTTGTAACGGGGTGTGTATACTGCAATTCTGGGAAGTATACATATCTCGAGGCTTGGTTTATCTGATTTGTGATGCTAGGACCAATGGATGGTTAAGCATTACAAGCCAAATAAACCGGGGTCCTCACAAAAGGGAAGGCCTCCAAGATGACGAAGGATGATCAGGGCATCCTACGGTATGGAAAGCGCATTTTTGTGCCCCACCAAATAGGATTTGAAGGATTTGATCCTCAAGGAGGCCCATGACTCAGCGTATTCTATTCATCCGGGTGGTACCAAAATGTACCAGGATTTGAAGCAGCTCTTTTGGTGGCCTGGCATGAAGAGTGACATTGCATTATACATAGCATGTTGTGATGTGTGCCAGCGGATCAAAGCCGAACACCAGAAGCCTACGGGTCTTTTGCAGCCTCTATGAGTACCCGAATGGAAGTGGGAAAAAATCAGCATGGACTTCATCACTAGTCTGCCAAAGACCAGGTTGGGATATGATTCAGTCTGGGTCATTGTAGATAGATTGACTAAGACTGTCTATTTCATTCCGATTAAGACCAACTACAAGGGCGAAAAATTAGCAGAACTGTACATGTCCTGTATAGTTAGCTTGCATGGTTCACAGTTCGCCTCCCACTTTTGGGACAGTCTTCATGAGGCCTTAGGCACATACCTAACCTTCAACACGGCATATCAACCCCAGACCGATGGTTAGACGAAAAGAGTGAACCAAGTCCTTGAAGACATGCTTCGGGCTTGTGCTATAGAGTTCGCTGCTGATTGGAAGAAATGCCTCCCATATGCTGAATTCGCTTACAACAATAGCTATCAGTCTAGTATGAAGATGTCACCTTTTGAAGCCCTTTACGAAAGACAATGTCAAACACCTCTGTTTTGACCGAAAGCCGGGGAGGGATATCTTTTTCGGACCAGACATCTTGAAGGAGGCCGAAGACAAGGTTCGTCTCATTCGAGACCGACTACAAGCAGCACAATCAAGACAGAAGAGCTATGCCGACTATCGTTGCTGAGAACTAGAGTTCAACATAGGAGACTATGTCTACCTAAAGGTTTCTCCTCTCAGAGGAACTAGAAGTTTCAAGGTCAAAGGGAAGCTGGCACCACGGTATATAAGGCCATTTCAGATCATCACCAAGATGGCAGAAGTAGCTTATCAGCTAGTGCTACCTAAGGCGTTGTCTAACATACACAATGTGTTCCATTTGTCACAACTCAAGAAATGTCTTCGAGTACCTGAAGAACAAGCTCGATTAGAAGACATTGAACTCGGTAAGGATTTGGCATACACTGAACACCCTGTCGAAATCTTAGAAGTAATGAAAAAACAGACATGGAACCGTGTATATCGTCTGTGTAAAGTCAGATGGAGCAACCACATAGCAGGAGAAGCTATGTGGGAGCGTGAAGACTTGCTAAAAACCGAGTATCCCTAATTATTTTGTAATTGACAAGGACCTAATAATCCTCATAGTAGTCGTTTATCTGCAGCCCTTATAATCAATAGAAATATTTTTACACTCCTCATAAGCTTCCCTACGACTGTCCCCAAGTTGTAAGTCTTCCTCGACGATCACCGTGGTCGTAGATCTTTCGACGACCACCACCGGTCGTAAGTTCTCCTATGACTTTCTGCGTGGTCGTAGATCTTTCAACCACCACCACCGGTCGTAAGTTCTCCTACGACCGTCTCTAGTCAATGGTGTCTATTGATGCGTAGGCCTGGTCAATTAGGGAATCTTCTAACCCTTTCTGAATCTTGGGGTTGAGATTCTTTCTAAGGGGGTAGGGTTTGTAATAGCCCAAAAGTCCATAAAGGCAAAACTATGGGATTTTTTTAAAAAATTAGGTGATAACTAGTGTCATTCATCTTGATTGCATTTTTGAGTCTTATTTGGATCGCATCATATTTTCTTGCTGGCCTAAGTGGTACAAAGATCAGAGAAATCTAAGATAAGGAAATACCAGTATTAGGTAAGTAGCTTTAAAACCCTAGCCTATACTTTGGCCCTATTTACTTGTAATACCCAGATCGTTGGTTCGGCGTAGGTTTTAATTTTTATAAGTGGTAACGCAGAGTCGTCTTGTTAATCAATTTATTATGGAAAGAAAGAAAGAAAAATTATTAAAATTGTGAGTCACTTTAGGTTGAATTAAACAACTAAATAGTGTTAAATAAAAATGCAGTTAGGAGGGTGGGCTTGCCACCTTGGGCCAGGGGCCCAAGGGGTGGCCACACCCCTTTTTCTTGCCCTAGCCCCCTTACCCTTGGCCGACCCCCCCCTCCTTCCCCTATTTTCCCCCAAGCCACACCTCCTCCTTGCGCCTCCTCTCGCCCAAAGTTGCTGCCCTTTGCGCAAGAAGGAAAAAGAGAAGAAGGAGAAGAAGGAGGAAAAGGAGAAGAAGAACTCGCGTGGGGATTGGTTCAGCAAGCTAGCGGCTCTACAAGGGGTAACGAGATGCCTTCCCCGCTGTTTGATCCGTAGTAGATGCGAAACTGATTAGAATTGTTGCATAAAAGTTTGGCTGCAGAAGATTCGATTCTGTCCAGTACCTTGCATGGGTGAGTTAGTGTATTTAGAGGCTGAATTGTAAGATTCCATCTCCTAGAGTTATGTGGGATCTGTCGTTATCTTTCAGTAGCCACGAAGATCACTCAATTCCGAGGTCTGAGTCAAAAGTTATGGTCGATTTAGTATCTGCTGCCAGAAATCTGACGAGAATAATCTGTCTGGATATTTCCTAAAATATGAAAGGGAAATTGGTAGAATCGGAAAGTTCACACAACTAGGTTATGGTAGATAATTCGATAACCGTTTCAGATTGATAAAGAACAATCAATTCGGAGTTACCTATTAAAAGTTATGGTCATTTTAGTTTTGCTGTTCGAACGTGTAGGCAGTTTCTGTACTGGAAGTTCAAACAATGGTTAGCCTTTTATTTTGGCCGATTTGGATTATCGTGTCAACTAGAGTATTGTAGTTTAGTCAGGTAAGAATCTACAAAATTGGGTTTACCTCTTTCGACTTCCAGTCCATGAGTTATGTCATTTACCGTGCTGCTGTCCGAAACGGTATATGGCGTGAAACGTTGTTTTCAGTTTCAGCTTTGTAAACTCGACTTGAGTCATCGTGAAGCGGTGTAGACGCCGATTAGTAGCGCTGGGTATATTATGTCCTTATTGAAGTTATTTTACTTGTTTAGGAGGTGAAGCCTCGGGTTTAGGAGTTTCATCTTTGCCGGCTAACGCGTCGCATCGTGGAAGGCAAGTAAATGTAGCGGTTGTGCTATGGTTTAACTCGTTATTCTTACTACTTGCAATATACATATTTTTCATAACTTGAAGTTATATGCCGTGGTTGCATGTTTTATGGATGAGGTCGTGGTAGCAAATTAATATTCATTTTTGCCATGCGTTGGAAGAGTTGTTGGTAGTCATGTGGTAATTTGCTTAATGAGCAAAATGCGGAATATGAAAATAAACTCAAGGTGGACATATTGATAATTCCTTGTGGTTATATTCATGATGATCATGTTGTGGTCTATGTGGTAGAGTTCCATTTAGATCGATTGATTTTGATCTTGGTGAATCGGGTGTGGGTTATGTGGTAATGGTCTTATGACACAATGGTATTGTGCTTATTGAGACACATGTGGATTATGAGAAAATATTCATGATGAGTATGTTGTTGACTTTCGTGGTTAAATTTTTGTGGTTTATGATTATCATATCATTCATGACATTTGCATTGTGGATGTCGCCGCTATGGTCACGATCAGATCGGTACAACATCGCATTGCCGTGAGCACGATGCATACTTTTACCTTGTTGGGTAAAGGTGCAGTGGAGCATAGCATACATATGCATTACATTGTGGAAAGATCATTTGCATACTTATGCAAGATATTGTGGTGAAGTTATATTACAAACAACCGCAACTTTATAGTTGTAATGTGGAATTGACTCATGAGAGTCACTTGTGGTGTGAGGAAAGTGGCGATGGTCGTTGATTGGGGTTCATCCTTGTGGTATGGTAGTGGTTGTGATTGTGGCATGAGATTCTACTCTCTTGTGGTAATTGTTGATAGCGATTGTGGATGCGAGAAATAGTAAAGTTATGAGGTAAAACTTGTTAATGCTTTATTGTCATTGGTACTGGTAGTGGTGAATAATATGAAGAAGTTAATCAAGATTCATTTGCTAATATTTTACTATTGATGGTAGTAAATATGGTTGAGGCTATAATTGTGATCATTATGGGAAATGGATATTGATGCTTAATATCTTTGTAGTTTAATTAACTTGTAATGAATGTGGATGCACATTATGGATGTGGACGTGTGGATACTGTGAATGATGTTGTATATTTGTTTGTAGTCCGAATAGCTCGTTAAATAGCTTTGCTTGCCGAGATTTTCATCTCACCCTTGTTTTTTCCCTACAGTGATTGTTGAGCATTCATGGGTTGGGTAGAGCGGCACCACAATAATGCACTTGGTTCATCAACTCATGTCAGTAATAAAGTCGATGAAATTCTAGTCAAATGCTTAGCTATTCGTGGGTGAATATTTTATTTAATAATGATGGACTTGTGAACTATTTCTTTGATTAATCTGCTAGAGGTTGTTTTAATTATTGAACTTGTTACCGTTATCTTTGTTCCTTAGTTGTTTATACTTCCGCTTAATGCTTCATGTCTAGAAATTGTTGCGTAATAATTTATCTTGAAATTTCTCTGCTAGTGAGTGGTTTAGTAGCATTCCGTGGTAATGTGGGTCCCGGGTGTTACATTATCGCTCCTCGACTGCAGCTTGGTCAAACCCGTGCAGCCTGCACTTCGCCCTTTTATTTTTTTTCTTTCTTGACCGTAAATCGGAGAAACTACATCTCTCTCTCTACCTCGGTGTGCTGGCGGGAGCTGTGGATTGGCCATTAATAGCCGTCGCTCAACCTGTCATGTCGTTTGCGCTGTGCCGCTGACCCAGTTGAAATTACCAGCTACTCCCCTTTTTTTGGATCGTGCCTAATGCATTACAGGCTCTCGGACGATTCTACCCATTGTTTTTGTACAACAATCCTGAGCTCCTTTATCGCCTTCCTCTCCACACCATTGCTAACTCCGTCTCCTCTCTCTCACAATGAGCGAGAGCTCCAGGTTCGGTTGAGCACCACCACATCGCCGCCTTCACCGTTGGCACCCATCAGAACTGTCATTGATGTCGCTCTTCCTCCTCTTTGGTCAGAATAGCCCTAGTAGTTGAGTCGACCCCGTCAGCGTGGAATACTCCAAGACGCTCCCTTAGGACCATCTACCTGCTTTCCTGGAGCTATCCTGAAGGGTGAAGACTACTCTCCTTCCTCAGGCCGCTACGGTAGCATGGAGCTTCTCTCGCTGTAGCTGTCTACATTAGCCGGTCGAGCTTCGGCTAGCTCGACCCCCTCCGTGTCATACCAGTATTTCTCTAGTAGCCTCCCGATGCTCATGCCCCTTCTAGTTGCGTGGAAGCGTAGTCGAACCTTCTACAACCATCTAATCGAAACTCCTTCGACTACACAAAGTCGAACCCTCTATGACCACACATAGTTGAAACTCCTTCAACTACACATAGTCGTACCACTTCCGACTAGATCTCCTCCGACCATAGGTAGTTGTAGTCGTACCATCCCTGTGACTACACGTAGTCGTACCTCCTTCGACTACATCTAGTCGAAAACCCTTTCTGACCATGTGGTCGAAACCACTTTCGACCAGGTGGTTGAAGATCCCTTCGACCAGGTGGTTTAGGACCCCTTCGACCAGGTGGTCGAGGATCCCCTTCGACTAGGTAGTTGAAGACCCTTTTCGACCAGGTGGTCGAGAGCCCTTTCGACCTAGTAGTCGAGAACCCCTCCGACCAAGCGGTCGAGAACCCTTCCGATCGGGTGGTCGAAGAACTTGTCCGACCAGGTGGTTGAAACCAGGTAGTCGAAGCAACGAGCAGTACTTAAAACCATAAACTGTACTCAAAACAATTAACATTACTCAAAATAATAAACAATACTCGAAATGTTGTACAATACTCAAAAATCCCCTTCAACCAGGTAGTCGACCCCCACCTCCTTCCAACTAGGTAGTCGAAACAGTAAATAGTACTCGAAGCAAGGCATAGTACTTGAAATCGAGGACTCATATACGTATTAGCATCCAACTCATAAACCACTTACTTCCTCTACTCGGGTTCCATGTCCAACTCTGGACGCTAACAAAATCTACTCAACAAAACCAAAAATACCCCATTTGGAGTTTATTTGAATGTTCGAATGTGATTTGAATCCATATGTGCTTAATTGTCTTTCTGGTTGTTTTTACGTATATAGAAGCCGAAGCAATCGAAGAACCTCCGGCTGATCCAGACCAAGACCAGCAGGGCATTGAGCAAGGTGAGTCAATACTTTGATCATATTGCACCTACCGTTTTGCAAATTATGTTGCTTTAAATTATCAAATTGCATTGCTATGATTTATACAACTATATTGGTCTAGTTCATAGTTAATGCCTTAATAATAATTGTGTATAAACTTCCAGTCCTTGAACTTGAACACTATCCCTTGTCACCCTAGACTTAATGGATTACATACTGGCTAATAAGTCTGTATCTAAGGGTCATGATTAGCCTTGCTTAGATACATTGTCATTCGGGCATTAAATTGCCCGACAACACTCACTCAACCTGAAAACTAGATTTGGGCAGTCAGGGCTGGAAGCCTAGCTGGTATGTTGGACTCGAAGTTATTTTGAAAACAATGGAAAACCCAAAAAACTGATTTCGATTTGGGCGGCTGGTAAGAGTGGTTGGTGCCGGGGGCATGTCGGTAGGGTATGTGGTTGTACCGCCCAAGTCAGTAAAGGACCGAATTCTTGTGATGACCTCTCGTGTAAGAACAGTACAACCAAAAGTATATAATGGGTACGACCTGGCTAACTAATTTGTTCGCCTCGGCGTGGATTCACCACTGGTGGGTGTGTGGAGTGGATATGGGTAGAAGCCATAGGAAAAACACACGGTGCAATAGGGGGTCTCCTGGGAGCGCGGCTCTGGGTGGTGGAAACCTTAGCGGGTGGGGTTGCGTCATGGTTGAGCATTGTAAAGGCCCTGCGGTAATCAACTTAGTCACACACATACGGAAGTGTATCAGACGAACATTACGAGTTGATTATCTCTTGTGTGTAAAGTGTACAAACTCTGTAGAGTAAGAAAACTATCTAGATAGTCGTGCTCACGGTCAAGAGCGGTGCCGAGAACTCACTTAAACTAGTTTTCATTTTCATAAAACGATTTGTGGATGGAAAGGGCAAGATGGGGTGAAACCCCTAGGATTTGGAATGGCTTGGTCAGGGACCAGTGGTAAATACGAGATAGCCCGAGCATTGAGTGGTCGGAGCACTCAATGGTATAGGATGTGGGACCTCCACTAGTACTCTGCAACATGAAAGCTCGGTTTACAGAACCCGTTTGTTCAAAATGCTGAGTCGTAGGATTTTCGCTACATAATCTAGTTCAAACTTAGCTTTGTGCAAATAAAAGAACTCTGAACTTTCCTTGATTAGCTCTGCATCTATACGACTGCATTGTGTGTTGGCTCGTGAGTGCAGTTGTGTATTCAAACTCGTTAGATGCAATCTCTCAGACCCACTCGATCAAGACCCCTACGACTACTACTACTCGACAGCTGGACCCGACGGTGGAGAAGATGGTGAAGCTTAGGCCGGGACAACCGCCCCCCCCCAATCACTTGCATGTGGGCAGAGTGATTGTACGTACCCTCTATGATTTGTTTTGCTTCTGCTCTCATCCTGTATTTGGTACTCTGACTTTTGTAGTACTGCTGCCTATGTGGCTCCTTTGTAAAATAGTGGCCATACAGCTATACACGATGTATGTGAATGATCCAAGAATGTATTTGTGTGTGCTATCTACTGATCCAAAGAATGACACGGTTTGACACAGTGGGTTCCAAATTACAAATTTGGGGTCCGACAACATTGGAAAAGAAATATTGTTAACTCCAATAAGAAATTCAGTGTCGTATCGAGAGAAAAAAAATAAATACCCTTAATAGGAATAATTTAGCAGATGTGGTGTTACAGAAGAACCATCCTTTTCACAAAGGAGACGTTGGACCAAGCTGCTACCACACGTACTAAGAGAAATAATCTAACCAAATCCAAAACCCTGGGTAAGAAGTAGAACATAAAGCATATACACTATTACTTTTGATAACGGACTCGTCACTACTACAAAATAGGCTATAGTAGACGCCCCATCACAGATGGTTCCTTTGGAATCATCTGTGATGGGTCTATCCAGACTCGGCAGTTGCCCTGCGAGCCTATCACAGACGGTTCTAATTATCACAGACGGTTTTAACTAGAACCGCTCAGGATATCTGACATTGTTCTAGTTAAAATCGCTCGTGATAATCCAATAATCACAAACGGTTCTTATAAGGAACCATCTGTGAATTATCACAGACGGTTCTTATAATGAACCGTCTGTGATTAGCTGGATTATCACTGACAGTTCTAATTAAGAACCGTCTGTGATATCCTAGCATAATATAAATTACGCCCGACACATCCTCTACCGCACTGCCGCTGCCTCTGCCGCACTGCCGCTCTAGAGGCGCTGTGTCCACTTAGATCTGCTGCCACTGTCACTACCGCACTACCACTGCAGCACTGCCGTTGCCTCTACCACTTTGGAGCAACCCTGCCTCTGCAGCAACCTTGCCGCTGGCTCCACTTAGATCTGTTGCTCCTCCCCCATGCGCCACTTCACTACCCTAGCTCCTCCAACCTGCGGCTCCTCCCCCGTTGCACTAGCTTAGAGAGGAGAAGGTTGGACCCCTGCCCCTAGCGCCTCCACCTCGCTGCCTCCTCCCCCATTACGCCACCAGCACCTTGCTGTGCCTCCACCCCCATTGTGCCAGCTTAGAGAGGAGAAGGAAAGAAGAGGAAACGTATTTTCTTCGTGAGCTCCGAGGGTAAGGATCTATAACCCTTTATGTTTGCTATAAATTAATCGCTAATCAATTTAACTATGTTTGGTAAATAGGAAGAGTACATGCTTGTGGTTTATTAATCTAATTTAACACTAATTTGTTACATGCGTAGCGTAAATAGACCAAAACTGGATGTACGATGTGAACCGTGTGAGTCAAGAGTATATTAATGGCGTGGTTGCTTTTAGAAGAGCCGCCAAGCAGGATATGTTGAAGAAGGGGATAAATTTTATGTATTGTTCATGCATTGATTGCGGTAATAATGACGTGGCACAGATCGAAGAGCACTTGATTCAAAGGGGTTTCAAAAAAGGGTATACATGTTAGACCAGTCACGGTGAAGAGAATAATATACCAGAAGTTAATAATGACGACATTGCCGAGGAAGTCAATGATATGCCGGATGTGGACTGTGCTTTTGATGAGGATAGGTTGCACGATGATAATCTGGATCAGATGCTACGCGATACAGAAGAGAGCTACAATGAGAGAGAGTTTTGTAAATTCGAGGGCTTAAGGGAGGATTCGGTGAGACCTTTGTTCCCTGGCTGCAAGCCGGAATACACAAGGTTGTCAACCGTGATTGAACTTCTTAAATTGAAGGCAAGCAATGGTTGGTCCGATAAGAGTTTTACGGCATTATTAGGTCTCCTAGCGGACATTCTTCTGGAGGGAAACGTGTTGTCCAACACCACCTACTAAGCAAAGAAGGTTCTTTGTTCATTGGGAATGGAAGTAGAAAGAATACATGCATGTCCGAAAGATTGTATCCTCTACCGTAAAGAGTATGCAGACATGCATGTATGTCCCGTGTGCAAAGCATCCCGATACAAGCGTCAGAATACTGCTAAGGTGAAGCAAGGACCTCCTGCTAAGATGTTGTGGTATCTGCCTGTGATCTCATGTTGAAGCGTTTATTTATGAACCCAAAGGAGGCAAGATTGGTGCGTTGGCACTCTGAGGAGTGTAAGAAAGATGGAAAGCTAAGACACCTTGCCGATGTCGCCGCTGGAGAAACTCGACGAGCTTTGAAGAGTTCGGTGCGAACCGAGGAACATAAGGTTAGGTTGAGTACGATGGAATGAATCCTTTCAGAACATGAGCAGCCGACATAGCACTGCCCGTGAATCTATGCATGTACAACCTTCCTCCTTGACTGTATGAAGCGAAGTACATTTTGATGTCACTACTTATTCAAGCACCGAAACAACCTGGGAATGATATTGATGTGTACCTAGCACCATTGCTAGAAGAACTTGTGATACTGTGGAACGAAGGGGTATAGGTATGGAATGCGTACAAACGACTGAACTTCACTTTACATGTCATGTTGTTCTACACCATCAATGATTTTCCAAATTTTGTAACTTGTCGGCTTCAGACAAAAGGAGCCAAAGCTTGTCCGCACCGCTAGATGCTACGAAGAGTCTATGGTCGAACAACTTGCGTAAAACTGTGTATATGCGTCACCGTAGGTTCCTTCCTAGGAGTCACCCATACCGCAAGATGAAGAAACAATTCGATGGAAATAAGGAGGACGGTTCAGCTCCAAGGGATTTTAGAGGGAAAGAGGTCTATGATATGGTTAAGGATATCGATGTTGTGCTTGGGAAGGGACGCCAATTAAGAACCCATCGTAAGAACATCCGAAGAAACGGTCAATTTTTTGGGACTTGCCTTATTGGGAGCACTTGGAAGTTCGCCACTGCATCGATGTCATGCACGTGGAGAAGAATGTATGTGATAGTTTGATTGGTCTCTTTGTGAGGACCCCCAATTTATTTGGCTTGTAATGCTTAACCAACCACCGGTCCTAGCATCACAAATCAAATAAATTGATTCTCGAGATATGTATACTTCCTAAAGCAAGATACACACCTGCTACAAAATTAGACAAAGAACTCCATTCCAAACATAGAGTCCAAACACCACACTACCAAACGGAAGATAAACAAATAGTAGAGTTATTATGCATAAAGGCCGATGTGCCAAGATACACAAATAAACAAGAACGACAATGAAGCAAAGTGCCATAAGATGGCTATAAACAAAGCCAATCGCGTGCTCTCCAACCCACAAGGCATCCGACCGACCGCCAAGTCTAGTCGCCCACGAAACGGCAACACAAACTACGTATGAGGCCCTTTGGGGCTCACCTTCTTCCTCTCGCAACAAAACATTAAGCAAAACACCCGAGTACAAAGATTGTCTTTGTACCCGCAAGACCGACGGTGAACTAGCGGCACCTATTCATATGCTACATGCAGCTTGTTTAGTGGAGGCCATATGTTTCATTTGCATAAAGCCAATTTTTATTTGCAATAATATAATACGCTTTGAAGGCGGTTTGCAATTCATTTTTACCGCTGAAATAATCATAAATAAAGATAGATACAAGTAACTCACCTAGAAGTGACTATCCCAATAGTCACATTAACATAGCACTAATCCTTATCTGCACTCACCCATCAAGTTTTAATTTAAATGTTGTAGTCTAACTCTCGATAAGCTTACCCAAGCGTGTCCATCACCTAGACGAGGCTATTCGAATAGTTTTTAACCCCGCAGGTGTACCATCGCATCCACACCTGCATCGCCTTTAAGCCAAAGCACACTTCCAAGGTATGCGGCACAAACTAAGTCCTACAGACTTTTTCCAATATTGTGTATCAACTACGAGCCGCTCGTATGGATAGAAATCCATACGCTACATGGTAAAGCCAAAAAGACAACTACCCACTCGTGATAAAGCTTGACAACTACCATGCTCCCACCTCCATCCTCCCGCGACCCCTCGCGCCTGAGCCAATACACGCCTAAGTACTAGGTCAAGAGAGGTCCCATACCTCTAGTGTGGTTAGCACGCTAAAATGCCTCGGATAATGTAAACTCACAAGATGTTCGGTCCTTAATTGACTCTGCACCTTTCAAATACACCCAATAGATCACACCAATCTTACCATTGTGCCCGCCTAAATCATTTTTGTTTTCATTTTTAGTTTTGCAATTAAACATAGCAGAAATGCTGAAATATAAAGTTATAGAAAGTTTTAGGTGATCAAGGTTACCGACTAAGTCGATAACCGCCCATTTCTACCGATACTAAGCATGTTCAAGCAATTTGACTCTGATGTACTAAGTGACAAGAGATCATCCAATGAATTCTAATCACAAAGAAATAACCTAGGCTCGTAGTAGAGATCAATATTTTGTCTACGGTGATATGCAAATACTGATTTAACTAATCAATTTAACACAAATTAAGCAATGCATACATACAAATTAAAACAAAATATTAGACTTTAAAATACTGGGATTAACATGATCAAACCGCTTGCACGGTTGTCGTTGCTCAATTTGTTGCGAGGGTCGCCTGTGGTTACCGCAAATATCGAAACCTAACGATTGAACAAAACAAATAATAAGAACGAATAACACCGCAAAACTCAAACATACAACAATATCAAAACAAACCAAACTCACACAAAGAACCTAAGCATGATATAACAAAATTTTAGAAACAGAGAACAATTCATTTTAAGTGGTTATGAATTTTCTAGGAATTTTCTAAGCTAACAAGACACATGAAAACACTAGTTAATTACTTAACAAATTTTCATGAACAAAACAGTATCTAAAACCTAACTCGATAAGTAGCACACTAAAAATGAAAATTTACGAGTTGGTTTTATCGGATTTGGACAATTATTGATAGAGATATGAATTTTCTAATTTGGAAAATACATAAAACACCATTTAATTAATTAACAGATTTTTGCTACAGAGACAACGTTGAGACTAATTTTAATAAATAGCACAATTAAAATGAAAATGAACAGATTGGTTTCATGCGATTTGGAGATAAATTGAATTAGTTATGCATTTTCTAAGTTTAAATGGATTAACAACACAACAGTAAAACCATTTTAGAAATACTAAAGCATTTATACCTTTTCTACCCACACTATTCAGCCCAGACACACCACATACGGGCCCGCGCAAAGGTGCCGACTAGAACAGATTGCCCACGAGGCAGACGCTCGAAGGCGATTCTAAGAATACGCCTTCGCTTACCAAAGTGTACTTAACACATACTCACAGAGAAATACGCTCCAAACAGAAAAACGTGATAACCGTAACTACCCAACCCTAATCGACAAAGATGGACCCACATGATGCTGACTAAGACAAAACATAACGGGCCGATTAAAGGATTTCTAAACGCGATTTAACAGAGAGGTCCCACAAGTCGCTGACCTAACTAAACAAAGTTTAGCGATAACTAAACCCACGGCTGCTCACAAGACGCGACGGGGACGCGCGCGCACGCGAATCGATTTAGCAACTGCAGGGTTCCTGGCGAAGCGGTGATACCTTCAGTCCGCAAGATCTTGCGAACACGATGGCGTGACGCGACCACTCGGGATGCCGCGAGTCAGCGCGAATCTGAGGCGGAGAAGAAGACACGCTTGCACGGAGAAGGCGATACGACTTCTAGAAGACTAAGGTGTGCTTAAGCTTCGCCAACACCAGAGCAAGAAGCACACGATAACGCTAACGAAGAAGGCCCGAGGTGGCCGGAATTTCCACGGCGGGAAAACCAAGCTTGAGAAGAATTGGTCGCACGCCCGCAACGATGCACCAAAGATGAAAATGAAGTCACCGTTAGACTCGCAGGCATCAATGCGATCCTAAGGGACTAGGTGGCGGAGTCGAAACTCACCAGTCGCAAACGAGCTCACGGACCGAGATCGCCGGAGGCGGAGACGACGATACCGCTCGTGATCCACCGACGCCAAGGACCCGAATAGGCAAAATGGAGGCGCGAGGCAAGAGGAACACGACGTGCGGTCGCCTGCTCTGGCGCTCAGAACGGCGGCGCTACGCCGAAGTTCTTCTCCGAACGAAGAAAACTTGACGAGAAGGCACGAGAATGGACGCGGCGATAGTGGATGGGCTCAGCGGTAGATGAGACCCCGCGATGCTTCACTGACCGACGCGAGGACAAAAGGTGGCAGCGATTTAGGTACGTGTAACAGCCCAAATTTTGAAGAAATTAAAATTTATGTATTTTGTGGATTTTCCGAATTTTCGTAAGTTTTTCCTTAATCATTTAAAGCTAATCAAATTTATGTGCAAAATATATTACCACAAAATAGCTGAAATATTTTATTTAAGTCCTAAATGCTCCGAGAATTTCTCGGGAATTTTCTGCAATTTTGGACTTAAATTGCTATATTCTAAAGCCAAATTGAATTATCGTATTTAATTAAATCAAATCAAAAGAAATTACAAAAACAGTGTCCGGGCCGAAACCCACTGCCCTGCACTATTTCTTCACACATCGCCCGCTCCACCCGCGCCTTCTCTCTCTCGATCGCCACCGACCCACCGTCGCCTCTCTCTTCCACTCGCCGCTTGGCCGTCCACCGTTGGATCTAAACCAACGCCGTAACGCAATGAAGCATTCTGACGACTCCAACATCCCCAACCATCGGTGACCGTTAGATCTAAATCCAACCGCTACGCCTAAACCAACTTACCGCTTTCACCGAATCTAATCGCAGCCGTCCGATCTTAATCCAATGGGCCGCCCATTGTCAACTTACCGTCACGATCTAATCCCAAATTGCTCAATCAAATCAAACGCGCCCGCCGCCTTCCTCCTTTCCTTCTTCCTCCGCCTCTTTCCTTCTTTTCCCCGCAAAGCCGCCATTGACACCGATTCGAACCTTCCAAACCGAGCAAACCGCCGCATCCCGTGATCGTCGTGCGCATTAAAATCCTTGATCTCTCCGCCCCGACACGCCCTTTCTTTCCTTCCTTTCGCCAATCCCGAATCTCTCCGGCGTCGCCGGTACCTTCTGAGCTCCACGGCAGCTCGTACGCCACGACGCACCCTATAAATAGGTGCTACGGACCGCATTGACCTCCACACCTCACCGCCACTCACGAAACCCTCTCACACCGTAGCGCCCGATTTTGAAGATCCCCGCCGCGAAGCATCTCGGCTCATTCTCGCTTACGGCGCCGCCAGAGCCCTTCGCCCTCGCCAACGGCACCATCATCACCCTCACTGCGGCGGTCAGAGCCGCCACTCGCTTCCCGGAGGATCACCGAACCACCTTCTCGCCGACGCATCAAGATCACCGCCGCCGGTTCACCGCCGACGACCTTCCGCCCCGCCCCGCCTGCTTTGTAACCCCGGTTCGCGCATTTCCTCTTCATTTCGCAGACACCAGAGGACTCGCCATGGCAGATAACGCCGGCGAGCCACTCACGAGCACCGCCGCCTGGGCCTACGTGGCATGGCCACACGCAGCCACCGTGGCGCCACTCGCCGCACATGGGCGCCACGCCGCGCCTCGCACGCGTGGCGCGCGTGTCGTCAAGACAAAACCCCGAGCCCGAGCCTGGGATCTCGATTCATGTGGACCAAGTCACTTACCACTGGGGGTCACATGTCGAAAAATTAATTCATTTCTTTTAATTCCCTAAATTCTCACAATGCCACTATAATAAATAGAATTTCCTTTAGAAAATAATTCAGAGAATTCAATTAAATTCCAGATTTTGTATTAAACTTCTAAAATCATAACTTTTGCATATGAACTCCAAATTGGGTGGTTCAAATTGCAAAATTTGTGTAAATTCATAATCTAGATAGCTAAAGCAAAATATTTCAATTTGGAGTTAATTTGATTTGTCTTTTGAATTTATTTGAATTTGAGTTGATTTTGTCGTAATTTCACGATAGACTTCGACGACTCCGGAGAGTTAAATCCTTCCGACGATTTAGAATTTCAAGACTTCAACGAAGGCAAGTTACACTATTGATCATATTGTTCCCAGTATTTTAAAGTATTTAATTCCTGTTTTAAATTACTATTGCATGCATATGTTTATATAATTGTTTAAATGTCCTGTTTATATATAGTTACTCCAATCTCCATTGTATGGCCAATTTGAATTTTGAATTTGAATACCATGACACCCTTAGGCAAAGTTCTATTAAAATTTGTCCTATGCTTAGCCATGCTTAGACCACTTTTATTTGGGAAGGTTTAGCCAAATCCTTTACAATTTGATTTTAAATTGTTTCGGTGGTATTGTTTTACCACGGAAGGCTTTTTATGAGTTTTTCACTCTAAATAAAATAAAATGGGTTTGGACTTGGGCGTGATGGATGTATGGTGGGTGCACAGTTCATGCACGGGCCTAACTGTTAGGATTATGGCCCATGGGTTTATTTAAGTGGAAAGTCGCGAAGTCGCTTAAGGACCGGTCTTTGAGCGTATTTTGCTACGCCTTACCGCACTCACCACATGTCCGAATGGGACAGATTTGGCTAAATAATCGTGGTATCTTAGTGATATTTATGTTATGTTGTATGTGTGGGTGTTGGTTAGACATTAGTCCCACCAGCGCAAGAGGGGCTTCCTGAGGATGGTTAGTCCAATGGTAGTGAAACCTTAGCGCATAAATACATTAAGATACCGCTTGTAACGGCCTCATGATAATTGCTTAGTCACACGCTTCGAAGCGTGCATTGGCCGACATTAAAAGCATATTATCTCGTGTGGGTAAAGCTGTACAAACTCTGCAGAGTAGAAACTATTCGAATAGCGCCCATGATCATGGACATGCTAGCAAAGCCACTCTAAGTTAGACTTGTTTTTGGTTTATAAAATGATTTCCAGATGTTTTTAGGATGGATAATCCTATGGTAAAATGGGGCGTTAGCCAAGTGTTAGGAGGGTATCCTTCACTATTCATTTAATGGAGGTTATCCACTATTCATTGTCATCTTAATCACCGATTTCAATTATGTTATTAAAATTGGCCTTACAAAACTATTAATGGTATTTAATCAAAATGTTGTTTATGCAAAACAACCCCGCCATTATCCTTTGTTTACCCTATGCATGCATTAACCTTCAATATTGGGTGTAACTTGCAAGCACAGTAGTTGTGCTTACTCTTGCTGAATAATCTTTATTCGGAAGACCTCTATCGGGACTGAGAGGACTCGGATTTAATAGGCTACGCCCCGCACGATTGCTCGTGGCAAGTCGTGTGGCCTACTACTACTTTTTCCGCCGTGTTATTTCTTTCCATTTGGCCTCGTGCCCGCTTGTAATAAAACCCGAGATAATATTAATAAAGAGCGTGATATGATTTTGCTATCACTTTTGATGACCGTACACTGAAATCACGACTAGTGTATGAACACGAGAATCGGGATCCTTCGTTCCCGGGTTCGACGAAGACGTGGCGAGCATGCATGCGCGCCCCGAGCTCCGGGAGGTGCGGAGAAGACGAGGAGGATCGGCAGTAGGGTCCACCTCTCAGACGACGACGGCGGTGCGAACCGTGGTTTGACTCGATCGAGATCGCACCGACCGCTGGATCTCAAATGGACGGCCGAGATTGGTGTATGCATTCTGACAGTCGACGAGGCAAGCAATGAGGACCGCTCGATCTTCATCGGACGGCCACGATCGATTGGACTCGGGCGGTGCGATTAGTTGACGCGACCGAGTCCATTAGTGCGGTCGACTCGAGTCGGGCTCGTTCGAGCCCGAGGAAAGTGAATACCGATTTGGAGTTTTAAAAGGTGAGAGAGTTTGGAGAATTTTAGAGGTAGCTCCTGAGCTCCAAAATTTCAGAAATTTTATGGTAGCTACTAGGGACAGAGGACAACCTTGTGAAATTTTTCCAGGAGTTTTTATGCAATAGATTTCTCCCAACAAAATTCACGAGCTGCTGTCCAGAGGTTTGACCAGATTTCTAAACTAGTTTGACTTGGGCATTTGAAATAGCAAACAAAATCTAGAAATTGTGAAATAATTCAGGGAGGTAGATATGATGATCAAGATGACAGGAAAAATATTCCTAGGGGATGATCACAAGTTTGAAGGCTAAGAATGTGCTGACAACAATTTCCATTCATAAGAATTTAATTCTAGAAAATGGAAATTGCTAGGGAAAAATGTAGAAACTTTCAAACGATTTGATGAGACAACAAAAGTTTTTATTTCTCCTCAAAATTTTACATTTGAAATACAAACCCTAAGTTAGGGCTGTTACAAATCTCCCCCCTTACAGGAATCTCGCCCCGAGATTCTGATCACTGGGAGAAGAAGGACGGGTAATGCTCGAGACGATCTTCCCGCTCCCAAGTGGCTTCATCCTCGGAGTGGTTCGACCAGAACTTTGAGGAACTTGATCACACGGTTCCTTGTTCTGCGTTCACCGCTTCGAGGATACGAACGGGCGCCACGATAGACAGATCTTCCGCACATCGATATTTTCCAATGGCGTTTCTCGACCGAACACGGAGGCACTTCTTCAATTGTGACACATGGAAAACATCATGCACCCTCAAGTGTAGTTGGCAATTTAACTTGTATGCAACAGCTCCCACTCTCTTGATGACGCGATAAGGCCCGACATACCGAGGAGCCAACTTGCCCTTGACACCGAAATGACGATGTCCCTTCGGAGGTGAGACTTTGAGATACACAAAGTCATTGGGCTGAAACTCAACTCACGGCGACGCCGATGCGCATAGCTCTTCTCGCTTGGATGAGCTACGCGCAAGTGCTCACGAATCAATCGCACTTGACTTTCAAATTTCATTGATGGAATCAGGCCAAAGAAGCATCGTGAGGACCCCAATTTATTTGGCTTGTAATGCTTAACCAACCACCTCGTCCTAGCATCACAAATCAAATAAATTGATTCCTCGAGATATGTATACTTCCCAGCAGCAAGATACACCCTGTTACAAAATTAGACAAAGAACTCCATTCCAAACATAGAGTCCAAACACCACACTACCAAACGGAAGATGAACAAATAGTAGAGTTATTACGCACAAAGGCCGACGTGCCAAGATACACAAATAAACAAGAACGACAATGAAGCAAAAGTGCCATAAGATGGCTATAAACAAAGCCAATCGTGCCTCCAACCCACAAGGCATCGGGACCGACCGCCAAGTCTAGTCGCCCACGAAACGGCAACACGACTCACGTAAGTGAGGCCCTTGGGGCTCACCTTCTTCCTCTGCAACAAAACATTAAGCAAAGCACCGAGTACAAAGATTGTCTTTGTACCCGCAAGACTGACGTGTGAACTAGCGACCTATTCATATGCTACATGCGAGCTTGTTTAGTGGAGGCCATATATTTCATTTGCATAAAGCCAATTTTCATTTGCAATAATATAATACTGATTTGAAGGCGAGTTTGCAATTCATTTTACCGTTGAAATAATCACGAAATAAAGATAGATACAAGTAACCACCTAGAAGTGACTATCCCAATAGTCACCACAACATAGCACTAATCCCGATTCGTACCACCCATCAAGTTTTAATTTAATTGTTGTAGTCTAACTCTCGATAAGCTTACCCAAGCGTGTCCATCACCTAGGACGAGGCTATTCGAATAGTTTTTAAACTCGCAGGGTGTACCACTGCACTACACCTCGCATCGCTTTAAGCCAAAGCACACTTCCAAGGTATGCAGCACACCTAAGTCCTACGAGACTTTTCCAATATTGTGTATCAACTACGAGCGCTCGTATGGATAGAAATCCATACGCTTACATGGTAAAGCCGAAAGACAACTACCCACTCAGATAAAGCTTTTGGACAACTACCATGCTCCCACCTCCATCCCTCCTGCGACCCCCTGCGACCCGGAGCCAATACACGCCAAAGTACTAGGTCAAGAGAGGTCCCATACCCTCTAGTGTGGTTAGCACGCCGAAATGCCTGGATAACAGAAACTCACAAGATGTTCGGTCCTTAATTGACCCGGGCACCTTTCCAGTCACACCCAATAGATCACACCAATCTTACCATTGTGCCCGCGTCTAAATCATTTTTGTTTTCATTTTTAGTTTTGCAATTAAACATAGCAGAAATGCTGAAATATAAAGTTATAGAAAGTTTTGTGTGATCAAGGTTACCGACTAAGTCGATAACCGCCCATTTCTACCGATACTAAGCATGTCTAAGCAATTTGACTCGGATCTACTAAGTGACAAGAGATCATCCAGCGACCTCTAATCACAAAGAAATAACCTAGGCTCAGGTAGTAGAGGTCAATATTTTGTCTACAGGATATGCAGCTACGGATTTAACTAATCAATTTAACACAAATTAAGCAATGCATACATACAGCTGAAACAAAATATTAGACTTTAAAATACTAGGATTAACATGATCAAACTGCTTGCACGTTGTCATTGCTCAATTTGTTGCGAGGGTCGTTCTCGTGGTTACCGCAAATATCGAAACCTAACGATTGAACAAAACAGCGAATAAGAACGAATAACACCGGCAAAACTCAAACATACAACAATATCAAAACAAACCAAACTCACACAGCAACCTAAGCATGGTATAACAAAATTTTAGAAACAGAGAACAATTCATTTTAAGTGGTTATGAATTTTCTAGGAATTTTCTAAGCTAATACTACACGTGAAAACACTAGTTAATTACTTAACAAATTTTCATGAACAAAAACAGTATCTAAAACCTAACCTGATAAGTAGCACACTAAAAATGAAAATTTACCGAGATGGTTTTACTGGATTTGGACAATTATTGATAGAGATATGAATTTTCTAATTTGGAAAAATACATAAAACACCATTTAATTAATTAACAGATTTTTGCTCTGAGAGACAAGGTTGAGACTAATTTTAACAAATAGCACAATTAAAATGAAAATGAACAAAGACTGGTTTCATGCGATTTGGAGATAAATTGAATTAGTTATGCATTTTCTAAGTTTAAATGAATTAACAACACAACAGAAAACCATTTCAGAAATACTAAAGCATTTATACCTTTTTCTACCCACAGCTATCTAGCCCCAGACAACGATGGGCCCATGCGAAAGGTGCCGACTGAAACAGTTGCTCACTGAAGGTGACGTCGAAGGCGTATTCTAAGAATACGTCTTCGGCTTACCAAAGTGTACTTGTAACACATACTCACAGAGAAATACGTTTCCAAACAGAGAAAAACGCATAACCAGAACTACCCAACCCTAATCGACAAAGATGGACCCATATGACAGTGACTCAGAGAACAAATAACGGGCTGGATTAAAGGATTTCTAAACGCGATTTAACAGAGATGTCCCACAAGTCAGTGACCTAACTAAACAAAGTTTAGCGATAACTAAACTCCGCCGGCGGCTCGCGCAAGACGCGACGGGACGGCGCGCGCGCGCAAGAATCGATTTAGCTAACGGAGGGTTTCGGCGAAGCGGGTGATACCTTCAGTCGCGAAGATCTTGCGAACACGATGGCGGTGACGCGGACCTCGACGGGATGCCGCGTGGTGTCGGCGCGAACGGAGGCGGAGAAGAAGACACGGTTTGCGGAGAAGGCGATACGGACTTCTAGAAGACTCGGAAGGTGTGTAAGCCGCCTCAACACCGTGAGCAAGAAGCACACGATAACGCTGACGAAGAAGGCGAGGTGGCGGAATTTCCACGGCGAAAAACCAAGCTTGAGAAGAATTGGTCGCACGCCCGCAACGATGCACCAAAGATGAAAATGAAGTCACCGTTAGACTCAGTGCATCAATGCGATCCTAAGGGACCAAGTGTCGGAGCTAGAAACTCACCAGAGCACTAGCAAGCTCGCGGGGCCGCCGCAACCGGAGGCGAGACGAGCGAAGGTGCCTGGCGATATCTCGGACGCCGAGGGTCCTGGATGGGCAAAATGGAAGCGGCGAAGAAAGTAGATCACGATGGCGTGGTTGCGGAATCAAGGGCGGCGCTAACACGGCGACGCTGCCCAGGGGTTCTTCTCCGGCCGAAATCAAGAAACCGCCTGAGAGAGCTACAGAACGGGGAAAACGAGGGATGAGTGGTCGCGGTGAGGTAAAGAAGGCCTGGCGATGCACCAAAGACGGACACGAGGGCATATAGGTGGCAGCGGCGAGGTACGTGGCACCCATGCGCTAACGGTCGCGAGCTCCGGTGAGTGCGGAGAAGACGAGGCGGACTCGGCGTAGGGTCCACATGTCGCTGATAGCGGCGGTGGTGCGAGCCGAGTCAAATCGCGGTGCGAACCGGTGGTTTGACTCGACCCGAATGTATCGACCGTTGGATCTAAAATGAACAGTCGAGATCGATGTATGCATTCGACAGTCGGTTGATTCGACGCGACGCGGGCCGCGACGATCTGCATCGGACGGTGGCGACAGCCATCGGGCTCACGCGGTGCAGAGGCGGTGCGACCGAGTCAAGTGGCGCTGTCGGACTGAGTCGGGCTCGGGTTCGAGCCCGAGGAACAAGAAATCTGATTTGGAGTTTTAAAAGGCGGAGAGAGTTTGGAGAATTTTTAGAGGTAGCTCCTGAGCTCCAAAAATTTCGAAATTTTTATGGGAGCTTGCTAGGACAGAGGACAACCTTGTGTAATTTTTCCAGAACTTGTTATGCACCGCATTGTTCTACAGAAAATTCACAAGCTGCTGCCTAAGGGTTTGACCAGATTTCTAAACTGGTTTGACTTGGGCATTTGAAATAGCAAATAAAATCTAAAAATTGTGAAATAATTCAGGGAGGTAGATAGGATGATCAAGATGACAGGAAAAATATTCCTAGGGGATGATCACAAGTTTGAAGGCTAAGAATGTGCTGACAACAATTTCCATTCATAAGAATTTAATTCTAGAAAATGGAAATTGCTAGGGAAAAATGTAGAAACTTTGAAACGATTTGATGAGACAACAAAAGTTTTTATTTCTCCTCAAAATTTTACATTTGAAATACAGACCCTAAGTTAGGGCTGTTACACTGTCTTTCCCCAGTTTCTGACCAGTTCAATGGGGTTCTGCATCGCCTCCCATACAAAGCCTCAAACGGTGCCATACCGAGACTAGCCTGGAAGCTGTTGTTGTAGGAGAACTCGGCAAGTGGTAGGCACTTCTCCCAATTCTTCTCATAGGAAAGAACACAAGCACGAAGCATATCTTCAAGCACCTGATTGACTCGCTCCGTCTGACCATCTGTCTGAGGATGATAGGCGGAGCCGAAGTAAGACGGTACCCATGGCCTCCTCAGAAATCGTGCCATAGCCGAGAAGTGAAAAGAGAGCCACGATCTGATACAATCGTTCGTGGCACACCATGCAAACTCACAATGCGGGATATGTAGAGGTCTGCCAATTTACTGACGCTGAGGGCGGTACACACTGGCAGAAAATGTGCTACCTTTGTCAATCGGTCAATAACCACCCAGATAGCATCCTTCCCCGAAGAGGTACGGGGCAAACCAGTGATGAAGTCCATACCAACGGAATCCCACTTCCACTCTGGTATAGGCAAGGGCCGGAGGAGACCTGCGGGACGCTGATGCTCGGCCTTGACGCGACAACATACGCCGATCCGCACGAACTCGCAATCTCGCGCTTCATGCGAGTCCACCAGAATCTCTGACGCAGATCTTGGTACATTTTAGTGGCCCCGGGATGGATGGACAAAGGCGAATCATGGGCCTCCTGGAGAATCAAATCCCGTAATTCCGGAACCTTTGGAACCACGAGGCGCTGCCCAAACCACACAACACCATGCTCATCTTCCGAGAAACACCTGGCTATCCCATCCTTGATATTCTGCTTGATCTAGTTCACACCGCCATCTGACTGCTGTGCTGCCTTGACTTGATCTACCAAGGTTGGTTGCACAACCAAGGCAGCAAGGGAACCATGCTCAACCAAACCCAAGTTGAGACGCTGAAATTCTGCAAGAAGTGCAGTTCTTGCTCTTGGATCATCGTAGTATTGCAATACACCTTTCGCTAAGTGCATCGCCCACCACATTGGCCTTGCCGAGATGATACCAATACCCATGTCATAATCTTTGATCAATTCCAACCATCTCCTCTCGCCTCGAGGTTCAGATCTGTTGGGTGAACAAGTATTTCAAGCTCTTGTGGTGGAATACACCTCACAGTGATACCGATCAAATAATGCCGCTAAATTTTGAGTGCATGAACCACAAAGAAGCTCTAGATCATGGGTGGGATAGTTGAGCTCATGAGGTCTCAACTGCCTGGATGCATAGGCAACTGCCTTGCCTTCCTGCATAAGAACACATCCAAGTCCCTGACGAGAGGCATCGCAATAAATATCGAAGCTCTTGTGGATATCAGGAAGAGTAAGGACTGGGGCTGAAGTCAATCGCTGTTTGAGCTCCCGAAAGCTCTCATCACAAGCAGAGGACCACACAAACTTCTTGTCCTTCTTGAGCAATTCGGTCATCGGCTGCGATCTTGGAGAAGTTCTCGATAAAGCGGCGGTAGTAGCCCGCTAAACCAAGAAAACTCCGCACATCAGTGACTGACTTGGGCTGCCCCAAGATAGAACATCACCGACCTTGCTGGGATCCACAGCTATGCCTCCAGCTGAAAGAACATGGCCCAAAATGCTACTTCCTTCAACCGAACTCACATTTGTTTGAACTTCGCATATAGTCGTGCTCCGCTATTTGCCCAAAACAATCTTGGATGCTCAAGATGCTCGGCTTGATCTTGGAATAGATAAGAATATCATCAATAAAGACCACCACAAATTTATCCAAAACTCCATGAATATTGAATTCATTAAGTTCATGAACAAAGCCGGAGCATTGGTTAAACCGAAAGACATGACGGTGTACTCGCATGCGACATAACGAGTAGTGAAAGCCGTCTTCGAATATCCTCGATCGATCGACTGATGATACCCCATTCTCAAATCAATCTTGGAGAACACTGGCTCCGGTCAAGCGATCAAGCAGATCATCAATGCGGGCAGAGGATATTTGTTCTTCACCACACCTCATTGAGAGGACGGTAATCAACACACATGCGCAAAGTCTTGTCCTTCTTCTTCACAAAGATCACCGGACAACCCCAAGTAGATGAACTGGGACGGATGAAACCCTTTGCTTGGAGCTCACCAAGCTGCTTCTTCAATTCTTCTAGCTCATTGGGAGGCATCCGATACGGCGCCTTCGAGATAGGGGCAGTACCGGGCAGCAACTCAATGACAAACTCATGGTCTCGAACCGGAGGCATCCCAGGTAAATCATCAGGAAAAACATCCTCAATATCACAAACAGTGGGAACCTCCTGAATCTTCAAAGCTGGCTTTGCTGCAAGTGCACAAAGGTGTGACTCTTGCAGCTGCGGGGAAAAGCCAACCTGTTCGCCATAAAAGTTGGTGAGGAAAACCATCTTCTTGGCACAATCGATCTGTCCCAAGTGTTGGGACAACCAATCCATACCAAGAATTACATCCAGGCTCGCTGAGTTGAGCAGGATGAGATTTGCCAAAAATTCCACTCCTTTGACTACGATAGGGACATCCCGACATCAGATCGGCTCTCATTTCCGACCCGAGAGCGGATGAGCAAAGGAATTCTCAAAGGAACACAAGTGAAGACCACTAACAAAGCGAATGATCTTGAAATAAAGAATGCGATGCTCCGAATCAAATAATACTGCAGCAGACGAATTAACAAGAAGTGTACCCATCACGACATCCGCGCCTCCCGAGCCTCCTCGGTGAAAGGTGGTTGACTCGACCATTGCTCGCACTCGGTCTTCGGATAATCTTACGTCGTGTGGATGACCACTCCGCCCGCGTCCTCCATTAGGGACGAGGGGCTACCGCAACACTCGAGGGCAAGCGTTGGCGTAGTGGCCCTTGTTGTGGCGGCGAAAACAAGTAACCTCGATCGCCGGATTGCGGAAGCCGCTGCTGGCGGGTCGCAGCGCACGTGGCTGGCTCACACTGCGGTGGACGAGGCTGGTGCGAGATGGCCTCGGCGGTGGAACAAAAGAACGGGCCATCGGTGCCGCCCACCCGGACGACGAGTGAGGTGGTGTGAGTAGACGTCGCGCTCCCATTTGCGCTATGGACTCACCCAGCGCCTTTGCCTTGTGCTCAAGAACAATGGCCTTATCAACCAAGGCACGAAAGTCGGGAAGTCCACAATAGACGGCTGTCCCGCAGCTCTCTGACAAACCATCCATAAACTTCTCCCGCTTAGCCTCATCCGAGGCCACCTCCCGAGCATAACGAGCGGATGATTGAACTCGTCACAGTACTCCGTCACGCACTGCGCCCTTGCTTGGCGCGAGAACTCCTTCTTCTTCGACTTCATCGAGTGCCATCGAGGATGTGGGCCCGACGGAAAGCTGATCGAACTCCTCCCACGCGACCACATGGCCCGCGGTGCATGGCGAGATAGTTCTCCCACCATGAGTCTGCCGCGCCTCAAGCCGGTGGGACGCGAAGAGTGCCTTATCCTGTGCACGCACCGAGCTATGTTGAGCTTTCTCTCAATCATGCGCGACCAATCATCCGCATCGAGAGGGTCCTCGAGCGGGAGAAAGTCGGCGGTGAGTATGGAGGAACTCGCAAGTCCCCGCGAGTCGGTGGCGCCACCACCGGCGAGGAGTGGAGGTATTCCTAGCAATAACCTCCAAGATGCGTGTCTAGTCCATGCGGTTTCGCTCGATCGGCGAGAACCTCACCATGGTCGGAGGAGGAAGCTCCTCATCATGACCAGCCTGCTGACTGCCACGCGTTCTCCCGGCCATCCTGTTTCACTAAGACAAGTTAACAACAGCTGAAAAACACAAAGTCGACAACCCACTGCAAATAACTTACTAATCAACACAAAATAAACACAAGACTTTTAAGTTACAAAACCAATTGACAAATATCAGACGCTTAGCAAACTTATACATATCTTACCCTTATACCCCCACAACTTTTAATTAGACTAATTCTCTATGGTTCTCCCAAAGACTGATTCTACCGGTAGTAACTATCTTTTGATAGGAAAGAGAGAAACCAAGTTTTAAACTCAAATTAGAGTAAGATGAGAGTAGAAAGCTAAGATAGGTAAGGAGTAAAATCTGAGAATCTACCTAGGTTTTCGTAAACCTTTTTATACTTTGAAATTAAGCTTTTCCAAAATATCCTAAGGACGACTATGCTTGGGTTACTACGGTCAGAATGGCTCTGATACCAACTTTGTGAGGACCCCCAATTTATTTGGCTTGTAATGCTTAACCAACCACTGTCCTAACATCACAAATCAAATAAATTGATTCCTCGAGATATGTATACTTCGAAAGCGATATACACACCTGTTACAAAATTAGACAACTCCATTCCAAACATAGAGTCCAAACACCACACTACCAAACGGAAGATAAACAAATAGTAGAGTTATTACAGCACAAAGGCCGATGTGCCAAGATACACAAATAAACAAGAACGACAATGAAGCAAAAGTGCCATAAGATGGCTATAAACAAAGCCAATCAGCGCCTCCAACCCACAAGGCATCCGCCCGACCGCCAAGTCTAGTCGTCCACGAAACGGCAACACAACTCACGTAAGTGAGGCCCTTGGGGCTCACCTTCTTCCTCTCGCAACAAAACATTAAGCAAAGCACCTGAGTACAAAGATTGTCTTTGTACCCGCAAGACTGACGTGTGAACTAGCAGACCTATTCATATGCTACATGCAGGCTTGTTTAGTGGAGGCCATATGTTTCATTTGCATAAAGCCAATTTTCATTTGCAATAATATAGTACAGTTTGAAGGCAGGTTTGCAATTCATTTTACCGTTGAAATAAGCTGCGAAATAAAGATAGATACAAGTAACCACCTAGAAGTGACTATCCCAATAGTCACCACGACATAGCACGAATCCTAGATTCATACCACCCATCAAGTTTTAATTTAAATGTTGTAGTCTAACTCTCGATAAGCTTACCCAAGCGTGTCCATCACCTAGGGCGAGGCTATTCGAATAGTTTTTAACCTGCGAGGGTGTACCATCTGTACCCACACCTCGGACGCCTTTAAGCCAAAGCACACTTCGAAGGTATGCCGCACAACTAAGTCCTCACGAGACTTTTCCAATATTGTGTATCAACTACGAGCCGCTCGTATGGATAGAAATCCATACGCTTACATGGTAAAGCCGAAAAGACAACTACCCACTCGGGATAAAGCTTTTGGACAACTACCATGCTCCCACCTCCATCCTCCCGCGACCTCCTGCGACCGGAGCCAATACACGCCAAAGTACTAGGTCAAGAGAGGTCCCATACCCTCTAGTGTGGTTAGCACGCGAAATGCTGGATAATGAAACTCACAAGATGTTCGGTCCTTAATTGACGGGCACCTTTCCAATACACCCAATAGATCACACCAATCTTACCATTGTGCCAGCGCCTAAATCATTTTTGTTTTAATTTTAATTTTGCAATTAAACATAGCAGAAATGCTGAAATATAAAGTTATAGAAAGTTTTGTGTGATCAAGGTTACCGACTAAGTCGATAACCGCCCATTTCTACCGATACTAAGCATGTCTAAGCAATTTGACTCGGATCTACTAAGTGACAAGAGATCATCCAAATGACCTCTAATCACAAAGAAATAACCTAGGCTCAGGTAGTAGAGATCAATATTTTGTCTACAGGATATGCAGCTACGGATTTAACTAATCAATTTAACACAAATTAAGCAATGCATACATACAGCTGAAACAAAATATTAGACTTTAAAATACTGGGATTAACATGATCAAACTGCTTGCCTGGTTGCTGTTGCTCAATTTGTTGCGGAGGGTCGTTCTCAGGGTTACCGCAAATATCGAAACCTAACGATTGAACAAAACAGCGAATAAGAACGAATAACACCGGCAAAACTCAAACATACAACAATATCAAAACAAACCAAACTCACACAGCAACCTAAGCATGATATAACAAAATTTTAGAAACAGAGAACAATTCATTTTAAGTGGTTATGAATTTTCTAGGAATTTTCTAAGCTAACAGTACACATGAAAACACTAGTTAATCACTTAACAAATTTTCATGAACAAAAACAGTATCTAAAACCTAACCTGATAAGTAGCACACTAAAAATGAAAATTTACTGAGTTGGTTTCTTTGGATTTGGACAATTATTGATAGAGATATGAATTTTCTAATTTGGAAAAATACATAAAACACCATTTAATTAATTAACAGATTTTTGCTACAGAGACAAGGTTGAGACTAATTTTAATAAATAGCACAATTAAAATGAAAATGAAGCAAGACTGGTTTCATGCGATTTGGAGATAAATTGAATTAGTTATGCATTTTCTAAGTTTAAATGAATTAACAACACAATGAAAACCATTTGAAATACTAAAGCATTTATACCTTTTTCTACCCACTATCTAGCCCCGGACAACGGCAACGGCCCACGCGAAAGGTGCCGACTGAACAGATTGCGCGAAGGTGACGTCGAAGGCGTATTCTAAGAATACGTCTTCGGCTTACCAAAGTGTACTTCTAACACATACTCACAGAGAAATACGCTTCCAAACAGAGAAAAACGCATAACCAGAACTACCCAACCCTAACTGACAGCATGGACCCACATGACAGTGACTAAGACAAAACATAACGGGCTGGATTAAAGGATTTCTAAACGCGATTTAACAGAGAGGTCCACAAGTCAGTGACCTAACTAAACAAAGTTTAGCGATAACTAAACTCCGGCGGCTCGCACGTGCACGCGACGAGAACGGCGGCGGCGCGCAATCGATGAAGCTAACGAGAGGGTTCTGGGCGGCGGGTGATACCTTCAGTCGTGAAGATCTTGCGAACACGATGGCGGTGACGCGACCACGGGATGCGGCGGCGGCGGCGAACGGAGGCGGAGAAGAAGACACGGTTTGCACGAGAAGGCGTCACGGACTTCTAGAAGACTCGGAAGGTGTGCTTAAGCCGTCTCAACACGGGAGCAAGAAGCACACGATAACGCCGACGAAGAAGGCCCGAGGTGGCGGAATTTCCGCGGCGCGAAACCAAGCTTGGAGAAGAATTGGTCGCACGCGCAACGATGCACCAAAGATGAAAATGAAGTCACCGTTAGACTCGATGCATCAATGCGATCCTAAGGGACTAGGTGGCGGAGCCGAAACTCACCAGTCGCAAGCGAGCTCACGAGACCGAGATCGCCGAGGCGGGACGACGATACCGCCTGGTGATCCACTGGGCGCCAAGGACCGGAATAGGCAAAATGGAGGTGGCGAGGCAAGAGGAACACGACGGTGCGATCGCCGGCTCAAGGGCGGCTCGAACGGCGGCGCTACGCTCGAGTTCTTCTCGAACGAAGAAAACTTGGACGGAGAAGGCACGAATGGGCGCGAAGGATAGTGGATGGGCTCGGTGGGTAGATGAGACCCCGCGATGCTTCACGCGGCGACACGAGGACAAAAGGTGGCAGCGGCGAGTGCGTGGCGAGCATGCATGCGCGCCACGAGCTCGGTGAGGTGCGGAGAAGACGAGGCGGATCGGCGGTAGGGGCCACCAGTCAGCGACGGACGGCGGTGCGAACCGGTGGTTTGACTCGTCGATGTCGCACCGACCGTTGGATCGAAATGGGCGGTGAGATTGGTGTATGCATTCGGACAGGTCGACGAGGCAAGCAATGAGGACCGTTCGATCTTCATCGGACGGCCACGAGTCCATTAGTGCGGTCGGACTCGAGTCGGGCTCGGGTTCGAGCCCGAGGAACAGTGAATACTGATTTGGAGTTTTAAAAGGCTGAGAGAGTTTGGAGAATTTTTAGAGGTAGCTCTGAGCTCCAAAAATTTCAGAAATTTTTATGGTAGCTACTAGGACAGAGGACAACCTTGTGAAATTTTTCCAGGAGTTTTTATGCACTAGATTTCTCCCAACAAAATTCACGAGCTGCTGTCCAGAGGTTTGACCAGATTTCTAAACTGGTTTGACTTGGGCATTTGAAATAGCAAACAAAATCTAGAAATTGTAAAATAATTCAGGGAGGTAGATAGGATGATCAAGATGACAGGAAAAATATTCCTAGGGGATGATCACAAGTTTGAAGGCTAAGAATGTCTTGACAACAATTTCCATTCATAAGAATTTAATTCTAGAAAATGGAAATTGCTAGGAAAAATGTAGAAACTTTCAAACGATTTGATGAGACAACAAAAGTTTTTATTTCTCCTCAAAATTTTACATTTGAAATACAAACCCTAAGTTAGGGCTGTTACACTCTTACTGAACATTAGTGGCAAAACAAAGGATGGTGTTAACGCACGGCGTGACTTGGTCGATATGAACATAAGGATCGAGTTAGCACCGCAAGAGACCGATACAGGACGAACGTACCTTCCCCCAGCTTGCTACACTCTGTCCAAGGTCGAGAGAAATAAACTATGCCAGAGCTTGCATGGTGTGAAAGTCTCGTCTGGTTACTCTACTAACATTAAGAAACTTGTTTCTATGCAAGATTTGAAATTAATTGGTATGAAGTCGCATGATTGTCATGTGCTGATGACACAGATACTTCCTGTTGCAATTAGGATTATCTTGCCGAACAAGGTCCGAGTGGCAATCTTGAGGCTATGTTATTTCTTCAACTCAATTGCTCAAAAGGTCATCGATCCCCAAGGACTAGATGCTCTACAGGTCGAGGTGGTGACGACTCTATGTCATCTTCAGATGTATTTCCCTCCGTCATTTTTTGATATCATGGTCCATCTCATTGTTCACCTTGTGAAAGAGATAAAGATATGCGGCCCTGTATTCCTATATCATATGTACCCGTTCGAGAGGTACATGGGAATTCTCAAGTCCTACGTACGGAATCGATCTCGACCGGAGGGTAGCTTCATCGAAGGTTATGCAACGGAAGAGGTCATTGAGTTCTGCATCGACTACATGGCTCAGGTGGATCCGATAGGTGTGCCTCTATCTCGGCATGAGGGGAGACTGGATGGTATCGGGACCATCGGAAGGAAATCAATCACTCCCGATTTGGATACATACGCTCAAGCCCATTCCATGGTCTTGCAACACATGACCGAAGTGTCCCCGTACATCGACAAGCACAAAGACATGGTACGCCAACAGAAACCAAACCGGTCGAAGGTTTAGATCATGAGAAAGCACAACCATCAGTTCAACGAATGGTTAAAGGTGCGAATCACTGGGAGGTCATCAAGTCATGATACGCTGCTATGGTTGGCACAAGGGCCATAATTTACAATTGTCACATGGCAAGGATACGACATAAATGGCTACACATTTTATACGGCAGCTCAGGATAGGAAGAGCACAGTCCAAAACAGCGGTGTCGGCATAAATGCATTCAGTACCGAATGGCTGAGGAGCTCCTACTATGGGCAAATAGAGGATATATAGGAGCTCGACTATGTGCTTTTCAAGATCCCCCTATTTTGGTGTTGTTGGGTCCATCTCCCATAGGTGAAGGCCGACAAGTACAGCGTCACTACCGTGGACCTCGAATGTATCGGA
Organism: Ampelocalamus luodianensis; assembly: GCA_036346255.1. Taxonomy (NCBI): domain Eukaryota; kingdom Viridiplantae; phylum Streptophyta; class Magnoliopsida; order Poales; family Poaceae; genus Ampelocalamus; species Ampelocalamus luodianensis. The sequence goes on from CM070621.1 coordinate 53,822,099, forward strand.
TACAAAGACGAACCATTCGTACTGGCTAACCAAGTTGTTCAAGGCTTCTATGTAACCGACCCGACAAATAAGAAGCGCCACGTAGTTCTTCATGGAAAAAGGAGGATTGTTAGAGTTGAGAATGTAGTGGACGAGGAAGAATACAATCAATTTGACGAGTTGCCTCCTTTCGGAAACAGCATCAGGCTCGAGGAAGAACCCAGTAAGGAAGCTAGCTATATGCGCGCCAATCATCATGAAGGGTTATATTTTAATTAAGAATTTACTCCATTGTAATTAATTTATTCTATAACATCATGTGTTATGGACTTGTAATCTCTCATATATTTTGATGTCAACGTAGAATTGTCATGTGTTAATGTGTTACGGACCTGTCATCTTTGATATTGATGTCAATGTGGACGTTCATTATAATGTTGAGTATCAAAATTGGTTTCACTTGATTTGGAGTTGAGTTGAATTAGATATGAATTTTTGAAGTCAAATGTGTTATGAGCTTGTCATCATACTTGTTACCAGGTTTTGTCAGGATATCACAGATTGTCAATAGGTTTTGTCAGGATATCACAGACGGTTCTATTATGGAACCGTGCATGATAAAAATCCTGACAGTTACGAGATAAAATCGCTTGTGATATGGGTTTATTGTAATACTCTGATTTATTCTACGAAAGAAAGCATTCAAAAGAGAAATTAAACTTAAAAAGGGGGGTTTCTGCAGTTCTTCGGCAACTTGGGCCTCAGGCCTTGGCCCAGGAGGCCCATGAGGGGTCGGCCACCAATAAAAGGAAGGGGGGAACCCTAACTTCACTGTAGCTACAATGCCGCCGCCATCACTGTAGCACGGCTACTGTAGCATGCCCTCTCTTCCATGGTGGTGCCCCCTCCATTGGTGCCTCCCTTCCTCGCCGTCGGTGCTCCCTACTGCCGATCAAGTGAAGAAAGGAGAGGAGATCAACTTCGCGGGGAGAGTTCATCATCTTGTTGTGATTCTACAAGGGTAACGTCGTGTGTTCTTCGTTGGTTGATGCGTAGTAGTTGCGGTTGATGTTGTTTGGTAGATTGATTTGCGTCGGTTTAATAGATCGCGTTCTGTCCAGATTATTGCGCGGTCAGTTTCATGTGTTTAGACGCCGAATTAGGAGTTTTGATCTCCTAGAGTTATGTAGGTCTTGTTCTTAGATTTCAATGGCCGCCAAGAACGCCCAAATCCGATTAACGGTTAGAAAGTTATGAATTGTTTAGTGCCGCTGTCTGGTTAATCTGTCAACATCCTGACAGTCTGTAGAAAACTGAGTTAAACTGTTAGTTAAAGATGAACTCAGAGGATCTCAATATAACGAAAAATCTAGGTAATTTCCATACCGTTTCATAGAGATAAAGAACGCAAGATTTGGACTTCCGTAGCAAAAGTTATGGTGGTTTTAGCGTACTGTCTAGAGAACCCGACGTGAATTCTGATGTCTGAAAGATTGATTTGCTAGGGGCAGTTAAGGGCAGAATCAGAAGGGCTCCCCAACTAGGTTTATTTAGATCATTTAATTACCTTTTCAGAAAGTCCAAGAACATCTTATTTGCACGCCTGAGCAGAAAGTTATGTATTTTAGAAGTTGACTGTTCACAGGGTGCGCCAAACCGATCGTTAGAAATTGGAAGTTGGGAAACACTTGGGGGGTTTAGCAAGTTCATTTGTGTTGTTCTTTTGCTCTTGGTTCAGTATGTTGGTCTTAGATTGGGTTATCTTAATATTCAGGTGGAAGCGTGGTCCCAGGGCAGCACCTCGTCGCGTCCACCGTTCGCATGGTTGAGGCAAGTATTCGGGCTATAATATATGTATGCTTGCATGATGTGATTGTGGTGTATCTTGATCGTATAGCCATGCATGCACATTTATGAGATGAGTTCTTGTTTATCTTGATGACTGCTAGTTATGGTTAAAAGTTCTTCCGCATGTTGTTATTGCTTCCGTGCAATGAGAATATGTTGTATTCCTGCATATGAAAATGTTATCATGGTGCATATGCATGTTGAGAGCATCTGAGTGCCTTGGTCACATGGTGACCAAGCACATCTGATTGAGTCCCGTCATGTAGACGACGGGCTTGAGGTCCCCACATTCGCGGAATGTGTGCTAATGAACAAAGAGGTCCCCATCATTAAGATGATGGGCAAAGGTCCCTATACATGTGGTGTATAGGCTATTGGTGTATACCCCGCAGGCAAGGGTATACAGCGACGGTTGTATACCCCGCATTACCGGTAAAATACGAAAAGAGATAAAGTTCAAAGGAGCATTGCATTGGTTGCATATCATGAGTTAAGTGGCTATGTTTAGTGTGATGTTAATTGAGGATCATCGATGTTGTGTTTGTGTTCTTGTTTATGGCCTTGTTGATACTTGCTGAGTCTTTAGGCTCACCCTTGCTTTAATGTGTTTTAAGTACAGAGGCAGGAACGACATGCATGGGAGGGAGTAGATGTTGGATGCACTCACTATATCACACTCTTAAGGTGTTTCTTTGCTTAGTCCCAATTTAGAATTAAATAAGCGTTGATTAACACCCATGGATGGTGTGGTTGAATTAATCTGTTTAGTTGTAATAATGAGGTTGCTAGCCTTGGTTGGTTCATTTGATAATCATGCATGTTTGGGATAATTTGATTATGAGAATTTTGTTTATGCCATGTGATCGTATTGAACTCTCGGTTTAGCTGATTAAACAAAGGAGACTCTGTAGAAAATTTGTATTTGTGCTAGAATAGTTTAATTCGGTAGCATTCGGGCTCTTTGAGAGTTGGGGTGTTACTGATTGGTATCGAGCGAGCGATGGGTCCGTGGTAAATAAATTGTTAAATTGACACACGTGTACAAGAAAGTTGGGGATGGGTCAAGCATTGCATTTACGTTTCCGTTGTATTGCTTTGATCATTTCTGATGTGAAATGGGTATGAATACTTATGGGTTGCCTTTAAGATTGTTATATTTGATGATAGTAGATGATGAGAGGGTTAGCTTGTGGTTTTAGCCTTGGGCTGCCAGGATTACACCACCATCTAGGTTTCTTTGGGAAGGCTATTATCTTCCTTGAGTTGGAATGGTTATTCTTGGTCTGACCCGGTGGGTGAATTCTCTTGGGTCAGTGGTTATTTCAGTTGATGAGTGTTCATCGGTTGTTATTGGCTCCTTAAAGCAAACATTTGTTCTCCCGAATGATGAGTTGTTTTGCTGTTTTTAAACATAGATGGTCTATAAGATTGATCTTTTACTTGGAACTTTGGTCAATGGAAGCTTTATTTTATTTGTCCTTACAATGTGAGAAAGCTTTGGCCCCCATGCACTCTTTTCGGGATTTGAGTTCGAAGTTGATACTTCTCTTTTATGAGAGGAAGCATCAAAGTTCTTTTGGCTATGTCGTGTCTTGGTTAAGTCGTAGATTGTAATAAAACAAATTGTTAGTGTTGTGGTTACAATTGGTCCATCTTTGTTTTACAAAACAATTGTTGACTTGCCAAATGTGAGTTATCTTTGCGACTTGCGAACGTTCTTTTCTTGAGAATCTTACCTTTCCTGTTGATGAAGGTGACCCGGGTGTCTGTTTGGTATTTTGGATATGGGAATTATCTTTCACAAAGTTCATTGAATAAAGTTTTGATTCTACTTATTTCTTTTGGAGTAGATGGAGTGTTGAAATTTAGACCCTCTTCATAGAGAAAGAGAGTGTCAACTCTCTTTTGCAATGATTTGTTGTGTTAAGTGAGAATTTGTAAGTATGCGAGATAATTGATAGCGGTTGTGATGTCAAGTTGGATTAGTGGCAAGGTGCATGATTAGCCTTAACTAGTGTCTTGGGAAGTGAAATTGATTAAGTTGATGTTGTCCTCTACCGGTTCTTGATGAATGTATATGAGTAGTGACTCGAGTATGTCCACACCTATGTGGAGTCAAAGACATATTAAGAAGTATGGAACATTGATGAATTAGTCCGGCCATTAAAATCGTTTAGGTTGCTAAACTTGTTGGGTTCTTTAGTTCCCATGGATTAAGTTAAATGTGTGGAAAGGAAACTAGAGAAATGCTAGATTTACATATTCACTAGTATGATTAGTTATTGGAATTGTGTACAACCGGTTGAATGGATTGAATATCGGTGGATCTAGAATTTATGGGAGGAGTTCTATGTAGTTCTTCTATATAGGATGACACGATGAATTGGGTTATAGTGTTGTTGAGACTTTTGATCGATAGAAGATTTCGATTTGTGAAGTTTTAGTGTATTTTTTGCCAAATTCAAATATGAGGAGGAACAGTTGAATATGTGTTTGTTAATATCCATGTGATTTGGGAAGGAAAGTAGGAAGCAATTAGATTTCATAATGAAGCCAGTTGATAACAACAATGGTTGTAGTATAACTGTTGTGTGTTGAAGCTTGATGTTGAGCATCGCTAAAAGTTGAATTGATATGATATAATAGGTGGCTTATGACCACATGATTGTGAAAATATCGGATGATAATGTGCCCTTGATGAAAGATTGTTGGGTAGGACCTTTTCAATTGGGTTGTAGACCCCTTCCAAACTTGTTGTAGTGGGGTAGTATGGTTTTGGTATACACTCGTTTTGAAGATGGGATGAAAAGGAAGTATGAAACAATTTGGTGAAACTTTGGAGACTTTCTAATGAAATAGTTGATGACAAAGATTCGTGTTCAGAGTGTATTATTCTTGATGTTAGTAAGATTATCTGCAAGAGATGGTGACTTGTGTGTGTGGTGATGATTCTTTTAGGAATAAAGTAATTGGATCGTCTTTCGTAATTTTTATTTAGTAAAAGTGTTTCGAGTTTTGCGTTTGTGTTCAATTGGACCTCTTGAGTTATGTGGTCATTGAATTTGTTTGAGCAAAGTGACTTGTTTGAAAGATTTTATTGGTTCTTAAGTGGTTCTTGTGATTTGGGTTTTAAGACCTTATCCTATTTAAGCTAGCCAAGTGATGTAGTAATATGAGAAAATAACCTTCCTTGTTAAAGGAAGGAGTGAAGTATAAGTAATTGAGATTTAAGTCACGTTTGCATTTTGCAGTTTATTTGAGTGTGCTTAAACCTTATGCGATTGGTCCATATGAGTTTATCAATTTCCAAGGGCATTACCTTCTTCTCATTTGTGGTTTGGTATTCGCTTTGGTGGGGCTTGAGCCCTCATTGTTGATTTTCCCTTATGTTTTCCGTGTACTTGGCCTAAGTGACCATTTTTCTTGGTATTGTGTTCACTGCGGGTGGCACATGTTTTCCTAGTGGATGAAAAAAAAAATGATTCCTTTCACTCATTCTTTTGAGGAAGAATCAACCTATTCGTTTCACCTGAGTCTTTTGAGGTGTTTAATAATTGTAGTTGTGAAATTGTGGGTTGTAAGTTATTCGATGAGCATTGGAGGATGAAATAATTTCGTAATATAGTTTCTTGAGAGAAATTTATCTCAATAGAAGATTGTCTTTGGAGGTTAAACTGATTGCATTGTTACAACTAGTAGAACCTATAGTGATTGTGATCCAAGATCTTTGTTTCACTTCAAGTGGAACATTAGAATTATCGAAAGTATGAAAATCTTGATCAATTCTATAGAGTATCGCAATTTGGTAGTATTGTGAGGCTATGAAAGTTATTCTTAAAGATGTGGTTTAATGAGAGTGGGAATATAAAGTAATCGAATCGTCATGTCAATTAATGGGATAATGAAAAATGTTAAGTTAATGTCAAGAATGATTTGGCTTTAATGAGTAACCTTCTGAGAGTTATAATCTTTGTAGAGGTAAACATGTCAAGAAAATATTTTCATGATGATGTTAATGAGTGAGTATGTTGGAATTGTGGAATTTTAGGGATTTAATCTGAGGATTTCCCTATCTTGTATATGAGAATTTCGTTACAAGAGTCTTAGAGGTTAAATTTGGGCTTTGCATTATTATGCTAGAACTTTGATCGCCCAATGATAATGTGAAGAAGTAGTATAAGGGTGGATTTCGAATAGTGGGACGATCATTGATAGAAATCTTTTGATGAAATACATAAGACTATGTGAAGTGAATTCCGAGTTGTTCATTCTTAAGGATTGAGGTAACGTGATTACGTGTGAAGATCCATTTTAGGATGCATCGAAGTTATCTATCAAAGTAATTGCATCGGAAGAGGAGTTGACTAGAGTATTATTTCGTGGGGTTGATAGAGCCTCTCTGAGAGGTGTGGTTGATGTATTTCCGTTTGAGCATAGCGTTAAGAATGCCAAGTTAAGAGAGATGGGTTAGTGTGTTATGCGATGAATCGGGATTCCAAAAAGTTGAGAGAAATTTTATTTCTAAAGGAGAAATTGAGAAAAGATTATTTCCTCGAATACTGAAACGCTCTCTTGATTCTTGTATGAGCTATGAGTTTATGACGGGTGTCTTTCGCCAATTGGGCTTGACTTTATGTTGGCATGTGTGGTTCTTATCTGTTTAGAAAGAATAAAAGAAATGATGGATTTGGATATTCGAGTGATTTCTCTTTTGGCGAACGTGGTGTTTATTTGCAAATTTTCTAATCTGAAGGTGGAAAGATTTTTGTGATAAATCTTCGATTCTGAATTTGATTTTTTTTAGTACCAAGTTGATAACGTTTGGTTGCGATGAGAGTCCTTCATTTTCAGTTGGGCTATGTCGGTAAAAGAGTGTGTTTAAAGCGAGTTTTGTTGTGTGTCCCTCGTTAAAGGAGGTGATCTTTGTTTGGGTGAACAAGTCCGATTGAGAGGTGGAACAAGAGTTCAGTGCTCTATGCGCATGTTGCGTGGTTTGGTACCACTGGGGAGGGTTGCCCCATGGTACATTGGGTTGTTTTCGCTAGTTGGCGTATCGCCAGGACTGTCTCGAGTGCGTGCGCGAGTACATAACATCTTATGCTTACGGTGTGAGTGAGTACAGGAGATCGAGTTTGAGGTTTCGTTAACGCCGTCGACCACCGAACAATATCTCACCTTCGAGTCTCATCCGATACTTGTCTTTGGAGAGGTCGAGAGAGTGTTGATGTAGACATGGGTATACGTTATGGTGTTTTGGTCACGTCGATGCGGCGAGAAGAGACTTGGGAAGTAGTCTCGCATGATCGAGCTTTAACCAAAGTTGTTCACGTCGGGTACATCTTGTTGGTTATTAATTTTCGATTGTGGTTGTTGTTGTTTTTAGTAGATGACGGGTAGAATTCGGTCGAGTTACTGCTTAAGAGGGTAGAATCTAATACTCCAAAAAAATCGGAGAGAATAATTAAATCGGAGAATATTTATTTTAGCAAAGCGATTGAACAGGAGAAAGAGGGTTTTAATGTAATACTCCGATTTATTCTACGAAAAGAAAGCATTCAAAGAAATTAAACATAAAAAGAGGGTTTCGCAGTTCTTCGGCAACTTGGGCCTCAGGCCTTGGTCCAAGAGGCCCATGAGGGGTCGGCCACCAATAAAAGGAAGGGGGGAACCCTAACTTCACTGTAGCTACAGTGCCGCCACCATCACTGTAGCACGGCTACTGTAGCATGCCCTCTCCTCCATGATGGTGCCTCCTCCATTGGTGCCTCCCTTCCTCGCCGTCAGTGCTCCCTACTGCCGATCAAGTGAAGAAATGAGAGGAGATCAACTTCGCGGGGAGAGTTCCTCATCTTGCTGTGATTCTACAAGGGTAACGTCGCGTGTTCTTCGTTGGTTGATGCGTAGTAGTTGCGGTTGATGTTGTTTGGTAGGTTGATTTGCGTCGGTTTAATATATCGCGTTCTGTTCAGATTATTACGCGGTCAGTTTCATGTGTTTAGAGGCCGAATTAGGAGTTTTGACCTCCTAGAGTTATGTAGGTCTTGTTCTTAGCTTTCAATGGCCGCTAGGAACGCCCAAATCCGATTAACGTTTAGAAAGTTATGAATTGTTTAGTGCCGCTGTCTGGTTAATCTGTCAACATCCTGACAGTCTGTAGAAAACTGAGTTAAACTGTTAGTTAAAGACGAACTCAGAGGATGTCAATATAACGAAAAATGTAGGTAATTTCCATACCGTTTCATAGAGATACAGAACACAAGATTTGGACTTTCGTAGCAAAAGTTATGGTGGTTTTAGCGTACTGTCCAGAGAACCCGACGTGAATTCTGATGTCTGAAAGATTGATTTGCTAGGGGAAGTTAAGGGCAGAATCAGAAGGGCTCCCCAACTAGGTTTATTTAGATAATTTAATTACCTTTTCAGAAAGTCCAAGAACATCTTATTTGGACGCCTGAGCAGAAAGTTATGTATTTTAGAAGTTGACTGTTCACGAGTGCGCCAAACCGATCGTTAGAAATTGGAAGTTAGGAAACACTTGGGGTTTAGCAAGTTCATTTGTGTTGTTCTTTGCTCTTGGTTCAGTATATTGGTCTTAGATTGGGTTATCTTAATATTCAGGTGGAAGCGTGGTCCCGGGGGTAGCACCATCGTCGCGTCCACCGTTCTCGCACTGATTGAGGCAAGTATTCGGGCTATAATATATGTATGCTTGCATGATGTGATTGTGGTGTATCTTGATCGTATAGCCATGCATGCCATGCTTATGACATGAGTTCTTTGTTTATCTTGATGACCGCTAGTTATGGTTAAAAGTTCTTCCGCATGTTGTTATTGCTTCGTGCAATGAGAATATGTTGTATTCCGCATATGAAAATGTTATCATGGTGCATATGCATGTTGAGAGCATCTGAGTGCCTTGGTCACGTGGTGACCAAGCACATCTGATTGAGTCCCGTCATGTAGATGACGGGCTTGAGGTCCTACATTCGCGGAATGTGGGCTAATGAACAAAGAGGTCCCCATCATTAAGATGATGGGCAAAGGTCCCTATACATGTGGTGTATAGGCTATTGGTGTATACCCGCGAGCAAGGGTATACAATGACGGTTGTATACCCGCATTACGGTAAAATGCGAAAGAGATAAAGTTCAAAGGAGCATTGCATTGGTTGCATATCATGAGTTAAGTGGCTATGTTTAGTGTGATGTTAATTGAGGATCATCGATCTTTGTGTTTGTGTTCTTGTTTATGGCCATGTTGATACTTGCTTTGAGTCTTTAGGCTCACCTTGCTTTAATGTGTTTTAGGTACGGAGGCAGGACGACATGCATGGGAGGGAGTAGATGTTGGATGCACTCACTATATCACACTCTTAAGGCGTTTGCTGCTTAGTCCCAATTTAGAATTAAATAAATTGTTGATTAACACCCATGGATGGTGTGGTTGAATTAACTGTTTAGTTGTAATAATGAGGTTGCTAGCCTTGGTTGGTTCATTTGATAATCATGCATGTTTGGGATAATTTGATTATGAGAATTTTGTTTATGTCATGTGATCGTATTGAACTCTCTGTTTAGCTGATTAAACAAAGGAGACTCTGTCGAAACTTTGTATTTGTGCTAGAATAGTTTAATTCCAGTAGCATTCCAGGCTCTTTGAGAGTTGGGGTGTTACATTTATCACAGACGGTTTTATTACAGAACCGTATGTGATATCCTGACAAAACCTATTGACAATCTGTGATATGAATTTATCACAAACAGTTCTATTAAAGAACCGTCTGTGATATATCATAGACGGTTTCATACTACAACCGTCTGTGATATGGAATGTATCACAGACGGTTCTTTTAAAGAACCATCTGTGATAGCCTCTTTATAAGGAGGGAACCGCTAGAGTTTTGCTCTTACTCGTCACTTCCTCTCCCGCGCCCCTTAGGCTCTCGCACGCTCTTTCGCCTCCTCTAGGGCTCGCCCGTTCACCGCCACCTACGACCTCGGCGCCTTCTACCTCGACACCGTCGCCCACGACCTCGGCGCCGCTGCTCCCAACCTTAGCGCCCCGACCTCGACACCCCCGACCTCGACGCCTCTGACACCACCACCCCCGACCTCGACGCCCCCGACCTGTCGCCCCTGACCTCGACGCCCCTGACATAGTCGCCTCGGACGCCGCAGCCTCCGACCTTAGCGCCACCGCTCCCTACCTTAGCGCCCCCGACACTACCTCCTCCGACCTTGGCGCCCGACACTAGGGTTTTGCTCTTACTCGTCACTTCCTCTCCCTCATGCCTCCCTTGCTCTGTGATGGGTTATGTTGATTTTCTGTTGATGCTCTATGATGGGTTCTGTTGATGCTCTGTGATGATAGTCAAAATCTGAAATCATATAGATAATTAGAAACAGACTTGAGCTTAAGCATATTGCTTTATATAGTCAGTTATAATTAGTAGCCTTTATACTCTTTGTGTTTCAGTTATAGCTGAATTAAGGTTAGTTATAGCTGAATTAAGATTGCACTTGTATGTTCTCTATGATGATAGTCAAAATCTGAAATCAAATAGATAATTAGAAACAAGACTTGAGCTTAAGCATATTGCTTTATATGGTCAGTTATAATTAGTAGCCTTTATACTCTTTCTTTTAAGTTATAGCTGAATTAAGATTACACTTGTATGTTCTCTGTGATGATAGTCGAAATCTGAAATCAAATAGATAATTAGAAACAAGACTTGAGCTTAAGCATATTGCTTTATATGGTCAGTTATAATTAGTAGCCTTTATACTCTTTCTTTTCAATCAATTAGGCTTATTGTTGATATAAATTTGTGAATTATTTTGAAGGCATATGATTAGATGTTCTGTTTACATAATGCTTTATGTGTTGTTTTGGTGATTTAATTTCACTAAGTTTAACTGCTACTCTGAGATAACTTGATATATCAGAAAGTTGTAGTTTGAGCTCAGGATCTGTTTTGTAATTATCAAAATTGATTGGTGAAGAGATTTTGACAGAGAACTGAGATTGCAAAGACTATGTCTTATGCAATTAGTCAACTGAGAGCAATTGAGCAATCTTATTTGCTTAGCTTCATGCTATTTTTAGTTGTTCTCATAATGAATATGTTGAAGTTATTCATAACTGAAATTGATTATCATGGTCGTTGTGAGTATTTCAACATATCGTGCACTGTCTCTTTGCATATACATATATATATTTCAACATATCGTGCACTGTCTCTTTGCATATACATATATATATATCAACATATCGTACACTGTCTCTTTGCATATACATATATACATATCGTGCACTGAAATGACTTAATTGTTCCATATTTATATATATGTAAATTATATAGATAGCAAGTAAGCGAGATGGCAGAGGCACCGTCTTCACCGCCATCGCCGATGCCGCGGATGGCAGAGGCACCGTCTTCGCCGCCGTCGTCGACACCGCAAATGACAGAGGCGCCGTCTTCGCCGCCTAATCCGTCGACGATAATGATATGGAAGCGAGATGGCAGAGAAGAATCGAAGATGCCTGTGAGTCGACTGGTCATCGCAGAGGTCAGTGAGTTTAGGGTCTCTCTGCGTCCCAAGAGCTCAGCGGCGAGATTCCGGACCATGTACGGAATACTTGCAAAGAAACGGGTCCCCATCACCACACCAAGGTGGAAGTATCTAATGAAAGAAGCAAGAGGTGCGCTATGGACAGAACTTTTACAAACGTTCACTATCCGAGAAGCAGACATGGCACGCGTGGAACGGATGATGCTCACGATTGATAAATCGTGGAGGACCTTCAAGAGCATTCTTGTCACGAAGTACTTGAACACGAGTCAGACGCCCTTCGCGAAGTATGGATTCTTGACGTAGGAAACATGGGACGCCTTTGTGGCTATGAAGACAACGCCTGAATTTAATGAGGAAAGTGTGGCGCACAAAGCTCTCTAGACACAAAACACTCATCCGCACAGACTCGGCACCGCTGGGTACACGGGTAAATACAACGAATGGGCGGCGGAGGTGGAGAACGCGTTTCCTGATGTCACAGACCCGCGTTCCCTAGCCTGGTTAGAAGCGAGGGCAAAAGTCTCGTCTTCGGGCAGCATCTCTTTCACAAACCCGGCAGACCAGGAAGTGTCCCAATGGGTGGTAATTATGTCGAACTACCTAGTTGTTAATAAGTCTACAACTTCATAGTGTCTATAATAACATGATGACCTCTTGCAGCATGAATTGTCTGCCCAAACTTTCCAAGGCTCCTTCCAAGTAGACAAAGAGAAGGATATACTATCTGACCTTGGAAAACAAGGAGCACCCGGTCGCATACGCAGGCCTTGGGGTTAACGTACCTTGGAGTCATGGATTCGTGAGCGACTCACTTGCACGTATAGGAGTAGGAAGAGATCTAAGGCCGAGCACGAGGACCAATTGGTACAGATGATTACTGAAAAGTTTGAAGGAAAGCTAGCAGCATTGCGAGGATCAAATGAATCAACTCTGAGCGATCGCGATTGCAAGCCACCCCTGTTAATTTGGGAGCCAATCCTGCTCGATATCGGAGTAGCGTCGCGTCCACGCATAATTCTGAACATGACGACGTCCAATTACCAATAGACAACATCAAGGTAATGTACATCTATGGAATACACCAAAGATAGACCTATAGGACGCCTTAGCAATTGCGTATCGTTTTGTAGGAGCCGACGGCCTGCAAGCTCCAAGTGAGGTTAGTTGGGTTCATTTCTATTGAGGCTGGGCGGGGGATGGTGCATCCATACCAGGAAGGGGTAGCGTAGCACGGTATCTAGGTGGCGCAAGGTTACGCCAGGGTAGAGGTGGACATGGTACATGAACATTTCATGGCCGTCCCACTGGAGATTCGCCCGAACGAAGAGATCACAATACTAGGGGATGCCGTGCACAGTTTTATCCAATGGCCCAAGAAGGACATCGTCCTGGACCCAGCAGTGCCGCGATCTCAACATGGCCATTCCTCTCCAACGGGACCCTCGATGACTCCACCTCATATTTCGCCTCAGAAGGCCACCTTATTGGTTCCCATGGAGAAGACGCCGAAGGAACAAAAAAAAGCGTGTCGTCGAATCAAGTCCCGAGTCGTCTCGCAGGAAGATGCTACCAATCCTTAAGGCCAAATCGAAATCGACGAACGTTAAGGCACCTCTCAAGTACGACAAGTCCGGGATATCCGGGAAGTACATCATCAGAAAACCGTTGTGCTCTGACGCAGTATTAGGGCATGCTGGATATGCTTGTCAGGCTTTGCATGCCTGGTACTTGGAGAAGACCCAAAACGAGGGGTGCGATACTGGAATCACCGTCAGATACGAGCATAAGCATTTCTTCAACAGGACGAACCACTTCGTCGTGGGCTTCAACGACTTATATGACCTATTCAACCTCGTTGGCCTCGACGCCTCGTTTCTATGATGTTGGATACTCTAAGTGCGTACAATCAAGTTCTATATTCACGTAATACCGATAAATATCATAACTCATTTCCTATGTATAGATACATGATGAAAAATATCCGGGAATGGAAAGAACCGGTGGGTTTCCTTGATCCACATGTGGTATCGTTGCAAACCATCCAAACAGACTCGTCCTTCGTCGAGAAATACATAACGCAGGCATTGCTTTGTCAGCAGAACATGAAGTACATAGTGGTGCCCTACAACAAGGGGTAAGTGTCACTACTTGCTCTACAAATTTCATTTGTACTTTATACACAGCACGAACTTGGGTTTAATAACTATAGCGACATACATGAGTAGGTACCACTGGATCCTTTTAGTCATTATACCAAGGAGGAACCATGTGATATACCTTGATTCCCTAATCCACAGCGACCACAAGTTCATCATTCCGAGAGGAATACTCGACAGGTATGCTCATTTCCTCCATACATAACTCTATTTTAGTCTTCATTAGTTTGAAATGGTCGAGGATAACTTTTTGAAATCATGTAAGTCATTCATCGACTATGTTGCCAACAAAGGAATATACGATGGAAAGAGCGTCGAACTAATATACGATGGAAAGAGCGTCGAACTAACACACATGACAAAATTTCCGGTACGCATTACAACACGATAATCCTATATCATACTTCATAATAATGCGTCTCGAACTGATATATGTAATTCTATTTTTGCAGTGCCGCCAGCAAAAAAAAATGGTGAGTTATGTGCAATCTACGTTTGCCATCATATGGAGCAAATCATTAGAGCTAGGAAGAAGGATCCCGAAGTTTGTGAATCTTAAAATAATTATTTTCTAATTATAAATTTAAATATATATGCTTACCACTTTACTCTTGCTAGCGACAGGCCTTGATTATAGATTTAGATGGACTCTTTGCGAATGAGATCAAGGACATTCGAGGGAAGCTCTAAAGCTTTATCATATCAGAGATAATTAAGGACACCGGAGAATTTCACTCCGTCGCCGACCCAGCGCGTCACCCCACCGACACTTCTCAACCACTTGCAAACAATTGACTCAATTGTAATCCAATTTATTTTGTAACAATAGTTGAACAAATGTGATCTTTTGTAATTTATTTTGAGTAATGATCAGATTGAGTTTGTCGACAATTGATTATCTGTGATGTATCTGTTTTTGCATGCTTGTTTTGAGAGGGCATGGCTAGCAATTCGAGGCTAGCCAAAATTAGTAAAAATATAATTAGTGTAATGAACTATCACGAGCGGTTTTTATTAAACCCGTGCGCGAAGGCGATATCACGAGCGGTTCTATACACGTCGACGGTTTTCCATAGAACCGTCGCGATACTCTGCCTTCACAGACGGTTGCGTGTATAGAACCGTGCGTGATCTCGCCTTCACTGAGCGGGTTTAATACAAAAACCGTGCGTGATATTCGTATCACGACGGTTTCGAACCGTGCGTGATAACCACTGTTATCGAGACCAACTTATTCGAGCGGTTCAAAAACCGTGCGTGATGACGATTCGAACCATCTGTGATAACTCTCTCTGTAGTAGTGCGTGAAACAACAAATCCTGACAAAATGAACCTATATCGTGTAATGGAGAGAGTTTAATTAATTTTTAATTTTACCTCACAATAGTATACGAAAAGAAATTTCATCAACTCGTATCAGCAAATTCAGTGAAGCATAATGAAAAAAAATGACCCTTAATAAGATTAACTTGGCAGATGTGGTCAAATTTGGTTACGGAAGTACCATCCTTTTCATAATGAAGATACCATTTCATAGCAAATCCCTTTCAGTTTGGTGTGTCCCAGTTAAACTCTTCTTTACACATCACATTCTACAAGAAAGTAAAAAATGCTGACTTCCATAGCACAACTGATCTCTAGCAAGTAGCAACTACAGTGCTACTGAAGATTTGACAAGATAAAGTAACTAGAGCACAGTTTATTAACTTGGCAAACTTCAGACTACAATCCAAAATGGACCTTATCATCTATGCCAGAACCACTAAGCAAGACCACAACTCATTTAGAAGCTGTCAAATCATATCAAATCTTTCTCTTTTGCTTTTAGTTTTGTATAATCTTTTCATTTTCTGATGTCTCTCAAGTAGACACTTGTTGCATCAAATTATGCCAAGAAAGACGGTAGCAATGACCCCACTAGCCCATTATCTTTTGTTATCCCCTAACCTTAGGGCCCTTCTTATCATGGAATGCATGAATGGATATTTCAGCCGGACCCGGCCCAAGGATGACTTATGGAATGAGAACCCACAAAAGTAGATATAACAAAGAATCATACAAAGATGTCTAGCTCTATACAAAAGTAAGATTGATGCCCTTACCTGACTGACTGACATCTTGAAAGCAATATATGTATATCATGATCTCATGCCAACTGTGCCTGGTCATCTCAGTGAGACATACCTAAATTCTGATAGGAGTGTACAAGTGTCATGGAACAATTGCAGGTACCTGTATTTCTGCAAGGAGCAGCTACATGCATGGATGAACTTCCGTTAAGAAATTGCATAGCAGAAACTCAAAGGTAGGGATTAAGGATTCGACAGTCAATTAGTATAACGATATCTTGTTCATATGCATGTTCCATAAAAAAATATCTTGTTCATATGCAGGGTCATTTCTTTTTGTATATAGAATCTGTAGATTTGTTAATCACCATTCATGTATAGAAGCTCATGTAAACATACAGAAACTACAACACACCCTCAAACAGGAATCCGACTCTCTCCAAAGACACCACCTAAAGCAAGTGCTTCACCAGAAGCTTAACAATTTTTTTTATGAGAGACTCTTAACAATGTGATTATGTGAGGAAAAAGTATATAAAACCTATCTATAGTGGTGAAAGGTGAGGTATTCCAAGAATATCCTCGGACAGATGGGGGACAAAATCATAACGCAGCCTCAGATCAGATAAACACTGTAATTAGTCAATCATAAAGGTGAGCAAAATTTAAGAAAAAAAAATCCCGAATTAAGATTAGATAAACGTTGTCTTTTAAGATATCTGTGAAAGGTGTAATTCACGAATATTGCCCTCCTGAATGTAATTGACATGAAATATTGAAATGACAAATCAATAGCAGTATATTTACAGGTAGGATGAAAGTGTTGCAATATAGTTAACAATTAAATTTCCAACGTAAAAAAACCTAAAAAAGATACTGCGCACAAATGATGCTTTGCTATTTTGTGAACATATACACACAAAAGCAGATAATAGGTATCAGTGAAGTCATTGAGTTCGAAAACATTATTGTAATAATGTGTTATGGATTCTTAGGTTGGCAAAGCAATGAATTTAGGTTAAAGATAGCAAAATCTGGGCCCCACATGGATCAATAGTTTTGAAGATGGACCATGAATTGTAGGCAGAATCATCAACTATTCATGACTTCAGAGAAATTTGGAAGATACATTATGCACATTTCATGATTAAGAAGCTACAGGCAGTGGCCCAATATGTTCATTTCCAAGACTGAGCACAAAGTGTCATTGGCCAAACTGAAGTATGCATAGGCCAGGTTCACATTCAGTTTTTTTTTTTTTTCTAAGTTGGCCATTGCCATGTATTTGAGGTTTGCCTACAATTTGGGAGAGCACTCAGCACTCAGTTGTTTGCCTACAATTACTATTTCACATAGCATCAATAAGAAAGTAAATCTAAGCAGCAGTTCTCCTTAACTTTGTTAACGTAAACTACAAGACGCAAACTATTGTCTCAATGAACAGAGATTGGGAATATATAGCAACTGCAATGTTACACGCACCAACACGTTATAGCAACAAGATAAGGTATCTGTTTCGCAGCTTTTGCTGTTGCGCTAAACTTCTACCATTACTTCTTTTGTAAAATGGACTATAGTACTTGTAAGCAAACCTAAAGATATTATTGTCAGTTATAGATGGTTCAAAGGTTTGATCAAATATCCTTAGTTCCTTACCCTGTTACCAATATTTGTCTATGCAAACTGTAATTTCTCCTTTTCGTACATAAAAAAGAATGAACTTCTATAAGCTATGATGGTCAACAGGTGAACGGGGTTCAAAAACAAAGCTGTACATGTTAGTCGCTGGACTCTTGCTTGAGGTGATAGCAAGATCCTTACTCTCATGGAGAGGATGACACTTGGAGATGGGGCAATTTTTCTTGTATATTTCTCTTCACAATGTCATGCCAACCTGAGGGGTTGGAGATACATATTTATAGGGCTAACCAGCCAAGCATATACCAAGCATATGCCAAGCATATGCTAGTCTAAGATGCTCTGTCCTAGATGCTCTGTCCTAGATGCTCTGTCCTCTAAAACTAGTCCTAAAGCTAGTCCAAGATGCTCTGTCCAAAAGAGATGCTAACTGTCAGTCAAGGATGCTGTCCTTGAAGGGCGGCAAAAGCCAACACAGAGACTTATCCATCAATCTCCCCCTAAGTCT
Organism: Ampelocalamus luodianensis; assembly: GCA_036346255.1. Classification (NCBI taxonomy): domain Eukaryota; kingdom Viridiplantae; phylum Streptophyta; class Magnoliopsida; order Poales; family Poaceae; genus Ampelocalamus; species Ampelocalamus luodianensis. Next base: position 53,839,872 of record CM070621.1, read on the forward strand.
TGTGTGTCTCCTTCGAGGAATCTGAGCCATCCCGATCCTAGAGCGGAGCGTCGTCCTTGATTTCAACGCCGGGCGTCCCCAAACTTGAGCCTCGAGCGCTGAGTCACGCTCGGAGAAGAACTCCGCCGCCGGTCATTTGGTGGGTGTCGCGGTGTCGAGCACCACCCGTCGGTCTTCTTTTCTTGCGGAACTTTCGCCGAAGAGGCGTGTGCTTTGGCTCGTCAAGGTGGAGGAGAGCCACGCGCGGCGGTGCCGGCGAGGTAGTTCGATGCTCGCGCAGCAATGAACGAGCCGGCTACTCCTCCTCCTCCGCTGCGCGGCGTGGGCGGCGCGTCGTGGTATCGACACTCCAGCCCAATGACCAAGCTTGCGCGATTGTGCCAAGAGTCGTCTCGTGCGGCTTTTGCTTGCCCGGCGCGCGCCTGGCGCCTCCACGGTCATCATCCTCGGCGCGTCCTCGCGCCCATGTCCGGCGTCTTTGCGCGGATTGCGCTTGCCACGCATGCGCCGCTTTGTCGTGGAAGAAGGCTCCCCTTCTTCCTCTGTCACCTTGGCGGCGACCCACTCCTCCCGAGTGAGGAGGAGCTTCCCGCTAATGGTGGCGGGTCGAGAGAGATGGCTCATCACGTTGGCGACCTTGAGGCGACCTATCGCCTCCTCGATCGACATCGTGGAGAGGTCCAGCGAGACCGGATCGGCCGAGCCATCGCTTGTACTTCTCGAGGACGCGCGAAGAGCTTCTCGGCAGCTCTCTCCTCGTGTGAGTGTCGTCGCGAACTTTACCAACCTGCGAGTGTTGAGGCGGAGCAAAGTCATCAACGTCCTCAGCTGGCTTGAAGGCCAGGGTCTCCCACTCCGTGCGAAGTGCCTGCAGTGTGGACTTGCGGGCGCGGTCGCTGCCGATGCGTGCCGCAGCGATGGCGTCCCAAGCCTCCTTGGCAGTCTGCTTGTTGGAGAGCGAGCACTGCATCTCGGGTGGGACTGCGGCGATGAGGCATCGGCGCCGTCGATCCTGGTCGTAGTCGACGTCGCCGTACCGGACTGCCTCCCACATGTGCCGTACCTGGAGCCTCACCTTCATCACCGCGGCCCACTCGACGTAGTTGGCCTTGGTGAGGGTAGGCCACCCACCGCCGGGGCCGGCGTCCCGACAACGACACGGAACCCGTGGTAACCACGCGATGCGGTCCGGGAGAAACCCACGCTGCTGTGAAGGCGCGCTCTCTATCGACCCGTCTGCCGCCGTTGTCGTGCGCACCTCTTATAGGGGCGCCAACGCCGAGCGCGCCTCCTCCAGGAGCGCCACCGCCGAGTGCGCCTCCTCCAGGAGTGCCACCGCCGTGCGCGCCTCCTCCAGGAGCGCCATCAGCGTGACCGCGCCTGTCTGGATTGCCGCCAAGCTCGTGGGCGCGCGCGGCTGCCCACTGCGCCGCTCGCCCTCGCGCTGCCTCCCTCTCCAGCGGCTCAAGGTGCGCGTCGGCGCTGTCATCAGCAGAGATGGAGCTGCTGCTACTGCCGCGCAGGACCTTGACCTCTGCTGCGGCCGCACGCGCTGCATCTGCCGCCGCTTCGCTTCCACCTCCGCCACGCCGCTGCCCGCTCCGCGTGCCGGCCTCGGCGCCTTTGCGCCACGCTGCCGGTCTCTGCCGCCGCTTCGCTTCGCGCTGCTTTGCGCGGCGAAGCTCGGCCGTCGGCCCGGCGCCGCGTGCTCGAGGAGACCGGCGGCCGAGATCGCCTGCGGACATGGCGCGCTGCGGGGTGTTGCGTGGAGAGAGGGCTGCCGGCAGTGCTGCCGTCTCGGAGAGGGTGGCGTGGGCAGCCGGGTCTGCTGCTGCTCTGCCGGGGGCTGCTGCGAGGTCGGAGAAGGAGATGAGCAGGAGATGCTCAGGCTACAGGATAGTATAGCTCTGATACCACTTGTTAGTCGCTGGACTCTTGCTTGAGGAGATAGCAAGATCCTTACTCTCATGGAGAGGATGACACTTGGAGATGGGGCAATTTTTCTTGTATATTTCTCTTCACAATGTCATGCCAACCTGAGGGGTTGGAGATACATATTTATAGGGCTAACCAGCCAAGCATATGCCAAGCATATGCTAGTCTAAGATGCTCTGTCCTAGATGCTCTGTCCTAGATGCTCTGTCCTCTAAAGCTAGTTCTAAAGCTAGTCCAAGATGCTCTGTCCAAAAGAGATGCTAACCGTCAGTCAAGGATGCTGTCCTTGAAGGGCGGCAAAAGCCAACACAGAGACTTATCCATCAGTACATGAGGTAAATGTAGAGATATTCATAATGATTGGCCAAGGTATGTCTTGCCAGTCCATTGCACAAGTGAGTGGCGGTTCCCTATAACTGAATTGTTTGCTGGTGCAAGAAAAAACATTAGGTGCCACTAAGTGCAGAGGTTTTTCTTGATGGTATCGACGTACATATTTGAGCAAACACCAACGACAAATGAGAGAAGTTGGATGAAAATGCATACTATGATTTATGTGGATATAAAGAAATAAACTTAATCATTCCTTACAGGTAAGGTACTAACTCAATTTGTAGAATTTTGGACTGTATTGGCCCTGTAGTGCACCGTAATTCCTAAATTAGCCCCCTTAGCATCAAAATTCCATTTTTAGCCTCCTCCTAGCACCTGCTGCCGTCCGGGACAGCAGCAACTCACCTAATGCCGTCGTCGTTGGCAGCACCAAGTTGCTGCCGTGCCCATTGGTAGCAACCAAGTTGCTGCCGTCCCACACGGACATCTCCTCCTCCTCATTTACGCATAAATCCAGAGAGAGAAAATACATTTAAGAATATTTTTTGGATGAATTTTTAAATATAGAAAATTAGCTCCAAAAATTATGAATTTTTTTGTGGAGACTCCCAGAATAGTATAGTTGCTTTGGTAAGTTTTTCAGAATTTTATGAGTTACTATTGTTCCTGTAAAATTCATTTAAGTATATTGTTTGTAGGAATTTTACAGAAAAAACCGTAACTCATAAAATTCTGAAAAATTTACCGAAGCAATTAAACTGTTCTGGGAGTCTCCACAAAAAAATTCATAATTTTTGGAGCTCATTTTCTATATTTAAAAATTCATCTAAGAAATATTCTTAAATATATTTCTCTCTCCTCTTGGATTTATGCGTCTTGGAGGAGGAGAGGTGCTGCTGTCTGGGACGGCAGCACCTTGCTGCTGCCGTTGAGGCGCAGCACCTAGGTGCTGCCGTCCACGTCCGCGACGCAGCGCCGCGGGCTAAAGTGGAAATTCGAGCTAATGAGGCTAGTTTAGGAATTACGAAGCGCTACGGGGCCAAAAGCGGCAACAACTCCAATTTGTATGTCATTCTGACAATGAACGATAACTCCCACAAAACTGCCAACAGCCCTGGCAACATCAAGTCACAGCCAACTGAGACTGGCTTGGCCAATTTGTTTCCACAAGTGTTGTTTGAACCTTATAGTTATGTCAAAGTGTAGGCTCAAGATTTCATATGCGAACAGCATATAAAATTGCCTACAGATATTGAGCAGAAGAAATATAAGAAAGAAAAGAAACTGACAGGCTTGGAGGTTTGCACAGAAGTCCTCTGTGTTATTATCCTGTAGGATCGTTAATAACAATAAAAGAGAGATGAATGATTATAATCCACAGCGGAAGATTCAAATCAACTATTTTCTGATTGTGTAATCTGTCGACACAGCAAAAATACAAAAATAAAAAAGACAAACAGTTTTTGGTACTGTAGCAACTGCGTATGCACTGTACTAAGTAGTGTTTTGTACTGTTCATACAGTATATGTTACTGTAGTAATTATAAAAAACAAAGATCCTGTGTTGTGCAGCCGCCAGAGACCTTGACAAAATTCCTGCCAATCATCACTGCTAGCACATGTGTAGCCGCCAAGCACAGCAATCTCACGCACAAGCAAAAGCCAAAAAGTTGCAGCCACTAGCAATAAACAAATCTACACATGAATTCTTCACTGCATGCATTAATCAACCAACTTCAACAGCCGCACTAGCAATCAATCACATCCACACATGAATTTTTCACAGCATGCATTCACTGGACCAAAATCTCACCATGAGGACCCAGCTAGCACATCTCCAAGTGAATCACCACATGCACAGCCAGCCGTCTGCTTTTTCAAGACCGCGTCAAGTCTTTGGAGCCGCCGGCAGCACAAGAACATGCAACCGCCGCTCGCTTTTTCAAGATCGCGTTAAAACCGCCGGCCCTAACACAACCGACGTTTCTTGATTACCCTAACAGCCGTGCCTCTAGCTCTAATCCTCTCCAACTTAAATAGCCATAGAATCCTATAGGTAACACACATGGCCACCTAAACATCCATATACGGCCCAATAATTCTAAGGCCCAATACATGGGCTTATTCACCATATTACAGAATTCAATCCAATCCAATGTTGGACACCCCAAAATTATCACATGTCGTAGCCTCCAGACCGCATCTCCGAAGCTCCAACACACATCATCCATATTTGATCTCCACGCGCCCCAACTCGAGCCGACCATCTTCTCGGCATCCTCGACCCTCTTGGACCATGACCCGTCGAAGCCATCTCCGGTCACCGTCGTGAATACGATCGCCTCCGAGTTACCCTGCACATGCAAAGACCAAAGCACCATCTTTTCCCGGCACAAGTTCTTCTCAGCTTGACCGACATAAGTCCATACACACGCCACACACCTCAAATAACATCAGTAAATAATATTATCAATTATTCATCAACTAAAATATCATAGACCTAGCCATATGGTCTAACAATCTTCCCCTTGACGAATACATTGACAAAATCTCAAGATAGCATGATGAATTAGCTTCAAATAGATATAAGTGAAAAATTGAAGCCGAAAAAGCATTGTAAGCCAAAAGTCTCAAATCTTTTCTAAATCTCTCCCCCTTTGGCAATGTAATCATCAGGAAACATCAAAGAAAGAATAATTCGAAGAAGGAACAATGAGAGTAAAAATCAAGAAGCTTTGTAGATTATCCAAGTCACTTCGCATTAATTTAATAGAGTAACCAAGCCATCTTTTTAGTATAGCTATCAGGATCATATAAAGTCATATACCATATAGCAATATCAAAACAAGTTTTTAGAATAATTAAGTAATTTAAATTAAGGACAAACATCTCAACAATGACCGAACCGATTATAGAGAGCACAATAAGATATCACAATAAAAAGTTAAAGCCTAAAAGTGAAGCAAACTTTAAATCTAGATGAGCTAGTAGTCTCATGTAGCAACCTATTGCTCCACAATCAATTCTTAAGCATGTGGCATTATTGAACCATACTTCTTTTTACTTGAACACTTTCTTTTTATTATATAAATACATATATATGTATGGCATGCTTGAAGCATACATCTTTTCATTTGAGTATTTTTATAGATATAGATATATATATATATATATATATATATATATATATATATATATATGTATGTATGTATGTATGTATGTATGTATGGCATGCTTGAAACATACATCTTTGCATACTCTTTCTCATTGTTTTTTTATAACATGCCAAATTGAGTACGCACAAAAAGATTGCAATAAAACAAACGAGCCTCAGCCGAGATTTAAAATAAGACTCACAATCAAGCTAATCCTTTTTCGTTGAACATCGCAAAGTAATAACTACACTCAATCTAGTTAAAGTATTCCGCCATGCCATGCTTTAGTTCAAATGTGGCAAATTAATTAAAACAAGTCATGATCAAAGCTACACAGCATATGAGTAAATATGATAACGAGAGCTCTATAACTCATTTGATTTTAATTGCTTGGACTTGATGAATTGTTTGACAAGTATAATAAACAAAGCTTCTGAAATTTAAACAATAAGCTCCCCCTCAAAATAATCCCATAGGATGCAACACACCCAACTCACTTCGCAAAAAAGCAAACCGTGTAGAATCAAGCGGTTTTGTGAGAATATCAGCAACTTGAGAATCTGTATCAATAGAATGCAAAACAACATCTCCCTTTTCCACATGGTCTCTAAGAAAGTGATACCGAATATCAATATGTTTAGTTCTTGAATGTTGCACAGGATTTTTAGCAATACTAATAGCATTAGTGTTATCACAGAAAAGTGGTACACTATCTAATTCTAAACCAAAATCCTTAAGTGTAGATGTCATCCAAAGCAACTGTGAGCAACAAGAAGCAGCAGCTACATATTCTGCCTCAGTAGTGGAAAGTGCAACAGACAACTGTTTTCTAGAACCCCATGAAACAAGAGATGTGCTTAAAAAGTGACATGTGCCAGAAGTACTCTTTCTATCAATTCTACAACCCCCAAAATCCGCATCTGAATAAGCTCTAAGGGTAAGGTATGATGATGAAGAATACCATAAACCAAATTCTAAAGTTGACTGAAGATACCTGAAAATTCGTTTAACTGCCTGACGATGTGAAGTACGTGGGGAAGCTTGAAAACGAGTACACAGACATACAGCAAAGTGAATATCTGGTCTTGAAGCAGTGAGATACAGAAGTGAACCAATCATGCTTTTGTATTCTTTTTTATCAACAGGCTCTCCATCCTCATCAGGGTCTAACACTGCAGTGGATCCCATTGGTGTGGAGACTGGTTTGCTCGTCCCTATGTCGAAACGACGAAGTAGATCCTTGGTGTACTTAGTTTAATGAACAAAAATACCCAGCTTTGATTGTTTAATATGAAAGCTTAGGAAGAACTTGAGTTCTCCCATCATACTCATCTCAAATTCCCTGCTCATAGTATCTGAAAACTTGGAAACAAGAGCATAAGAGGAACCACCAAAGATGATGTCATCCACATTGTAACACCCTGGCTAATCGGAAGCCAAGATGTCACCTAAAACATCTAACATACATCCATAATGCAGAAGAATTTGAACTAAGTATTTCAACTAAAGACAGCATTAAATTAAACAGGACATGGTGAATGTATCATTCATTCACCTTCTAAGTTATTTAATACTGATCATCAATAAAGAAGGTTCACACGCAGTAATAAATCAACATCCATGTGGAGAAGGTATCCTTCCTTCACCAATTATAATTTAATTATTACAGTTCATCATTAACGAATGTAATATAGAACTAAATTTAATCTTGAACATGAATAGGATGATGTGAACGAGTAGTGCGTGTCTACTCCCTCCCAAGTGAGCCAACATCAGGGGTTACCTAAAATAAACAAACAACACAAGAGTGAGTCCATGACTCACAAGTACGATGAAAGAAAAAGAACACATATACAAACAGGACATCACCATTTAAGAATGCGAACCTTGCATCGAGTGAACACTTATGAAAACATGAAATGAATGAATGTAATCAAGGATGGACTGCACACATGCATATACTGGTATAGTGAGTGACACACCGTCGGTGTTCATAAGCCCGCACCTTAACAAAAGTGCGGGGATCCAAGTCCTATATGAAGAACGTTTCATATAGGTGTCCAAAGCTGCCCATACTGGAATTGATGGGTCTTACGTGCCCATCTTGGAATTGATGGGTCTTTCAATCCACTCCGTGGGACTGACATGACAATGTCCAAATTTGCCCACATTGGAATGGTGGGACTTACAATCCACTCCCGTGGACATAACATGAATAAAAGGATGCATGATATGAACATGAACAATGATAATACCATCTCTCAGATATACTCCACATAATGAAAGAACATAACCAATTCCGCATCTCGGGTAACACAATATGTCACACTATATTCATGAAAACATTCACAATCACAAAGACTCAAAAGCAACAAAGTACTTGCCTTCGCGTTGCGACGAGTTAGCGCAACGATGGCGCTCCCAAACCCGTAGCCTCGTGGCCTAAACAATTAAATAACCGAAATAAGAACAACATAGAATCCAACCCGAATTAATAGTCTACAATACCCCCCTTGAACTCCCAAGGAATCGCCATAAAACCTAATCTGAAAAACAGGCTGCAACCCAAAAAACGTGTCGGGACAGCAGCACGAAAATGACAGTAGTTAATGACGTGGGACTCGAAATGAGATGAGTCCAGATCCTACCTCATCTTAACGAACATATCTATAACATTCAAGTTGATGAGATTTCCCAATTCGGCCAATAAACTTCTCTAATAAAGAAAACAAAACAGCAGCACAGCTTCTGTCTGAACAAACAGGACAGCAATACTAAAACAACCATAACTTTTAATCTACAACTCCGAATTGAGCGTTCTTTAACAATCTGAAAAGGTTATGAAATTACCTACAATAAACTAGTTGGCACAACATTCAAATTTTGCCTTTAACAAAAAGTGGCACACGGGTCAAAACTAAAGATAGAAACTGACATACAATCTGGACAGACTGATCTACAATCTGGACAGTCACAAAGAAAAGTGCATAACTTTTGATCTATAAATCCAAATGAGGTGTTCTTTATCAATCCTGAAAGCTAGTGATATCACCTTCAAAATTTGTTATGGGCAAGACCTCTGAATCACCCTCTAACTAGGCCATATATCAACCTAAACAGAGACTGCTAATTCTCGTCAGGATTCTGGACAGCAGATATTAAATCTATCATAACTTTTGACTCGAAAGTCGGAATTAGGTGATCTTGGCGGCCACCGAAAGCTAAGAACAAGACCTACATATCTCTAGGAGATGGGAAACTCAGATTCGGCCTCTAACATCACGAAAAGTCCACGCAACAATCTGGACAGAATCGAATTTCTACCCGCAGCAAATCGATATAATCAAAATTGAACCAAAACACATCTACCACTAATCAAACGATGAGGATCGGCACTCGTTACCCTTGTAGCAACCAGGACGTAGGTGGGAGAACCTTGGAGAAGATGATCTTCCTCCTCCTTTCTCCTTCTCCCTTCTTCTCCTTCCACCATGGCCGGCGGCACCTCGGAGCTTCTTCCTCATCTTGGTAGAGCAGCACGGAGGGCTGCTACAGATCCAGCGTGCTGATGCGGCGCGTGTACTGTAGCAGAGGGTAGGGTTTTGGGAAGGAGACCCCTTCTTGACTCCACTACAAGGCCGCCCACTTGGCTAGGACACCTTGGGCTAAAAGCCGAAGGTCCAATCCTCTCTCAAATCCTGAATTTTCTTTCAATTTTCCTCTAAACTTTAATGCATTCAAATTTGAATAAATTTCTCTTCCGAATAATATGTTCTCTCTATTTGATATTCGAGGTATTACATTCTACCCCCCTTAACAGAATTCGACCTCGAATTCTAACCGTCGAAATAAACGAAAGAATAATTGCCACCGAAAAGAAACATCTATTAACATATGCCCGGAGCAAACATGTCTGGATAAAACTCGCGCATGTGAGACTCCAGGTCCCAAATGACCTATCTCTCAGACTGACAAGACCACAAGACATTGACGTAAACTACATCTGACCTAACACTCAATCCGACATTGCCAAGTACACTCATCAGAAGAGATTCAAAGGTAAGATCCTACTCGATGGTCAATGACGTTAACGAATATTCAAACTCTAGTTCTCACAGGTACTCACTCGGCACCAAACATGCTAAATGTAGTACACCACATATGGACCCGAGACGGTCCTTGCGATACGCCAACTTCCGAATTCCCGTAGCTAACGAAAACAACCCAAAGTACCTTGGCTAACCTTCCAATTGATATTGAACCACACAACATGCACATAGAACACGAACTCTTGTTCCACCTCTCAATTGAACTCTTCACTAAAATAAGGATCACCTCCTTTAACCAGAAACACACAACAGAGCTCTCTTTAAGCAAACTCTTTTACCGACAAAACCCATCTGAAAAAGAAAGATTCACATCGCATCTATGCGTTACCATTTCAAGACTAAAGAGTCAAACACGAAATCGAATTTCATCACGAAAAACCTTTCCACGTTCCAAGTGGCGTTAGCGAATAAACGTCACGAAATCCAAAGGAGAAATCACTTGAATGCCCAAAAAAATCATTTATTCCGTCTCAACTGGAAAGAATCACACATATCAACATAAATGTCGAGCTCAACTTGCGAAGACATCTCACAAAACACATAGCTCAAACAAGAATCAAGAAAACGTGTCTCTACTTTAGGAAGCATCAATTTCTCTTTTTCTTTCAGAATAAAACTTCTCTCAAACTTTGGAATTCCAATTCATCGCATAACACCCTAACTCATCTCTCTTAACTTGGCATTCTCAACGCTATGCTCAAGTCGAAATACATCATCCACACCTCAGTATAGAGGCTCTATCGACTACATGAAACTTTCTCTCAACAACTCCTCTACCGACAGAATTAATTTGACAGATGACTTCCAATGCATCTCAAAATAGATATCACATGCAATCACATCACCTCAATGTTTTAAGAATAAACAACTCGAAATTCCCAAAGACACACATTCATATACTTCCTCAAAAGGGTTCTATCAATGACCATCCCATTGTTCGAATCCACCCTTATTCTACTTTCTCTACACATAATCATTGGGAGACTCAAGGTCCTAGCAAAAGAATGTGAAGCCCAAAATTAAACTCCAAGACTCCTACCATGAACTTCTCATATAGAAGATAGGGAAGCCTCAAATTAAATCCCTAAAATTCTCACAATCCAAACATACTCGCGCATTGACATCAACACAAAAACATTTCTTCGATCCAATTATCTTTATCAAGATTCTAATTTTAGAGAGTTACTTACTACGTCCAAGTCATTCATGGCAATAATCCAACAATCTCGGCTATCTCTTTAACGATCAGATCACTTTGCTAATATTACTCCCATTACAACACCATCATATTTCATCTACACAACCACGCAAGGTACTCAACCGCGACACTCTAATACATTGATCAAGATTTTCATACTTTGGATAATTCTATGTTCCATTGAAATGAACAAAAGAACTTGGACTACGTCTCGCTATAGATTCTACTAGTTGTAACCATGCAATCAGTTTAACCTCCAAAGGCAACCTTCTAATGAGATAAACTCCTCTTAAATAACTATATTACGAAATTATTTCATCCTCCAATGCTCATCGAATAATTTCCAACCCAAAGTTTCACAACTACAATCATTAAACACCTCAAAAGACTCCTGTGAAACGAATAGATTGATTCTTTCTCAAAAGAAAGAGCGAATGAAATCAATTTTCTTCAACTAGGAAAACATGTGCCACCCAGTAAGAACAAAGGATCAAGAAAAAATAGTCACTTAGGCAAAGTACTGAAAACATAAGGGAAAATCAATAGTCGAGGGCTCAAGCCCTATTGAAAGCAAATACCAAACCACAAATGAGAAGAAGGTAATGCCCTTTGAAAATTTGATAAACTCTTATGGAACAAATGCATAAGGTTTAAGCACACCCAAATAAACTGCAAGTGGCGAAACGCGACTTAAATCTCAAATACTTTTACTTCACTCCTTCCTTTAACCAGAAAGTTATTTTCGTGATTACTACATCACTTTGCCACTTAAACAAGATAAGCTCTTAAGACCAAATCATAAGAACCACTTAAGAACCAATAAAATCTTTCAACCCGTCTCTTTACTCAAATGACAAAGTTACCACATAACTCATGAGGTCCAAAGATAACAAACGCAAAACTCAAACACTTTCACTAAAACAATTATCATGCAAATGATTTTTCGTTGAACATTATCATCACAACCACATCCGACAATCACACTAATCAACGAAATAATATGCTATTGGCGAGAATCATCAAATCTCTTAACACTCCATGAACTTTTGAAAAGAATCACAATGAACTACTTCATCATGTCTCTAAAATCTAAATAAGGTTACATATACTTGATCTAGGAAAACCTAGTGCAAAAACCTTATAATTGAAACAAACTCTTTCAACAAGATGATAATAGAACATGACAATCTCACCAATGTACACCAAATGAAATCTCGATTAGCTTTCATCCATTTAACTCTTAGTGACACTCGATGCCAAGATAGTACACACTAAATGCTCTCTAGCCACACATGGCACAAACATGATCCTACCTCTGCTTGCAACCTCAACAACAGATTAAGAGGATATAATCGACATTCTAACTTATGATCAAGAATTAGAATAAAATGTCCTTAACTTCAATAATATAGGACACATAAGTCAAGGTTTCACAAGGCGATACATCATCGCTCATCTAGTCATTTAAACATGTTTCAATAATTTTTAGCATGGCAAGAATCAAGTAAAGCTATCATTTAAATAAGATCATCAAGATCCAAATAGAAGACAAATTCAAGATTAATATTTATCAAGACAACATTCGAACACATCCTTAACTTAACCATCACTAGCGGTTAGAATAATGAAAGAGGACCTAGATTTCAACTTATCTAACAAATTTATCGATTATCCGATCGTAAAGATCAACCCGATACATCCACATTTTTTCCACAATTCTTAACAACAATAGCTTCTTGAACAAATATGAACAACCTCTTATCTAAAACTCATCCTGCACCAAATACAACGACATTTCACTTTAAGCAATTCACTTCACTGATACTAGTTAAGAATAGATTGTTTGCACAAAGCTAATAACCCAAATCGATAACTCATACCATAATAATTAATTCATTTAATTAACACCTCGTACTTAAGCATGTCAAGACATCACTTAAAGATTTTAACCTAATCTTTCGTAAAAGAGGCATTACATTCCAACACCGAACTAATCCAAAAGAAATACATAAAGTCAAAGCTTTCACATGTTAAAGAATTTGCAATGTAAAAACTTCGATTACTGAATACTCAGCGAATAAATGATTCACATTCTCCAATAAGAAGGGCAGAACTCCCAAGAAAAGATAAGTTTTTTTTTGCCGATATCCAACGATCCCAAGAACAACTTTAGACCAGCAGTCAGGAGAACAAGTAGTCGACTTATGGAACCAAGAAAGTCCAATGAGAACTCATCAGAAGAAATGTAAAACACTAACTCAAGAAAACTTCATCAAACGCAACTATTACCGGTAATCGGCCACATACGTAACCAAGGAAGAGAATAATATTTTCTAAAGAATCTCACCTCAACACTCCGCTATGGTATTCGGGTAGATACTACTCTATTCTCGCTACCACAAATATCGGTGCAACCGACAAAGTCCAGGCCACAACCACGGCCTCCACTTCTTAACCTCCATCATCGACACGTTTAAACAATATAATCAATTATGATTATACATGATCATATCATGACAATCATAGAATAGATTCATAGATATGGAATATCATAACATATCATAGATTAACAACAAGAAAGATAATACAAAAGCAATTCAACAATTGCTCAACGAATGAAACATAACAATAGAAATACGGAAACAATGGATTTCAACCCCACCTATCATGCACAAGTGTGTCAATTTAATATTCAATTACCACGGACCTAAAGCCCGCTCGATACCAATCAGAACACCTCAGCTAATCGGAAGCCAAGATGTCACCTAAAACATCTAACATACATCCATAATGCGTAAGAATTTGAACTAAGTATTTCAACTAAAGACAAAGATTAAATTAAACAGACATGGTGAATGTATCATTCCTTCACCTTCTAAGTTATTTATCACGATCATCAATAAAGAAGGTTCACACGCATAATAAATCAACATCCATGTGGAGAAGGTATCCTTCCTTCACCAATTATAATTTAATTATTACAGTTCATCATTAACGAATGTAATATAGAACTAAATTTAATCTTGAACATGAATAGGATGATGTGAACGAGTAGTGCGTGTCTACTCCCTCCCAAGTGAGCCAACATCGGGGTTACCTAAAATAAACAAACAACGCAAGAGTGAGTCCATGACTCAGTAAGTACATGAAAGAAAAAGAACACATATACAAACAGACATCACCATTTAAGAATGCGAACCTTGCATCGAGTGAACACTTATGAAAACATGAAATGAATGAATGTAATCAAGGATGGACTGCACACATGCATATACAGATAGTGAGTGACACACCGTCGGTGTTCACTTAAGCCCGCACCTTAACAAAAGTGCGGGGATCCAAGTCCTATATGAAGAACGTTTCATATAGGTGTCCAAAGCTGCCCATACTGGAAATGATGGGTCTTACGTGCCCATACTGGAATTGATGGGTCTTTCAATCCACTCCGTGGACGGACATGACAATGTCCAAATTTGCCCACATTGGAATGGTGGGACTTACAATCCACTCCCGTGGACATAACATGAATAAAAGGATGCATGATATGAACATGAACAATGATAATACCATCTCTCGATATACTCCACATAATGAAAGAACATAACCAATTCCGCATCTCGGTAACACAATATGTCACACTATATTCATGAAAACATTCACAATCACAAAGACTCAAAAGCAACAAAGTATTTGCCTTCAAGGCGTTGCGTGCGTTAGCGAGCAACGATGGCGCCCCAAACCCGTAGCCTCGTGGCCTAAACAATTAAATAACCGAAATAAGAACAACATAGAATCCAACCCGAATTAATAGTCTACAATACCCCTTGAACTCCCAAGGAATCGCCATAAAACCTAATCTGAAAAACAGGCTGCAACCCAAAACGTGTCGGGACAGCAGCACGAAAATGACAGTAGTTAATGACGTGGGACTCAAAATGAGATGAGTCCAGATCCTACCTCATCTTAACGAACATATCTATAACATTCAAGTTGATGAGATTTCCCAATTCGGCCAATAAACTTCTCTAATAAAGAAAACAAAACAGCAGCACAGCTTCTGTCTGAACAAACAGGACAGCAATACTAAAACAACCATAACTTTTAATCTACAACTCCGAATTGAGCGTTCTTTAACAATCTGAAAAGGTTATGAAATTACCTACAATAAACTAGTTGGCACAACATTCAAATTTTGCCTTTAACAAAAAGTGGCACACGGGTCAAAACTAAAGATAGAAACTGACATACAATCTGGACAGACTGATCTACAATCTGGACAGTCACAAAGAAAAGTGCATAACTTTTGATCTATAAATCCAAATGAGGTGTTCTTTATCAATCCTGAAAGCTAGTGATATCACCTTCAAAATTTGTTATGGGCAAGACCTCTGAATCACCCTCTAACTAGTCCATATATCAACCTAAACAGAGACTGCTAATTCTCGTCAGGATTCTGGACAGCAGATATTAAATCTATCATAACTTTTGACTCGAAAGTCGGAATTAGGTGATCTTGGCGCCACCGAAAGCTAAGAACAAGACCTACATATCTCTAGGAGATGGGAAACTCAGATTCGGCCTCTAACATCACGAAAAAGTCCACGCAACAATCTGGACAGAATCGAATTTCTACCCGCAGCAAATCGATATAATCAAAATTGAACCAAAACACATCTACCACTAATCAAACGATGAGGATCGGCACTCGTTACCCTTGTAGCAACCAGGACGTAGGTGGGAGAACCTTGGAGAAGATGATCTTCCTCCTCCTTTCTCCTTCTCCTTCTTCTCCTTCCACCATGGCCGCGGCACCTGAGCTTCTTCCTCATCTTGGTAGAGCAGCACGGAGGGGCTGCTACAGTACCACGTGCTACAATGCGGCGCAGTACTGTAGCAGAGGGTAGGGTTTTGGGAAGGAGACCTCCCTTCTTGACTCCACTACAAGGCCGGCCCACTTGGCTAGGACACCTTGGGCTAAAAGCCGAAGGTCCAATCCTCTCTCAAATCCTGAATTTTCTTTCAATTTTTCCTCTAAACTTTAATGCATTCAAATTTGAATAAATTTCTCTTCCGAATAATATGTTCTCTCTATTTGATATTCGAGGTATTACACACATAAATCTGAACAAGTAAAAGATCATTGCCATGCTTGAGAGTAAACAATGTTTTATCTACCTTGCCCATTTAAAAGTTATTTTTACGCAAATATGATTTAAGCCTATCATACCATACTCTCGGTGCTTGTTTTAAACTATATAAAGCATTGCACAGTTTATAGACATGATCAGGAAATTTATGATTTTCAAAATCAGACGATTGTCTTACATAAACTTCTTCCTCAATATAGTCATTAAGAAAAGCGCTCTTAACATACATTTGATACAACCTGAAACCCTTAGATGCAGCAAAAGCTAAAAGGATTCTAATGGCTTCTAATCGAGCAACAGGAGAAAATGTTTCACCAAAATCAAGACCTTCTACCTGGGTAAAACCCTGAGCCATAAGTCTAGCCTTATCAACAACACCATCCTCACTTTGTTTATTCTTAAAAACCCATTTAGTTCCAATAACATTATGGCCACGAGGAGGTGAAACTAAAGTCCAAACTTTATTACGCTTAAAATTTTCTAATTCCTCATGCATGGTATTAATCCAAGACTCATTAGATAAAGCGTGACTTACATCTTGGGGTTCAAAAGAGGAAACAAAAGCAGCATGAGCATATGAGGCATCGGAGTTATACCTGTTGCGAAGAACTCTCTTATCTAACTCACCAATTATTTATTCAGGAGGATGACGTCGTTGAATATACAGAGGAGCCTATGGAGTCATTGATGACAAAGGTGTAGCAGTAGTGGCCTCTACCTCATTGGAGGTAGGAGTAGAGCCACTAGTTGTAGACTCCATCGGTGTGGATACGTGTGTCGTAGTATGAATCGGAGTTATCCTTTCATCCTCATCAGAGTCATAGAAGATGTCTTCGGGTGCGTCATTTACCTGTATACCTGCATTGTCGAGTTTAGTACCGAGACTAGCCTCATCAAAAGTGACCTCGCAAGTCTCAGCAATTTTATTAGTTTCTAAGTTGCAAACACGATAACCTCGAGTGTCAGCTGCATATCCAAGAAAAATACCATCTGATGATCTGGATTCAAATTTATCAAGATTTTCATGTTTAAGAATAAAACATTGACATCCAAACATCCTCAAATGAGAAATATTAGGGGAATGACCAAAACGAAGCTCATAGGAAGTCTTATGCAATTTAGCTCGCAAAAATACTCTATTAGAAATATAGCAAGCAGTAGAAATAGCTTCAGCCCAAAACTTTCTAGGAGCAGTATGTTCATTTATCATTGTTCTAGCCATCTCAACCAAAGTTATGTTTTTTCGTTCTACAACACTATTATGTTGAGGCACACGTGCTGAAGAGAATTAATGATCTAAACCTTTTTCAGTACAAAAAGAAGCAAATAATGTGGTCTTAAATTTAGTTCCATTGTCACTTCTAATTTCTCTAAGTGCTCCTGGGAGTTCAATGGCAAGTCTAAGAGCAAGCTCTCTAAAGTGACCAAAAGATTCGTCCTTAGATGCTATGGGAAAGACCCAAGAGTATCTAGAATAATCATCAATAATAACAAGAACATACCATTTACCTCCAATTGACTAAACTCTAGCAGGTCCTACAGTATCCATGTGCAACAGTTGTCTAGGTGCATCAGTCATTACAAGTGAGAGTAGAGGATGTGATGCAGAGACTATCTTACCATGACGACACAAAGTGCAAACAAAATCCATTGATTTTTCAATTTTAAGATCAGGTATTCCTCTAACAAGATTCATATTACTGATACGAGTGAGATGATCAAAACCAATATGACCTAATCTCCGGTGCTAGTGAAAAAGATCTTTAGAAGCAGATGAGATAAGGCACCTAAAATCAGATGAGGAGGAATATGAAAACTCGCCCTTAAACAGACGACCAACTCGAGTAATTTTGCACACTAGATCACCAGATGAATCTAAAATGCAGCAAGAATGCCTTTTAAAGCTCACCTCAAGATTGTCGTCTATCAATTGTGAGACTGAAAGAAGATTATAGCTCAACTTACTCACAAGAGCAACATCTTTTAAAATGAACTTATCGTTGACGCGCACAGTACCTTTGCAAGAACTCGTCCTTGAGCATTGTCCCCAAAAGTGATCATCTCATCACCAGTGGCATGAGTGAGGGAGGAGAACCATCATGAGTCTCTGGTCATGTGTCGAGAGCAACCGGAGTCAATGAACCATATGTTCTCCTTCCGCTTACGACGAGTCTACAAAGCACGAACAATCGTCGGTATCTTAGTACTGTGGTTAGAAAATAAAGATTTAGGTAGCCAGTACTGAGATATGAGACGAACAGGAGCAACAACACTAGAACCAAAAATATGTGTGCGTGAGCGATCAGAACGCCAAAAAGAAGCCTGTCTAACCGCCCCTTAAAATACAAGCAATGTTGAATAAACATTATTTGAATTATAACCCAAACCACCACGTGAAACAGATTTAAAATCATCATAAAAGTTCTCTAAAAACCTAGCTTTCACATTAGTTATAGGAACAACAAAAGAAGATGCACGTTTTTGTCTTAAAGCATTCAATCTTTTATTTTTCTCTTTCTTAACACGCCTAAAGCAAAATTCATGCATGTGCCTATCTCTACCACAATAGGTGCAATGAAATTTAACATAATTAGAATTCTTTTGAGATGATGAGCTAGCACCTACAACATTAGTAGAAGAGCTTTGCACAAAACCAGCAGATTTAAACACAGTTTGTTTTGGTACAGATTTTACTTCAAATTTTCTAGGTTCAAGACGCTTAACAACTGTAGGAGGATTATTCTTGGCACGCTCAACAAAATTAAATCCTAGACCATGATTTTTCACACTCACTTTTGAATTGTCTAGAATCATATTCAAAATTTTCTTCCCAAAAGAAAATCTTTATAAAGTGTCCTTAAGATACTCAATTTCTTTAGCTAAAGTACTACAAGCAGTGCATGTGACAGATTCATTCACAATCTTCTTAGAAGCAGTAGACTGAGCCAACCTTTAGCATCATCATTGTCGTGGTTGTCGTCGTCGCAACTTTCATGTTTCACATCACTTAGATCAAGATGCTCGATAGCTGAAAGAACCTTTTCAGCAAATTTCCGACAAAAATTACCACCCTTGGTGTTCTTGTTCTTGGATGACCGACGACGGTAATTCTTGTCTTCCTTGATCATCTTCCCCTTGAGCTTGGGACAATCCACTTTAATGTGACCTGACTCACCACACTCATAGCACCTGATCGAATTTGACACGTGTAGGATCAAGGATAACCGACTAGAGGGGGGTGAATAGGAGGTTTTTAAACTTTTTCACAAATGTGTGAGTTAAGCTAATTAACAATTTAATCTAAACAAGTTATACTCCTAGCTAAGCAATATAAGCACAAAAATCAAGCTAGAGATATAAATGCGGAAGAGTAAAAACTAGGAATAACCACAAAGAGACAACGATGTTTTCCCGTGGTATCGAAGACTTGCCGGTCTTCACTAGTCCACGTTGAGGAGCTTGAACCAACTCAAGCGGCTCCACCAATTAAGCCTTTCCTCGATCACTATTGGTTGTTCTTCCTCCACTCCGGAGATGGTGAACACCAAACCACTCACAATATGGGCACCGGGCCTCTTCACAATCTTCTTGAAGAGATCACCGTACAATCACCGCCAAGCCGTCTAGGAGTTCGGCAAAACTCCAAGAGTAACAAACCAAGACCTTCGCTTGACGACACTCAAGTGCAATAGGATCAACTAGAATGATGAATGCACTTTGAATGAGCTCAAAAACCTCTCAAAAAGTGAACAAAATGAGTTTGAGGAGTTGAATGAATGCACAAGGCTCTAAAGATGTTAAATGTGGTCTAGCACCCTGTCCTTGAGCAGGTGGGGAAGTATTTATACCCAACAACAACAATTAGAGCCATTGGAGAAGAAAAACCTACTTTTCAGCCATATGCGGTACTACCGCCATGCAAGGGGCGGTACTACCGCACTTCTCCAACCACTACAGCAACGGCTATAACAGACGCATTAAATGACCTGACATAGCCGTTTTATCTGCCAGAGCGGTACTACCGCCAACTGACGAGCGGTACTACCACAGAGCGGTCATACCGCAAGGTGAGTGCGGTACTACCGTTTCCAAGGAGAGAAGAAAAGGTGCACTCTGGAAAAAACATACCGCTTCTCATTCGGAATAACCGGCATGCGGTAGTTCCGCTTAACACCTGCGGTACTACCGTATATCGGTCATACCGCATGAACACTGGCGGTACTACCGCGCTTAGGTTTTGGCACGAAACCAGAAAAGACTCTCTGTAAAAACATACCGTCAACTAACGACCGAACAACCGAGTGCGGTAGTACCGCCTGATAACGCCGGTACTACCGATTGTCCTGACAGTGCACAATTTGATTTTGAGAGAGAATCCTTATGCATGCATGATCCTAAATTGATCCATAAAGCTCAACACATGCCTTCAAGCTACAGGACATGATCCCTCTTAATAGTACGACATTTAACCTATAATCCGGTCTTCCAACTATTTCTCCTAAGACCGGTAAAAGAAAATAATTTCGAAACCACTTGTACCTTATCCTTGAGCTGTACTTAATCTTCATAGAACTTTTAGCATGCATCTTCAAGATCATATTTTCCAATGAGACTAATCCTTGTAAAACTCAACAAACCAATAAGTCCCATTTTCACATATTATCATAAATTACCAAAACATATTTTTAGGGGCCTAGATGCTTTTCAATCTCCCCTTTTTGGTAATTGATGACAACCTAGTTAATGTGTGAGAAGAGGAGTTTTGAATATATCCAAGATTGTGAAACAGGTGTATATTCTTTTGATGACTTAACACAAAGAAAGCTCCCCCTAAATATGTGCATGAAATAGATAGAACATTTTGAGAGCACATGAAGAGAATTATGACAAAATTTTGGCAGAGTTTCTTTTAACTAGTTGGAACTGAGGAAACAACTTGCAATAATAAGGAATTGTCATATAAGAAATTTCAGTAGAGATAATATCACATTTGATAATTAAGACAACCAACAAGTTCTGAACAAGGTAATATTAGGATTAAGTCATCACAGGCAAATAATAAAACATCAAAAGACTATCAAGCTATAAAGTCTGACACCCATAATCCTTAAAGCTACTTTCTACTTCTCCCCCTTTGGCATCAAAGTACCAAAAACAAACATCAAGCATTGGATCTCGAGGGGGCGGAGCTGAAGCACTGGAGTCAAGAGACTGGGGAAAAGGCGCGGATCTGAGAGGGGGAGCTGAAGCATTGGAGCTGGAGAGACTGGGGAAACAGTATGAGGACGACGACGCTTGAACCGTATTGGAGACGAAGGTCGTGGAAGAGGTGGAAGACGCTGTTCCATAGAGTCAACTGTCTCTGTCAGGACGACAAGTCTGTTGTTAGTCTCACTCTGAAAATCTGTAAGAACTGTCCTCATCTCCTGCTGAGAGACTTTCAACTGCATCAGATTATTAAAAATGAGAGTCTGAGTGGTAAGAATCTGAGCAAGAGTAGCTTGACTGTGAGAGCCTTCTGCATTGCCTCCTCTCGGCGCTTTTCTTCTTCTTGTGCTTCTTTGTGCTCGTTGTGCTGAAATCGAATGGGGGGATTTTCTCTGGGTTTGTAAAACTTATGGGGTGATCCCAAACCACCCTGATATTCAATCTTACTAAGAATTAGGGCCATGATGTAAGGAGCATGATAAATCCGCTTTACCCTGTCATTCTTAGAAGAGACAATCCCTCTGATGATGACATCCACAACATCAAACTTTCTTCTATGCATAATATTATCAATGATATTCCAAACATGTCCTCGAACAACATCAAAATTACCACTCTTGGGAAGAAAAGTGTGATTAATAATCCTATTAATCAAACTGGGAATAGGTAGCAGGCCTTGAATTTTCCCGGAGTGTACCGACATTCGATCATAGAACTCTGTCGGCGCAGAACAAGTAGAGTGGCTCACAAAGAGCTTATCCCAATTTCAGTGCATCCTCGATTACGCTCAAAATCACCCTTAGTGCACTCCACATACCGTGTAAGCTCATCATCCACTTCATTTTCTTAAAGTCAGGAGATACATACAAAGTAGCATAGAATTGTCTTATGATTTCTTCATCATAGTCATTTCTGAGAGCCACAAAATCATGAAGACCAACTTGCTGAAAAAGACGATACACTCCATCATATTTTTCTAGGGAGTTTATGTGTGACCACTTTATGCATTTATGATCTGCAAACTTCCTGTGATGATCATAAATCTGCTCATAGACTTGCTCCTGGAACTTGGTGTGGAATCTGGGATTGATTGAGTTGGAGGGCAGAAGATATTGATCTTTGTGTCTCAAGATTGCATAATCATCAGCTGATATGAGCCTGAGATCAATTTGAGGTTCTTCTGGATCTTCCATCTCTTCATCTGATTGAGCCTGGGTTTCTTCTTCTGTGTCAGGCTCGGAATCAGAACCTGACTCATGAGGAAGAGATCCTTCCTCACTTTCGGAGCCATTTGTTGCAGGCCCTTTTCCTTTGCCTGATGGATCATCCAAAGGGTCGGCAGAAGGTAGAGAGGAAGATTGCCCTTGACGAGTTCCCAATCTTGTCCTCGGCATCTTTACAAAGAGAGGATAGGTTATAAGAAGTTCAAAAGATCAAGCAATCTGGAGTTAATTTGAATTTGAATGATTTTCTGTTCTGTCAGTAAAATCGGTAGTACCGTAGTTCCTCAGCCGGTAGTACCGAGGTGCGGTAGTACCGCCATTGTCCGGCGGTATTACGTTCCTGTAATTCAAGACGTATGAACGCGGTAGTACCGCTTTCTGACATGACCTAGGCGATGAATCTAACCAAAAATTGATGTTTCTTTTGGTTTGAATCCAAGAAATAGATGTACTAACATCATTAAACATCAATCTTGCTATTTTGCCCAACTAGAATCACACAAAAACATCCGCATTTCAAATCAACTAGAAAGTGACCTAGGGTTTGAATTAAACGGTAAAACGAGGATTTAAAGATGTTTTACCTTGAGAGATGGAGGAGTTAAACCCTAGAGATGCAAGGGTTCACCAAGATTTGAGAAACAACCGAGTGGAAAGGAGTTTTGGGAGAAAGGATTTTCGGGAGAGAAATAGAAGAGAGAGAAAAGGAAGAGAGGCACGGGAGAAAAATGACCTCTGGGGTTACTTTTCTTTCGAAACGATCTGATAGTTCCGCTTTGGCGTCGGTAATACCGCATGCAGCGGTAGTACCGTGGTTTTTGTGCCAGGTAGTACCGCCTCATGATCATACTGCACATAACCCGCCGGTCATACCGATTATCCCGGAACTTCAAAACAGTTACGGATAAAGATGAGATGAGATTATTTGCAAATGACCCTTAGTTTTGCAATCAATTTAAGAGTCATTAGGGATCATTATGCATAGAATAGACTAATGTCTACACACGAATATAATTTTTTTATGAACATAGATAATCGTTATAACATTTTGAAAATATTTTTCTTACAAAAAGCTTTTGAATAACATCAAATCAAACACAATGCATGAGGCAAATGTTTCAACAAATGTTTGAACAGTCTATGACATTTAATTCATTCCTCAATTTGCAAAACCGGCCTTCATCTAATGGTTTGGTGAAAATGTCCGCTAATTGATCTTCAGTTCGGATGTGGCTAATTTCAATATCTCCCTTGCCCACATGATCTCTCAAGAAATGGTGGCAAATGTCGATATGCTTGGTTCTTGAGTGTTGAACAAGATTATTTGCTATTTTCACCGCACTATCATTATCACACAAAAGAGGCATTTTATTAATTTTAATTCCATAATCCATCAAGGTTTGCCTCATCCATAGCAATTGAGCACAACAACTACCCGCGGAGACATATTCGGCTTCGGCGGTGGATAAAGCTATGGAGTTTTGTTTCTTGGATGACCATGATACTAAAGATCTCCCTAAGAATTGACAATTTCCCGAGGTGCTTTTTCTATCCACTTTGCAACCCGCATAATCGGAGTCCGAGTATCCAATTAAATCAAATTTAGCACCTTTAGGGAACCATAAGCCAATGCTAGAGGAATGCTTTAAATATCTTAATATTCTTTTTACGGCCATTAAATGACACTCTTTTGGAGATGCTTGAAACCGTGCACACATGCAAACACTAAACATGATATCGGGCCTAGATGCGGTAAGATAAAGTAAACTACCAATCATAGATCTATAAAGCTTTAAATCTACCGATTTACCTCCCTCATTAAGGTCGAGATGACCGTTGGTTGCCATGGGAGTCTTGATAGGTTTTGCATCTTCCATGCCAAATCTCTTGATCAAGTCCTTTGCATACTTTGTTTGACTTACAAAGTTCCATCTTTGAGTTGCTTGATTTGAAGTCCAAGGAAATAGCTAAGCTCTCCAATCATGGACATTTCAAATTCCCTAGACATCATATCACCAAATTCTTTGCAAAAGTCTTGATTAGTAGATCCAAAATGATATCATCAACATAAATTTGACATACAAAGAAATCATCATCTAAGATTTTGGTGAACAAAGTTGAATCAATTTTTCCAATTTTGAACCCTTTGAAACTAGAAAATCTCTGAGGCGTTCGTACCATGCTCTAGGAGCTTGTTTAAGACCATAGAGCGCCTTGGAGAGTTTATAGACATGATTAGGATTCTTAGGATCTTCAAAACCGGGTAGTTGTTCAACAAACACAAGTTCGGATATTTCTCCATTTAAGAAAGCACTTTTGACATCCATTTGAAATAATTTAATATCAAAGTATGATGCGAAAGCAAGTAGTATACGAATTGACTCAAGTCTAGCTACGGGAGCAAAAGTTTCACCAAAATCCAAACCTTCGACTTGTGAAAAACCTTGTGCGACCAATCTTGCTTTGTTTCTTACCACCATGCTATTTTCATCTTGCTTGTTTCTAAACACCCATCTTGTACCAATGATATTGTGTTCTTTGGGTCTATCCACTAATGTCCAAACTTTGTTTCGAATGAAATTATTGAGCTCTTCATGCATTGTAATCATCCAATCCGGATCTTCAAGTGCTTCATCTATATTCTTTGGCTCAAGTGAAGAGACAAAAGAGTAATGTTCACAAAATGAAGCAACACGAGATCGAGTTTGAACACCCCTTACATCACCCAATATTTGATCTATTGGATGATCTTTTGAAATTGCATTGTGAATTCTTGGTGGTAGGTTTGATGGTTGATCATCTTCCTTATTGTCCTCTCCATTTAGTTGTATTTGACTTGAGGAAGAGGTGGGAGGCTCAACTTGAGTGGAAGATGATGGATTATCTTCGGCTTGATGTCACCTATTTGCATGTATTCCATTGCTTTTCTTAGTGCTTCGTGACCTACATCATCCAAATTCTCATGCTCTTCTTGAGAGCCATTAGTTTCATCAAATTGCACATCATGTCTTTCTCAACTAAACCGGAGTTTTGTTGAAGACACGGTATGCTTTACTATTAGATGAATACCCAAGTAAGAAGCCAACATCGCAACGACTATCAAATTTTGAAAGACGAACACCTTTCTTCAAAATGTAACACTTACAAATAAAACTCAAAATAAGAGATGTTTGGTTTTCTTCCAACAAGGAGTTCATAGGAAGTCTTTTCAAAAGGCGATGCAAATAGAGACGATTTATGGCATGACAAGCGGTGTTAATTGCTTCCGCCCAAAACTATCGAAGTATTATATTCATCAAGCATTGTCCTAGCCATTTCAATTAATGTACGATTTTTCCTTTCTACAACTCCATTTTGCTCCGGAGTGTAGGTCGTGAAAAATTCGTGCTTTATTCAAGTTCATCACAAAGTCTTCAACTTTAGTATTTTTGAACTCGAACCATTATCACTACGGATTTTCTTTATTTTGAAATCAAATTCATTTTGAGCCCTTTAGCAAAGTTTTGAAAATTTGGAGGTTTCGCTCTTGTCATCTAGAAAGAACACCCATGAATATCTAGAGTGATCATCTACGATAACTAAACAATAGCTATTTCCGATACTCTTATAGGTTGTTGGCCCAAACAAATCCATATGTAAGAGTTCCAATGGTCTAGAGGTTGACATGATACTCTTGGAAGGGTGAGAGCTTGCGACTTGTTTACCGCTTGACAAGCACTACAAAGTCGATTTTCTCAAACTTCACATCTTTCAAGCCAACAACTAGATCATGTTTGAAAAGCTTTTAAGTTGAATCATGCCAACATGAGCTAGCCTTCTATGCCAAAGCCAACCCAAAGAAGTTTTGCAATTAAACAAGTTTGTAAGCATGAAGCATTTGTGGAAAAATCAACTAAGTAAAGATTTCCAAATCTAAAGCCTTTGAAAACTAAAGCATTATCCTTTACACTTGAAATTGACATACCTTCATTTGAGAAGGAGCAAATTAAATCAAGATCACAAATTTGGGCAACGGATAATAAATTGAAATTAAGTGATTCAACTAAAGATACATTCGAAATGGAAAGGTCATTTGAGATAGCAATTTTACCCAATCCTATTACCTTTTCTTTACTATTATCTCCAAAGGTGATCTTGTCACTTCCTTTTACGTTTTCGAATGTGGTGAACATTTTTCTATCACCGGTCATGTGTTGAGTGCATCCACTATCAAGCACCCAGTGCTTTCCACCGGTCTTGTAGTTCACCTACAAAACAAGAATCAAGTTCTTTTAGGTACCCAAATTTGTTTGGGTCCTTGGAGATTAGTGACCAAGGTTTTAGGCACCCAAATAGCATTCTTTTTAGCGCCTAAAATCGAAGTGCCAATAAATCTTGCAATTATTTTACCATCAATGGATTTCTTAAGCATGTAGCAAGAATCATAAATGCCATAGGATTTAACATTAATATTTAAACAAATATTTGCCATGTGTCCTACCTTACCACATTTATTGCAATATTTACCATTTTGCTTAATAAACCTTGGAGGCTTGTTAACCGGTTTCTTACCTTTCTTGGGTACATACCCAAGTCCTTCCTTATTGAATGAGCACCTTTGCTCACTCAATAATTTGTCAAGGGTTGCTTTACCCTTGAAGCATCTTTCTAAGCTCTTGCTTAGCATGGTGACTTGCTCTTTTAACTCATGATTTTCAACAATTAGCAAAGGATCACAAGTATTTGCAATTGAATTATTATTTGAGTAACAAGGCATGGATAGCAAATCATCACAAGAGGTAGAAGTACTAGACATGGATTTTGCATTTGGCATACTTTCTACTCTATGCATCTCATTTATTAAATCACACGTAATACCAATATTTGAATGTGATTTTTCTATATCTTTTGGGAGGAGAGAATCATGAGCTTCCTTTAGCTCCTCATAAGAGTCTTTTAGAGAGATATACTCCCTTTTTAAGACTTTAAATTTAGATTTCTCCTTTCCAATATATTCATTTAAATCTTCTACCATGTCCATTAGTTCATCATATGAAGGAGCATCATCATCAAAGGATTTTACCTTATCTCCTTTTGCCATAAGACATGTAGGAGACGAGAAGAGTGATGGAGCTTCCTTTATGGCGATGCCGACAAGTCCTCTTTTCTTGGAAGACTCTTCATCACTTGATTCGGAATCGGAATCCGAATATTCTTCGTCGGAATCCCATTCTCCAATATGAGCTTCATTTTTCCCTTTTTTGTGAAGTCTTTTGAAAAGCTTCTTCTTTCCATCGAATTCTTTCTTCTTTGATGATTTATCTTTGTCATCCTTCTTGTTGGGGCAATTTGAGATTATGTGCCCCTTCTCATCACATCCATAACAACGAATGTTGCTATATCGCTTGTTGTCACTTGAGGATTGCCCTTTCTTGAATTTGTTGAAGTTGAAGTTTCGATGTGGGCGTCTTCTCATGAATTTCTTCATTTTCCTCACAAGAAGAGCGTACTCCTCATCCGAGTCTTCTTTTTCATCTTCATCATCACTTGATTCGGCTTTAGCTTTGAAAGCGGTAATTTTCTTCTTGGATGAAGATGATTCCAATATCTCTTCCTTGTCCTTCTTGTATAGCTCGTTAGTGATGAGGTTGCCCAAAAGTCCGGTTGGTGTCATTCTTGGCAACTCGGGAGAGTTGAGAAATAATGTCACCAACGTCTCATATTTATCTGGAAGGGCCCTAAGCATTTTGCGCACAACATCAACATCAAGAAGGTTAGTATCAATGCCTTTGAGTTCATTCACAATGTTGTTGAGTCTTGAGTACATCTTGGTGATGTTTTCATGAGGCAACATTATGAATGTCTCATATTTAATCCGAAGCCTATGCAATTTGGCTTCTTTGACCGTGGATGTGCCCTCATGAATTTCGGAGAGGGTAGTCCAAATAGCATGAGCGGTTTCCAAATTGCTCACCCTATTGAACTCATCCGCGTTCAAAGCACCAAAGAGAGCATTCATAGCTTGAGCATCTAAATGAGAATTACGTTCATCTTGAACCGTGACGATTGTTGGGTCAAGAGGCATAACGTAACCCTCATTTACAATTTTTCATATGTTCGGACTCATGGCTTTTGAGAAAATAGACATTCTAATTTTTCAATAAGAATAATTTGAGCCATCAAACAAGGGAGCCTTTCCTATATGCATACCCTCACTAGCCATCCTTTCTCTCTCTTAGACGGTAAAGTCTAACAAATTGAGAGACCAAGCTCTGATACCACTTGTAGGATCAAGGATAACCGACTAGAGGGGGGTGAATAGGAGGTTTTTAAACTTTTTCACAAATGTGTGAGTTAAGCTAATTAACAATTTAATCTAAACAAGTTATACTCCTAGCTAAGCAATATAAGCACAAAAATCAAGCTAGAGATATAAATGCGGAAGAGTAAAAACTAGGAATAACCACAAAGAGACAACGATGTTTTCCCGTGGTATCGAAGACTTGCCGGTCTTCACTAGTCCACGTTGAGGGAGCTTGAACCAATCAAGCCGGCTCCACCAATTAAGCCTTTCCTCGATCACTATTGGTTGTTCTTCCTCCACTCCGGAGATGGTGAACACCAAACCACTCACAATATGGGCACCGGGCCTCTTCACAATCTTCTTGAAGAGATCACCGTACAATCACCGCCAAGCCGTCTAGGAGTTCGGCAAAACTCAAGAGTAACAAACCAAGACCTTCGCTGACGACACTCAAGTGCAATAGGATCAACTAGAATGATGAATGCACTTTGAATGAGCTCAAAACCTCTCAAAAAGTGAACAAAATGAGTTTGAGGAGTTGAATGAATGCACAAGGCTCTAAAGATGTTAAATGTGGTCTAGCACCTGTCCTTGAGCAGGTGGGAAGTATTTATACCCAACAACAACAATTAGAGCCATTGGAGAAGAAAACCTACTTTTCACCATATGCGGTACTACCGCCATGCAAGGCGCGTACTACCGCACTTCTCCAACCACTCTGACAAGAACGGCTATAACGACGCATTAAATGACTGACATAGCCGTTTTATGCCCGAGCGGTACTACCGCCAACCGACGCAGCGGTACTACCACAGGCGGTCATACCGCAAGGTCGATCTTGGTACTACCGCTTCAAGGAGAGAAGAAAGGTGCACTCGGAAAAACATACCGCTTCTCATTCGAATAACCGGCATGCGGTAGTTCCGCTTAACACTGCGGTACTACCGTATATCGGTCATACCGCGATGAACATCGGCGGTACTACCGCGCTTAGGTTTTGGCACCAAACCGAAAAGAGACTCTCTGAAAAACATACCGTCAACTAACGACCGGAACAACCGAGTGCGGTAGTACCGCACGCATAACGCCAGACTACCGATTGTCCCGACGATTGCACAATTTGATTTTGAGAGAGAATCCTTATGCATGCATGATCCTAAATTGATCCATAAAGCTCAAGACATGCCTTCAAGCTACAGGACATGATCCCTCTTAATAGTACGACATTTAACCTATAATCCGGTCTTCCAACTATTTCTCCTAAGACCGGTAAAAGAAAATATTTTCGAAACCACTTGTACCTTATCCTTGAGCTGTACTTGATCTTCATAGAACTTTTAGCATGCATCTTCAAGATCATATTTTCCAATGAGACTAATCCTTGTAAAACTCAACAAACCAATAAGTCCCATTTTCACATATTATCATAAATTACCAAAACATATTTTTAGGGGCCTAGATGCTTTTCAACACGCCACCTCGCTTCCTCATTCTTACGTTGTTGAGTGCCTTGTATGCTCCTGAGGAGATTAACACCAAATTCTCTTCAGGGAGCTATTCAAACTGTTCCTTTGAAAAAGAAGACAAAGCAGACAAAAAAAAAGAACTCGACGAAGTAGCCTGCACGGGGTTAGTCACAAGTGCTAAAGATGAAGATTTATCGATCTTACATGGAAAAGCTTCCATTTCATATGTTTTCAATCTAGAGAAAAGATCATCCATGGTTAAAGTATCTAGATCGATAGTTTGATTGATAGTTGTGATAACCATCAACCACTCAGAACCTAAAGATATCAAAATTTTAGTTGCATTATCTTCATCAGTAGGAATAACATTAACACTGCGCAAATTACTCAATATTTTCTCAAAACGAGCAAAAAGATCATCAATAGATTCACCAGATTTCATAGCAAAATCAGAATATTCTTTTTGATAAATATTTTTACGTAAAATCTTGATTTTTATGGTTCCCTCATGATAATCGCAAAGAGTCTTCTATATTAAGTGAGCAAAATTAATATGAGCAACACGATCAAATTCTTTGCGAAAAATCCTTTAAAACAATAAGTTACAAGCTTGTGCATTTAAATCAACATCAGTTTTGTTTAGATCAGTAACAGCAATAGGAACCTCATAAGGTCTCGAAACCTTATTCCAAACATCACTACCTTGAGCCTCAATATAAGTTTGCATACGACACTTCCAAAAACAATATCAGTACCATCTAGCATGGGGGACGATTCACATACATCTCTGACGCCATAGTAACCCGCTCTAATGTCACTTGTAGGATCGTTAATGATAATCAGAGGGAGGTGAATGATTGTAATTCACAGCGGAAGATTTCTCCTCAAATCGACTGTTTTTTTATTATGCAATCTGTCAACACAGCGAAAACACAAAAACAAAAGAGACAAATAGGTTTTGGTACTGTAGCAACTACGTATGCACTATACTAAATAGTGTTTCGTGCTGTTCATATAGTATCTATTACTGTAGCCATCTCCCGATCACCATCGTAGACCACGATCACATCTGAGTTAGCCTGCACATGTAAAGACCAAAGCACCATCTTTTCCCGGCATAAGTTCTTCTCAACTTGACCGACATAAGTCCATACACACGTCACACACCTCAAATAACATCAGTAAATAACATTATCAATTATTATTCATCAACTAAAACTTCATAGACCTAACCACATGGTCTAACATATCCTCCGAAAATGTTACATCAAATTTCACGTAGATCATATTGCTATTGCCGAGTTCCGAATAAGTATGCTGGATTATGGATAGTAGTAAGTAATTATGGCCTTGTCTTCAAATGAAGATTATAGGTGTCACATCTACTTGGTATCTGATTTCAACCAAAGAGTTTCAATTTTGTAAAGCTTGTTACGCAGTACAACACTTATGGCATGCAGAAGAAACACCAAGGCTTGCGAGTCCGATGGAAGCCCGTGGTCATAAAGCAGAGTTGAAGAGGTAACTCCTTTTGTCAATTCCATCTCATTCCACACTGTTGCAATTCCTTAATCAGATTTCTTGTCATATATGAATTTATTTGAATAACCTCACACAGGCAATGTTGCCAGCCCTGACAAACCCAATTTCTGGAACTTCATTATCACTAAGATGGAATTGCATTTTTTAAAAATTGTACACCCTAGTTCAGAATCTGCTGATCCTGAAGCAAGCGTTGATTAAGGAGAGAAAGCATATAGAAAATTTACACGCTTTCTAAACTTGCCTACACATGACAGCATTTAGTGAGAGCATAATTTTGTTCATAATGAATCTAAGAGGAGCAGCATGAATTATAAGGACAACAAACAAAAAAAAAATCATAGGAGCTACTTTAGGTGACTAGAAAAATCACGAGAGTAGCTCTTGAAATTCTAAAATGAAGAACGAAGTGCTTGTACAACGTTGGATAGGCTACCTTCATGAACTAAAGAGGAGGTAAGAGTTTTGGGTGTGCATTGCGAACTGAATCTGAATGGGCACAAACTACAAAGCATTTGAATTCAAATATGACTAGTTGAATCTGGAATCCAAACAGACTCAAGACTACATACATGCAAGTCGATCGAAACAAGAAATGTAGGCCAAATTGGATATATGCCATTCCAAAAGATGGCACTAGGAAAAATGTCACTCCAAAACATGAAATTAAAAATTTGTAACTCCAAAACTTGGTTCTTTAAATTTTTGCCACTTTTGAACACTTTTGCCATCTCATCTTCTCCCCCCTCCTCGCTCGTCGTGGCCTCAAGGCGTGGCGAGCCCGAGACCGGCGGTGGCAACCTCGGATCCGGTGGCCAGCTTGCTCGTCGTCGCCTCGCGGCGAGGCGAGCCCGAGACCAGCGGCGGCAACCTCGGATCCAGTGGCCAGCTTGCTCGTCATCGCCGATAAAGAAGGATTGCAGCGACGTGGGCTCGAGACCGGCAGCAGCGAGCAGTATCCGCAACGGCGACCTCGGATCCTGTGCACGGCGCGGCTGGGCGGTCTCGGGGAAGAAGGTCGTGGCGGCTCATAGTGGCGGCAAAGGAGACGGCTCGGCTCGCGGTGTAGTAGGAGCTCCCCGGAGGAAAAGTGTTTAGGAGTGACAAATATCCGAAAAAATTTTTGGAGTCGCAAATTTTCAACTTTTTGTTTCGGAGTGATATTTTTCAAAGTGCTGTCTTTTGAAGTGGCATATACTTAATTTTGCCGGAAATGTTTGCCGAGTGAATTATGATGTAAGATGGAACAGCTAAACCCGTGGTGATGAATGAACAGCTAAAGCAAGACCTACCAGCATCACCCATGCCGGCAGTTGTTAAAGCGAAGGAAGAAAAAACGTTGCAAAGCAACAGAGCAACGTTGGCTAACAAATTACCGAAACGCAGGCGCTTCTGCTACCTACCTATCCGGTGCCTGGGCTTTCCGCACAGCACCTGGATCTTGGTCCTCCGGTCCTCGCGGGCAATGCCGGCTTCTTACACGCCTTATCCTCTTTCTTCTTGGCTCGGACGTGTCTTATCGTCGGCACCCAGCAAGAACGTGCACGCCTCTCAAGAAGACCTCCGCTGCCTCGTGTCGACGGGAGACCGGGAGGCGAGCAATTCTCCGGGCGAGGAGGCGGCAGAAGTGCCTTGGCGTCTCCGCGGGAAGAGGGCGGCCGTTGAAGCAATCCGTCGAACACGTCGAGGCAAGCCGTTGAGGTGGAATCGGGAAACTGGAAGCCCGGTTGTTTGCTTTTTTCTCTGGGTTGTTTGGACGGGTTTGGTGTTGGAAGGAAGCCTAGTTACCATGGGCTTAGATTTTAGTTCTGGGCCTTCATAATAGCGAGTAAAGATATGAAATGTGTTGTGTTGGCCCGACAACGTTTTCAGGATCACTCGAAGAACCCTAGCGTTTTCTTCTACGTACAGTTGCTCCGGCATTCGGTGAGTCTTACGTCCTATTTCTTTTAGGCCGTGTTTGGGAAGCGGTGGATGAACCAGGAATTTGGGCTGTCCAAACAAGACCTTAGGGGTTATTTGGATCTAGTGTATTGTGAAAACCAGATTTACTAAAACCGGTTTTAGCTTGTTTTTAGGAAAGCGTTGTTTGGCTAATCTAACTAACTTGCGGATAAGGAAAACTCATTTTTCAGAAAACCCAAAATTTAATATTTTGTGAAAAATGAGTATACATGGTTTTATCAAAAACCAGTTTCTAGTATCCCCCTAACATATCGCTATTTCTTCGCTCGATCGCTCCAGCGTGCGTATTGTTTTTCTATGCCTACTTGCACGCCAAAATTTGAGGGCATGCAGTCTGTACACAATAAAAAGGAGCAAGGGCTAGGGTTCTACATCCGTACAAATCCATTGAGATCTGATAGAAGTCGCCACTGGCTGTTGAGACGATGGCCGTGGCCCTCGACGAGTTTCCATCCCCTTTGGTCTATCTGGACGCCCAAAGAGTCAACATACGGTAACGATCGATCCTTCTATGAATTCAATGCAATTGAATAGCCCATAAACATGATTAGATACCACTTCTTCTCTAGTTGCCTCCCTTTGATTATGTTCCAGAGTGCCTGAAAATATACATTGAGGTTAGGTCGTATAATGATCACAGGTTTTTGGCTGGTTTTTCTTTAATGCACTCAGTGATATTCACACAGCACCAAATTTGCACCAACAATAAAAAACAATCGAACAAGTTCCATGGAAATCAGACTTCAGTAATACTAGTTTTTTAGGTGCATCCAAAATTCTTAACTAAAATAAGCACTAATATGCATATGTTAGATTCAAAATCGTACCTCTTAATAAGGAAATGGTTGTAGAAGTAACAGTACTAACTCTTGAATCAGTTATACCATATTTCTTCAGATAATAAGTTTGACTATCCTACAGTAAGATAAATTCTTCTTAATTTGGATACTATTATGAACAATTAACACAAGTTACAGCAGACATCATTTTTGTCTTATTGGTTCCTTTTAGAGATATGGATGATCATGTCAACAAAAAAGTTAAGAAGGAAAACGCAAACAAAGCTTCCATAAAGCGGCACACATGGAAATATTCTGAGGACAAATTCTTCCTCAACATACTAAACGAGCAATTTGTAAATGGTGGGAAAGAAGGAATAAGCTACACAAAGAAAGCATGGCGTGACATCTTAGCTCAATTCAATGATGTTTGAGTAGATAAATTTGAACTACAACAATTGAAAAATCGACACAAGTACTTCAGAACTACTATGCTACCATGAGCAAACTTCTAAAATGCGCAGGTTTGGTTGGGATGACAACGATAAAATGATCAAAGCTTCACTAACATTGGGAGGAACTCATTACGGTATATTCCAATCTTAAGAATTATATATTCTAGTAGTTGAATAAAGTTTTAACCAACAAATTATCTAATTGTGGAAAGATAGCTCAATTCAAGACTACCACGATAAAGTTTGGCCTAGTTGGATATATCTTCAAGAGATATGTGCTACTTCAACAACATCTGGATTTAGTGCTAAATCTAGCAAAGGAAAAGGTGCAACATTTACAAGCAAAACACCACAAGTTGATCTCAATGAGGAAGTTGAAGTACACGACATTGATTCACCTGAAAAAATGCTAGCGTTGTTGTTTGTCCTTAGAATTCTGCTCACACTCCAAAGGTGCCAGAGAAAAAGAGGAAGTGCTCTACTACTAATGGAAGTGGAGCAGCAAATAATCCTAAAGGGCAAAAGCATAGCTGATGATGCCGTAATCGCAATGGATCATCTTGCAGAAGCATCGCTATGGTTGAAATGAAGAAAAATGTAGTACAACAGAATAAAGCTTATTCGGTGAAAGTATGTATGAAGATATTAAATAATATGAATGATCTCGAGCCAAAGAAAAAACAAAAAGTTGCAAAAGCATTTTTAGATGCCAATCAAAGGGCAATCTTCGTTGAGATGGATAATGAGATGCAGATTCTATGGATACAAGATATTTAGCTTTTCTAGTAAACATTAAGCTCAGTTATTTATTTTAGTAATCTTTGGCATTTTACTAATTAGGAATACTAATACCATTCATTTGCTTTTCAATTTGTCCTGTAACATTTGATGTTACTTTCAATTTAAAATGCTTGATTTACTAGTGCTTCATTATTAATTATAGCACTTTGTTTTCATGGATAAAATATTTATTTGCTTCATACAATCATTAATTATGTATTGTGCAGGAACCATGAACACATATGATAAGCACACGTACTACCTGTTACGACATGAACTGTGCGAGAATTACTTCGGGATACACTACAAATGACAGTGGACAATCAACTAGTGATGTTCTTGCATACAATTGGTCATAGTTTTAGGAATCGTGTTATGCAGGATAGATATCAACATTCACGAAAGACAATTAGTTGGCACTTCAATAATATTTTAGATGCCATAAATAGTTTGCAAGATGTTTACATAACATACACACCCAATGAAGTTCCATCAAAATTATTAGTGATCCAAGGTACCACCGTATTTCAAGGTATATATATCTCTAGCTCCAGTGCTTGGTCCTTTCTAACATTTCTTTCATAAATATTGGTGACAAAAAGTTTATATCTTTCTATTCTCATTAACAAAATTTTCCCTATAGAACTATATTGGAGCAATTGATGGGAGGCACATTGAGAAAAAAAATCAAGTCTGAAGAGCAAACTCCTTTCAGAAATAGCCATGGCTTTCCCTCTCAAAATGTAATGGTAGCAGTATCATTTGACATGACATTTTTATATGTTGCTGCTGGATGGGAAGGTTCTGCATCGGATCAAGCCGTTCTTAGATGGGCTATTACCAGTGGAGGTTTTGTTGTTCCAGAAGGTAAAAAAGACAAATGTGTGAACTATTGGAGTGCCTACTATTAATTGATATATTG
This sequence comes from Ampelocalamus luodianensis, assembly GCA_036346255.1. NCBI lineage: Eukaryota > Viridiplantae > Streptophyta > Magnoliopsida > Poales > Poaceae > Ampelocalamus > Ampelocalamus luodianensis. Next base: position 53,876,372 of record CM070621.1, read on the forward strand.
ATGAAACTGTATTCTTGTAGGTAAATATTATCTAGTAGATTCAGGCTATGCCAATACTGCAAAATTTATTGCACAATGTTGTGGGGATCGCTATCATATTGGTTCTTTCCGTGGAAGTAATTGGCGATATAGTGGTGAGAAAGATTTATTCAACCATCGACATGCACAACTAAGGAATGTGGTCGAACACACTTTTGGTGTTTTAAAGGATCATTTCCCGATTTTAAAAGTAGAAGGAGGGATTTCTTTTCCATATGAGACCCAAGTAAAAATTGTTATGGCTTGCTGTATAATCCATAACTTCATAAGGAAGGTTAATCAGAAGGATGAGTTATTTGGGCTTTACGAGCATGTGGAAACGCAAGCAGATGGTGACCATGGTGATCAACAAGTAATAAGTCAAACAAATGTACAAGATGATGAACAAGCTACTGGTGAGCAAATTTGTTTAGGGATTGCGCAGTTGTGGAGTAATCATCAACAACGTACCATGCAACCCAGCCAAGGTGATTAATCATTATATTATGTGCTTTCATTTTGTTTGGACAAGTACAATTGATGATCATCATTTAATCTTTACATTCTTTTGTTCTGTATTGAAATATTTGGAAGTCTTCAATGATCCATCATTGATGTTTTTGAATTGTTAATGTGTATTTTTTTTGTGTGGCCATGTTCTAGTTTTTGAGTTTCTAGACACAAATATTAAACTAGAAGCATCAAATGTGAAAAATCAAGCAAGTATTTCATGGGGATTTGGAGGCAGGGTAAGAACTCACCTATGGCCATGATGACAAGGAGGAGGTTGCTTGGAAGTTACTGGAGTTTTTGGGGTTGCAGAGCACGGCCCGCCGTAGCCCACTCACCTAGTGCTACCGTTCCAACGTGCCACTGTGCCCACTCACCTGGCACTGCCGTTCCATCGCGCCACCATGCCCACTCACCTGGTGTTGTCATGCCATCGCGTGCGCCTCGTGCCCACTTGCCTGCGTTGTTGTGCACCATGTTGTTGCCTCCCACACCTCCACCGTCGCCAGATAGAAAGAGGAGGATTTAGATGTGCTCTGTAGTCTTCAGTAAGGCATGGAGAGAGAGGAAGGGAATGAATGGGGAAAGTAAGAGAGAGGATGGGAGTGAGTGATTTTATGAATTGGGTGTGATCAATCTGGTTCGTGATGAGAGAGAGGACTAGATGAACTGAAAGTGACAAATTTGGATGGCCTAAAGATTGCAAAAGTGTTGATCCAATGGTCAGAACCTATCCCATAGGAACAATAGTTAACTAGTGCTAACATGCACTTTTCCTATATATATCTCAACCAAACAAAGTATTTATTTAAACCCATATTAGTTTTTTTCTCATTCAAACAAAGTTTTTGTAACATCCCAAAGTCCAGTTACTAGAATTAAGTAAAAAAAATATTATAGAAAATATTATTTTATTGAATTTTTTGAAATTTTAAAAGAGTTCCGTTGAATTTCCAGGATTTTAAAGTCAAAAAGAAAATTTATTGAGTTTTCTGGTATTTTCTTGTATTTAAATTTAAAAAGGAAAATTAAATTAATTTCTTAAATTTTCAGGATTTTAAAAAGGTTTTTCCTATTTTATAGAAATTTAAAATAATTGATGTGCAAAAATAAAACAAACTTTAAGTTGGCAATAATTTTATTAAGTTCAAAATAATTCAGGGAATTTCTGTGAATTTTACCATAATTTTTAAACTCTATTTGATATTTTCTAAAGACCTTTTGATTTCTTGCTATTTCTGAATATCAAAAATCAATTAAAAACCCCAAATCTCCTTTTGGGCACAAACCCATCTTCCTTAGCCCATTTTTCCTTTTTCGGGCTCGGCCCACTCATCCCACTAGCCCACCTGGCCTCCTTCCTCTCTCCTCTCACCGTCACGCGGCCCCACTGATAGCCCATTCTTCCTCTTTCCTTTCTTCTTCCTCCGCACCCGACTGCCATGAGCTCCGGCGAAAGCTCCTCAATGATGTGATTTTCTCCCTGTTTCTCATGCATTCAGTGCACATTCATTTCCCCACATCAGGCCGCACCCATTCCGGCCATTAACCCCTTCGATAAATGCCATAACACCGCAAATCTCGCCACCGCTTTGGTTTGACCTCCGTGTGCGATCTCCCTCCCCGGCCACCCCGTTTCCCTATAAAAGGGAGAAACGGGTGCCCCTCATCCTCTTCATCCTCCATCCTGGAGCTCAACTACCCTCCCTCTCTCTCCTCGCTGGAATCCACATTTTTTCACCGTCGAACGCAAGCTCCTCCCTCGATGATTGCGCTGCTGTCTGTGGTGCTCCACTGTCTTCGTCACCGCCCTCCGCTTAGCTGTGACACCCCTATAACACCCTAGCTATGCGGAAACCAACATGTTACCTAAAAGACTAACATCCAATAAGAATACGGAGTAATTTCAACCATTTTTCAAACATAACCTAAAAGATCAATATCTAGCGAATGAATAAAAAAGTTGAATCAGATTCGACAACAATTCAATCTCAAGCACCCAATCACATTAAATCAATTATGATAACGCTATCAAGAGTCTATACGAAGATCACTAATCCATTACTATCCCATCCATATCACGAAGGATGATATTATCAACAAATAATCAACCTTCACTCATGAGTGACCTAATGCCAAAATTCGACGCTATCACAGTTTATCAATACTCAATAAAATTACATGATTTATCAATTGAGCACAAATCAACTTAAGGAGTCTTCTCTCTAACAACTAGGTTAAAGTAGTCCAACTTAACTAAGCCCGAGCAGATAATGAACATCAGCAACATGTATGTAACACCCTGGCTATCCAGAAGCCAAAATGTTACCTAAAGAGTCTAACATACATCCACAATCATAAGAATTGAAGCAATAATCCAAGTTATAACGAATGGAAAGTGAATCGCTCATAAGGCAGAAAAACACAAATAAAATCTGAACCTATGCAGGTCAAGTATCACAGCAGAAAATAAACATCCATGACCAAACAGAAGACATCATCCACATGACGCCTCAATTATTACAGTTTATCTCTAAACAAATAAGGAATTCAACCAAGTTCTATTATTGAAACGGAATATGGTGATGTGTGTGTAGTGCATGTCTACCTCCGATAGAATTATCATCAACGGCCACCTAAAACAAAACAACAAACAAGAGTGAGTCCTAACTCAGCAAGTACAACGAATACAAGAACACACTTCATGTAAAATTATGGTACAAAGAAGTATCTCGAAAGAAAGAAGCAGAATGCATGGATGCCATGAATTGATTGGATGCACTCGAGCTTATACTGGTATAGCAAGTGACACACCCGTCGGTGTTCATTTAAGCCCGTATTTATCAAAATACGGGATCCAAAATACCGTATGAAGAACGTTTCATCACGGTGTCCAAAATCGCCACATTGGAATGGTGGGACTTCACTTGCCCATACGGAATTGATGGGACTTTAGACTCCACTCCGTGGAGCTCCACTCCCGTGGACGAAATATGAACAAGAATGCATGAATAAATTTATGAACAATGGTTAATATCATCTCCACACATATGAAAGAGCGTACACAAAGAACATAATCATCATAACCTTCTTGTCTACCATAACCTCCACTCCGTGGAGAGCACATGAACATTAAGCGCCTTACATATCAATAAAACACCATACCAATCAACGAGCATCCGGGTTTACAAAACACATAAGTCATTGTACTTGCCTTTAGCGTTGCGATGCGTTGGGAGGCAACGAAGAAGCCGCTAACCTTGGCGCCTCACCCCTACACCAAAGTTACTCAATAAGAACCAAGTCATCAAGACACTACTGCATCGCCTAACTCATAACCCCAATCCCACCATCTAAAATATACCCATTACTTTGAATTAAACCACATTCTAGCATAAAGTCTATACGGACAGCAATGTAAAAAGACATAACTTTTGATCTAAAACTCGAAAAGGGATGTTCTCGTGTTTGATTGAAAGGTAATGAAATTATCTACAACAACCTAGTTGATGGAAACCTCGAATTCTATAAGCCAGGGTGTTACAGTTGGTATCAAAGCGGGCTTTAGGTCCGTGGTTAATAGAAAAAATATTAAATTGACACATAATGTACAATGAGGTGGAGTTGGGAATTACATTGCTTCCGCATTATCTGTTGTTATGTTCCATTTGTTGAGCAATTATTGAATTACCTCTGTACTATTTTTCTTGTTGTTAACCTATGATATGATATGCTATGATATTCTATATCTATGAATCTATTCTATGATTGTCATGAGATGATCATGTATAATCATATTTGATTATATTGTTTTTACGTGTCGAAAGTGGTTGTTAAGCAGTGGAGGCCGTGGTTGTGGCCTTAGACTTTGTCAGGTTATACCACCGTTCGTGGTAGACGAATAGAGTAGTTACCCCGAATACCATAGTTGCAGGAGTTGAGCGTGAGCTGCTTTAGAAAGTTGTTTCCTTTCTTGACCTCAAATCTTGGCAAATTCTTGCTCTTTGGTGGATGATGACTTTCTCCTGGGTTCGTGGTTCATGGTAGTTGTTGTGTTTCAATGATCTCTAATGGTTCTCTAAAACAATTATTGTTTTCCGACTGTTGAGTTGTTTTTACTACTTGTGATCTTCCTCAATTGGCAATATTGATGTTCCTTCTTTCTCATTGGAAAAGAATGACTTATGTATTCGTTTGATAGTTTGGGTAATAAAAGCTTCCTGTTGCAAATTCGTTAGCATGTGAAAGCTTTGGGCTTTACGTATTTCTTTTGGATTATTTTGAGTGTTGAAGATGGCATGTTTCTCTTTTATAAAAGAATTATTAAAAACCTTTACTGTGGTCTTGGCGTGGTTTAGTGAGGGGTTATATTCAAAGAAATTAGTGGATATGATTTGGGTTATCAAGTTGGGTCTGTAGTGTGGTGCGTAATCGATCTTAACTAAGAACGTTGGAAGGGAAGTTGATTAAACTTGAAGGTGTCTTGTAGTAGTTCTTTATGAACCGTGTGTAACACCTTGGCTATTCGGAAGCCAAGATGTCACCTAAAACATCTAACATACATCCATAATGCAGAAGAATTTGAACTAAGTATTTCAACTAAATACAGCATTAAATTAAACAGGACATGGTGAAGGTATCATTCCTTCACCTTCTAAGTTATTTAATACACGATCATCAATAAAGAAGGTTCACACGCATAATAAATCAACATCCATGTGGAGAAGGTATCCTTCCTTCACCAATTATAATTTAATTATTACAGTTCATCATTAACGAATGTAAGATAGAACTAAATTTAATCTTGAACATGAATAGGATGATGTGAACGAGTAGTGCGTGTCTACTCCTCCCAAGTGAGCCAACATCGGGGTTACCTAAAATAAACAAACAACGCAAGAGTGAGTCCATGACTCAGCAAGTACAAATGAAAGAAAAGAACACATATACAAACAGGACATCACCATTTAAGAATGCGAACCTTGCATCGAGTGAACACTTATGAAAACATGAAATGAATGAATGTAATCAGGATGGACTGCATACATGCATATACTGCAGATAGTGAGTGATACACCCGTCGGTGTTCACTTAAGCCCGCACCTTAACAAAAGTGCGGGATCCAAGTCCTATATGAAGAACGTTTCATATAGGTGTCCAAAGCGCCCATACCGAATTGATGGGTCTTACGTGCCCATACCGGAATTGATGGGTCTTTCAATCCACTCCGTGGACGGGACATGACAATGTCCAAATTTGCCCACATTGGAATGGTGGGACTTACAATCCACTCCGTGGACATAACATGAATAAAAGGATGCATGATATGAACATGAACAGTGATAATACCATCTCTCAAGATATACTCCACATAATGAAAGAACATAACCAATTCCGCATCTCGGTAACACAATATGTCACACTATATTCATGAAAACATTCACAATCACAGACTCAAAAGCAACAAAGTACTTGCCTTCGGCGTTGCGGCGCGTTAGCGGGTGCAACGATGGCGCTCCCAAACCCGTAGCCTCGTGTCCTAAACAATTAAATAACCGAAATAAGAACAACATAGAATCCAACCCGAATTAATAGTCTACAATACCCCTTGAACTCCCAAGGAATCGCCATAAAACCTAATCTGAAAAACAGGCTGCAACCCAAAACGTGTCGGGACAGCAGCACGAAATGACAGTAGTTAATGACGTGGGACTCGAAATGAGATGAGTCCAGATCCTACCTCATCTTAACGAACATATCTATAACATTCAAGTTGATGAGATTTCCCAATTCGGCCAATAAACTTCTCTAATAAAGAAAACAAAACAGCAGCACAACTTCTGTCTGAACAAACAGGACAGCAATACTAAAACAACCATAACTTTTAATCTACAACTCCGAATTGAGCGTTCTTTAACAATCTGAAAAGATTATGAAATTACCTACAATAAACTAGTTGGCACGACATTCAAATTTTGCCTTTAACAAAAAGTGGCACAAGGGTCAAAACTAAAGATAGAAACTGACATACAATCTGGACAGACTGATCTACAATCTGGACAGTCACAAAGAAAAGTGCATAACTTTTGATCTATAAATCCAAATGAGGTGTTCTTTATCAATCCTGAAAGCTAGTGATATCACCTTCAAAATTTGTTATGGGCAAGACCTCTGAATCACCCTCTAACTAGGCCATATATCAACCTAAATAGAGACTGCTAATTCTCGTCAGGATTCTGGACAGCAGATATTAAATCTATCATAACTTTTGACTCGAAAGTCGGAATTAGGTGATCTTGGCGGCCACCGAAAGCTAAGAACAAGACCTACATATCTATAGGAGATGGGAAACTCAGATTCGGCCTCTAACATCACGAAAAAGTCCACGCAACAATCTGGACAGAATCGAATTTCTACCCGCAGCAAATCGATATAATCAAAATTGAACCAAAACACATCTACCACTAATCAAACGATGAGGATCGCACTCGTTACCCTTGTAGCAACCAGGACGTAGGTGGGAGAACCTTGGAGAAGATGATCTTCCTCCTCCTTTCTCCTTCTCCTTCTTCTCCATCCACCATGGCAGCGGCACCTCTGAGCTTCTTCCTCATCTTGGTAGAGCAGCACGGAGGGGGCTGCTACAGTACCGCGTGCTACAGTGCGGCACGGTACTGTAGCAGAGGGTAGGGTTTTGGGGAAGGAGACCCCCCCTTCTTGACTCCACTACAAGGCCGGCCCACTTGGCTAGGACACCTTGGGCTAAAAGCCGAAGGTCCAATCCTCTCTCAAATCCTGAATTTTCTTTCAATTTTCCTCTAAACTTTAATGCATTCAAATTTGAATAAATTTCTCTTCCAATAATATGTTCTCTCTATTTGATATTCGAGGTATTACATTCTACCCCTTATGAATTCGACCTCTAATTCTAACCGTCGAAATAAACGAAAGAATAATTGCCACCGAAAAGAAACATCTATTAACATATACCCGGAGCAAACATGTCTGGATAAAACTCGCGCATGCGAGACTCCAGGTCCCAAATGACCTATCTCTCAGACTGACAAGACCACAAGACATTGACGTAAACTACATCTGACCTAACACTCAATCCGACATTGCCAAGTACACTCATCAGAAGAGATTCAAAGGTAAGATCCTACTCGATGGTCAATGACGTTAATGAATATTCAAACTCTAGTTCTCACAGGTACTCACTCGGCACCAAACATGCTAAATGTAGTACACCACATATGGACCCGAGACGGTCCTTGCGATACGCCAACTTCCGAATTCCCGTAGCTAACGAAAACAACCCAAAGTACCTTGGCTAACCTTCCAATTGATACTGAACCACACAACATGCACATAGAACACGAACTCTTGTTCCACCTCTCAATTGAACTCTTCACTAAAATAAGGATCACCTCCTTTAACTGAAACACACAACAGCTCTCTTTAAGCAAACTCTTTTACCGACAAAACCCATCTCGAAAAGAAAGATTCACATCGCATCTATGCGTTACCACCAAGACTAAAGAGTCAAACACGTAAATCGGAATTTCATCACGAAAAACCTTCCACGCTCCAAGTGGCGCTTTGCGAATAAACGTCATGAAATCCAAAGGAGAAATCACTTGAATGCCCAAAAAAATCATTTATTCCGTCTGAACTGGAAAGAATCACACATATCAACATAAATGTCGAGCTCAACTTGCGAAAGTCATCTGTCAAAACACATAGCTCAAACAAGAATCAAGAAAACGTGTCTCTACTTTAGGAAGCATCAATTTCTCGGTTCTCTTTCAGAATAAAACTTCTCTCAAACTTTGGAATTCCAATTCATCGCATAACACCCTAACTCATCTCTCTTAACTTGGCATTCTCAACGCTATGCTCAAGTCGAAATACATCATCCACACCTCGGTATAGAGGCTCTATCGACTACACCGAAACTTTCTCTCAACAACTCCTCTACCATTGCAATTAATTTGACAGATGACTTCCAATGCATCTCAAAATAGATATCACATGCAATCACATCACCTCAATGTTTTAAGAATAAACAACTCAAATTCCCAAAGACACATTCATATACTTCCTCAAAAGGGTTCTATCAATGACCATCCCATTGTTCGAATCCACCCTTATTCTACTTTCTCTACACATAATCATTGGGAGACTCAAGGTCCTAGCAAAAGAATGTGAAGCCCAAAATTAAACTCCAAGACTCCTACCATGAACTTCTCATATAGAAGATAGGGAAGCCTCAAATTAAATCCCTAAAATTCTCACAATCCAAACATACTCAGCATTGACATCAACACAAAAACATTTCTTCGATCCAATTATCTTTATCAAGATTCTAATTTTAGAGAGTTACTTACTACGCCCAAGTCATTCATGGCAATAATCCAACAATCTCGGCTATCTCTTTAATCTCTTTAACGATCGATCACTTTGCTAATATTACTCCCATTACAACACCATCATATTTCATCTACACAACCACGCAAGGTACTCAACCGCGACACTCTAATACATTGATCAAGATTTTCATACTTTGGATAATTCTATGTTCCATTGAAATGAACAAAAGAACTTGACTACGCCTCGCTATAGATTCTACTAGTTGTAACCATGCAATCAGTTTAACCTCCAAAGGCAACCTTCTAATGAGATAAACTCCTCTTAAATAACTATATTACGAAATTATTTCATCCTCCAATGCTCATCGAATAATTTCCAACCCAAAGTTTCACAACTACAATCATTAAACACCTCAAAAGACTCCTGAAACGAATAGATTGATTCTTTCTCAAAAGGAAGAGCGAATGAAATCAATTTTCTTCAACTAGGAAAACATGTGCCACCAGCAGTGAACAAAGGATCAAGAAAAAATAGTCACTTAGGCAAAGTACTCGGAAACATAAGGGAAAATCAATAGTCGAGGGCTCAAGCCCTATTGAAAGCAAATACCAAACCACAAATGAGAAGAAGGTAATGCCCTTTGAAAATTTGATAAACTCTTATGGAACAAATGCATAAGGTTTAAGCACACCCAAATAAATCTGCAAGTGGCGAAACGCGACTTAAATCTCAAATACTTTACTTCACTCCTTCCTTTAACCAGAAAGTTATTTTCGTGATTACTACATCACTTTGCCACTTAAACAAGATAAGCTCTTAAGACCAAATCATAAGAACCACTTAAGAACCAATAAAATCTTTCAACCCGTCTCTTTGCTCAAAATGCACAAAGTTACCACATAACTCATGAGGTCCAAAGATAACAAACGCAAAACTCGAAACACTTTCACTAAAACAAGATCATGCAATGATTTTTTCGTTGAACATTATCATCACAACCACATCGACAATCACACTAATCAACGAAATAATATGCTATTGGCGAGAATCATCAAATCTCTTAACACTCCATGAACTTTTGAAAAGAATCACAATGAACTACTTCATCATGTCTCTAAAATCTAAATAAGGTTACATATACTTGATCTAGGAAAACCTAGTGCAAAACCTTATAATTGAAACAAACTCTTTCAACAAGATGATAATAGAACATGACAATCTCACCAATGTACACCAACAGAAATCTACGATTAGCTTTCATCCATTTAACTCTTAGTGACACTCGATGCCAAGATAGTACACACTAAATGCTCTCTAGCCACACATGGCACAAACATGATCCTACTCTGCTTGCAACCTCAACAACAGTTAAGAGGATATAATCAGCATTCTAACTTATGATCAACAATTAGAATAAAATGTCCTTAACTTCAATAATATAGGACACATAAGTCAAGGTTTCACAAGGCGATACATCATCGCTCATCTAGTCATTTAAACATGTTTCAATAATTTTTAGCATGGCAAGAATCAAGTAAAGCTATCATTTAAATAAGATCATCAAGATCCAAATAGAAGACAAATTCAAGATTAATATTTATCAAGACAACATTCGAACACATCCTTAACTTAACCATCACTAGCGGTTAGAATAATCAAAGAGGACCTAGATTTCAACTTATCTAACAAATTTATCGATTATCCGATCGTAAAGATCAACCCGATACATCCACATTTTTTCCACAATTTTAACAACAATAGCTTCTTGAACAAATATGAACAACCTCTTATCTAAAACTCATCCTGTACCAAATACAACGACATTTCACTTTAAGCAATTCACTTCCACTGATACTAGTTAAGAATAGACTGCTTGCACAAAGCTAATAACCCAAATCTGATAACTCATACCATAATAATTAATTCATTTAATTAACACCTGCATACTAAGCATGTCAAGACATCACTTAAAGATTTTAACCTAATCTTTCGTAAAAGAGGCATTACTTTCAACACCGAACTAATCCAAAAGAAATACATAAAGTCAAAGCTTTCACATGTTAAAGAATTTGCAAAAAAACTTTCAGCATCAGAATACTCAAATAATAAATGATTCACATTCTCCAATAAGAAGGGCGAACTCCCAAGAAAAGATAAGTTTTTTTGCCGATATCCAACGATCCCAAGAACAACTTTAGACCAAAGATCGGAGAACAAGTAGTCGACTTATGGAACCAAGAAAGTCCAATGAGAACTCATCGTAAGAAATGTAAAACACTAACTCAAGAAAACTTCATCAAACGCAACTATTACCGTAATCGCCACATACGTAACCAACGAAGAGAATAATATTTTCTAAAGAATCTCACCCTCAACACTCCACTATGGTATTCGGGGTAGATACTACTCTATTCTGCTACCACAAATACTGGTGCAATCTGACAAAGTCCAGGGCCACAACCACGGCCTCCACTTCTTAACCTCCATCATCGACACGTTTAAACAATATAATCAATTATGATTATACATGATCATATCATGACAATCATAGAATAGATTCATAGATATGGAATATCATAACATATCATAGATTAACAACAAGAAAGATAATACAAAAGCAATTCAACAATTGCTCAACGAATGAAACATAACAATAGAAATACGGAAACAATGGATTTCCCAACCCCACCTGTGTACGCAAGTGTCAATTTAATATTCAATTACCACGGACCTAAAGCCCGCTCGATATTAATCAGAACACCTTGGCTATTCGAAGCCAAGATGTCACCTAAAACATCTAACATACATCCATAATGCGGAAGAATTTGAACTAAGTATTTCAACTAAATACAGACATTAAATTAAACAGACATGGTGAAGGTATCATTCCTTCACCTTCTAAGTTATTTAATCCGATCATCAATAAAGAAGGTTCACACGCAGTAATAAATCAACATCCATGTGGAGAAGGTATCCTTCCTTCACCAATTATAATTTAATTATTACGCTTCATCATTAACGAATGTAAGATAGAACTAAATTTAATCTTGAACATGAATAGGATGATGTGAGCGAGTAGTGCGTGTCTACTCCTCCCAAGTGAGCCAACATCGGGTTACCTAAAATAAACAAACAACGCAAGAGTGAGTCCATGACTCAAAAAGTACAATGAAAGAAAAGAACACATATACAAACAGACATCACCATTTAAGAATGCGAACCTTGCATCGAGTGAACACTTATGAAAACATGAAATGAATGAATGTAATCAAGGATGGACTGCATACATGCATATACTGGTATAGTGAGTGATACACCCGTCGGTGTTCACTTAAGCCCGCACCTTAACAAAAGTGCGGGATCCAAGTCCTATATGAAGAACGTTTCATATAGGTGTCCAAAGTCTGCCCATACTGGAATTGATGGGTCTTACGTGCCCATACCGGAATTGATGGGTCTTTCAATCCACTCCGTGGACGGACATGACAATGTCCAAATTTGCCCACATTGGAATGGTGGGACTTACAATCCACTCCGTGGACATAACATGAATAAAAGGATGCATGATATGAACATGAACAGTGATAATACCATCTCTCAAGATATACTCCACATAATGAAAGAACATAACCAATTCCGCATCTCGGGTAACACAATATGTCACACTATATTCATGAAAACATTCACAATCACAAGACTCAAAGCAACAAAGTACTTGCCTTCCGCGTTGCGGCGTTAGCGAACAACGATGGCGCCCCAAACCCGTAGCCTCGTGTCCTAAACAATTAAATAACCGAAATAAGAACAACATAGAATCCAACCCGAATTAATAGTCTACAATACCCCTTGAACTCCCAAGGAATCGCCATAAAACCTAATTGAAAAAAGTCAGCAACCCAAAACGTGTCGGGACAGCAGCACGAAATGACAGTAGTTAATGACGTGGGACTCGAAATGAGATGAGTCCAGATCCTACCTCATCTTAACGAACATATCTATAACATTCAAGTTGATGAGATTTCCCAATTCGGCCAATAAACTTCTCTAATAAAGAAAACAAAACAGCAGCACAGCTTCTGTCTGAACAAACAGGACAGCAATACTAAAACAACCATAACTTTTAATCTACAACTCCGAATTGAGCGTTCTTTAACAATCTGAAAAGATTATGAAATTACCTACAATAAACTAGTTGGCACGACATTCAAATTTTGCCTTTAACAAAAAGTGGCACAAGGGTCAAAACTAAAGATAGAAACTGACATACAATCTGGACAGACTGATCTACAATCTGGACAGTCACAAAGAAAAGTGCATAACTTTTGATCTATAAATCCAAATGAGGTGTTCTTTATCAATCCTGAAAGCTAGTGATATCACCTTCAAAATTTGTTATGGGCAAGACCTCTGAATCACCCTCTAACTAGGCCATATATCAACCTAAATAGAGACTGCTAATTCTCGTCAGGATTCTGGACAGCAGATATTAAATCTATCATAACTTTTGACTCGAAAGTCGGAATTAGGTGATCTTGGCGGCCACCGAAGCTAAGAACAAGACCTACATATCTATAGGAGATGGAAACTCAGATTCGGCCTCTAACATCACGAAAAAGTCCACGCAACAATCTGGACAGAATCGAATTTCTACCCGCAGCAAATCGATATAATCAAAATTGAACCAAAACACATCTACCACTAATCAAACGATGAGGATCGGCACTGTTACCCTTGTAGCAACCAGGACGTAGGTGGGAGAACCTTGAGAAGATGATCTTCCTCCTCCTTTCTCCTTCTCCCTTCTTCTCCATCCACC